>NQVE01000122.1:2572500-3172500 GCA_003260385.1 Cuscuta australis | reverse complement strand
GACACTTTTCATCGTGCGCTATTTTCGAATCTCAGCTACAGCTCTTTTAGAAAATAAATTGATCGAAGACAAAGGTAGAGTAGTCATTTGCTTAATTTATTCTTATTTAAAAAGAATACTCTAGAACACAATTACACAATATGATGAATACGAGAGAATTTTAAAAAAATTCTAAAATTTAATTTAAAATGCTAACATTATTGAAAAAACAATTGTTTCCAGAAAAGGCCTTGAAAGAATAGTCTAAAATTGGTAAATTAGCATGCACATTCCAAATAATAGTAACTCGTATAAAGTAAACAAATCATTATATTTCGGTTAAAAACTTCGAATATTTTGTGCATTTGAAAACGAATATCTCCTCTGATCTATATATACCATGATATATATATATATATATATATATATATATATATATATATATATATATATATATATATATATATATATATATATATATATATATATATATATATATATATATATATATATATAGACTGAAAGATTCATTATTTAATACCGAGTACGGAGTATTTTTTTTTAAATGCAAGAGATCCCCTCCAGCATTCAATCAAATTGCCTCTCTTTTTCTCTATATTTATATTTTCTCTTCCTCCTCAAAAATAAATCATTGCGTTTTGTGAGTTAATTAAATTGATTTCTTGTTTTCTATGGATCCTCCTAAAGTGGAGTCCATCGACAAAACGGACGACAGAAGCTGCGGCGGCTCGGAATCCTCTCCTCCTTTTGAAGAAGACCATAAACATAAAGCCGTCGACCAATGGTATAATGATCCCTCCCTTTCTTTGTCTATATCCCACCAAAAATAATTTTATTAAATTTATCATGTAAAATATTTTCAAAATATCACCACGTAATTTTTATCAAGGTGATTCTCTTAACATTGTTCAGTAATTAGTAATGTCATTGAATGATCTAAGGACTCATTCGTAAAATTGTCAGTTCCTATTCTAAGTAACCTTCTAGTAAACCAACTCACCCTGCTCCAGCCCAAACCTACCTCCCCACACCATTGGACCCAATATTTTGAGTCAAAAGTCCAAATGAATTAGGGGGATGCAATTGAGAGGGGTAACGGGTAAGCCATGGGTTCGAGTTGAGACGGGATGGAGAGACTTACTAATGTGATTAGTGAGGAAAGGAACAGGTAATATGCAAGGTACTATAGGGACCCACATTAGGACCAATCTCATAGAATGACATGAGTTTCCAATGTCATTGGAATCCCTCCGATTTTTATTTATTTAATTATAGTTCAAAGGTCGATGTTGGTTGAGTATTAACCCTAAATAATGAAATTGACTAATAATTTTGTACAAAGAAATTATATAGTATTAATTTGTATTGCATATTAATATAATGAAATAAAATTTCAAAAGTTTCTTACATGATAGATACGATGTATAAGGAAATTATTTTTGTACTAATATACTTCGTACATTATAATTGTTATTTTATTGCGGTTCAAAGTTCGTCGAGTTTAACTTAAAAAGTCACACTCAGACAAATACGCATGGACATGGGTAGTATTTACATCCAACGGAAATTTTAAATTGTCTGATTAAATAGTTTCTTCCCCATGGTTCTTTTGACCCTCAAATTGAGGGTCAAATTTTGATAGTTCTTACCCCCTAACCTCCTCCTTAACTCCCCTTACCCCCTGCACTCCACAAGGGGCTGGAGGGGGGAGACAGAGAGATTGTGTGGTAAGAACCCATAATTTTACTAATATACTCCATTCGTTTCATTGAACACTTTCTATTTTGACTTTTACAAGAAATAAAGAGTGTAAATTTATGGTTAATTTTTCAATTTTATCTTTGATGTGATGGGTTATAGAAAGTAGAAATAAAAATGGATTTTTTAATATAAAATAGAAGTGTTTTGGGAAAAAATAAAAGAAAAATGTTTTAAAAATGGAGGGAGTAGTACCGTAGGTGCTTATGTCAATATATAACCCTCAATTTAAGGGTCAAAAAAACATTACCGTAGTTTATTTGATGACTAGGGTTCCTATGACATTGGAATCTCATGTCATAGGATGACCCGAGGCTGCTACATGTCATGTTTGTAAAATTGGCGATTCTACTCTCCGGTAAACCTCTCCATCCCGACCCGAACACACCCCCACCCCCTTCAATTGCACCCCAAATTAATTTAGACTTTGGAGTCAATTTTGTAGTCAAAATTGATAAAATTTGACTATTGATTAAATACAATTTATATTACATATTGATATAGGAATAATTTTATTAGACTTATTTGGTAAATTTATTTTCAAAATATATAACTATTTAAATTCCATATAATTTTTATTTAATTATATGTCAAAATCAATCCTACTGAGTGTGAGAAGTAGAGTTGACAAATCGTTCGGTCAATTCGAGTTCAGTCTTATCGGGTATGTTCGGATTCATGTTGAGAATTGAACTACATGTTTTCGACCTAGTATTATCGGGTTCAAGTCAACTCAAAGGTTATGACCTTTATTTTTAAAAAATTTAAGTAACTGATATGACTGAGTGCAAATATTACGAATAAAACAAACAAAATATGCAAAAGTTTTAGAAAAAGTAAGATAATTATGTGATATCATTAAATTATTTAATCAAAATAAAAATTTATACATTACAAACTAGTAATAAGAAAAAAAATATAATTATGATATTATTTTTATAACATTATATTTCATATTAAAATATATGATTTGAAAATTTTTTACATTAGCAGGTCGGTCAAGTCAGGTTTAGATTAAGAAGGGTTTGACCCATTTTTAGCGGATCATTTTGGCTTCAGTCAACTTCGATTTCAGTAAAAAAAAACTTTTGTTCAAAGCTCGATCGGTATTTTCAGATTTAGTCTCGGGTCAAAACATGTCGAGTCATTTTTTGACATGTCTAGTAAGAGGTTAAAATCAGACAAATATTCTGGCGAAAGGTATTTCATTATTTCTTTTTCTTCATTCACATGAGAGTTATTTAAGTTTATGTTGATGGCGATGATGAATTTGGGATGGATGCATATATATATGCAGTTGTTCATGGTTATACGAATGCATGGAGTGTTGTTTCAAGAATGTCTTTTGCTCCGATGACGACGACGACTGCTACTCTCGCTGCTGTTGTGTGTGATTCCTAATTAACTACGGAATAATTAATTTTGTTTATTCATTTCACCAAGGCACTGTTTCATAGGACCTGTTTGGCAATGATTTAGAGTTTATATTTTGAAAAAAATATTAAATTTTGTTGTAGAACTTTTAAGTTATTGGGTCATGCACACTACTTTTTCGAGTCATGTTAGCGTATTCTTTCAATTTTGCCATTAGTTCAAGTATTTCCTTAAAATTTTAAATTAATGAACATATTTTATAACCTTATATAGGTCCATTTTATATTAATAGTAATACTAAAGTAATTATAACTTACTCTTACTTTTATTATTTTAATTTTGTAGTAATACTAAGTTACTTTAACTTTTATTAGTCAATTTTTTTAAATGCTCAATATATTCCATTTTAAAATGTTCATCAAATTTTAACTTTTTTCCACAATCAAGTTGAATTTTTGATAAATAATTTCAATTAAAATGAATCTACATGAAGTATGATTTAATTGTATGAAAAAGTAGATAATGTTCATGATTCATTCCTCACATATATTTATAATGAAAATTGGAAAAAACATGTACAAAACAGAGAAGTTAACGGAAGGATAAAAAATGAAACCCTAATGTGACTTGAAGAACTATTCTTGGAATTCTCGAAGTTGAGGGACTAACTGTGCGAGTAATGCTAGGGGCACACCATTTGGTGTACCCATATGTACACCACCATTGTTAACCATTGATTCTATATTTATTTATTAATTTTTTATAAAAAATTAAATTAAGTGGTGGACATACTGTGGGATAATTTTGGGTATATTTTTTGGTGTACCCCAAATATTTCTGTTAACTTTATCGTTTTCAAATTTTTATTAAACAATAGTAATTCTATCCCATAATAATATAATGTTCCACAATGCATTTTTTAACGGTTCAAAAATAAAATTTTATATTTTATATTGGGCAATTTTTTTGTAGCTTCATTTTTAAGTACTTCTTCCATTTCTTAAAATACTTCATCTTTCATTTTTTTCTTTCTCCAAAACACTTTTACTTTCTATTAAAAAACTACTTTACTCGTACTTTTTCTTACCCTATGATCACATCATACTTTTTTTCTAAAAAGTTTTATTTTTAACTCCCTATTTGATTTTTGAGACATTTTTTATGAGTGTGAATAAATTAACTCAATTAAAAGCTAGAGTTTGTTTTTGTAAGCTCAAGAGAGGTGTTTGCACGTGAGGTAGGCTCGTGATTTTTTGGTCGACAAACCAATACTTTGACACAATGTGAACATTATATTTTTTAAACCGCGTGCTGGTAAGGTTCGAACTCGTGACTTGGCAATAAGACTATGATACAATGTCCAAATATCAACTAAATAAAATATTAAGTTTATGGTTGTACGTTTAAAAAAAAACTTTTATACTCTAAAACACTCTTCGCGTGCGAGCAAGTTTGTTTTTTATTTGAGCATTACACATGAAATTTAATAATAAAAAATTGAGTAGTGACTGAGGAGCTCTAGAGGAGCAAGGCCCCGATAACACATGTTAACAATTCAACTCAATTAAAAATTTATAGACGCAAGAAAAGTTTTATAAAGGCATATATACAGAAAATTAATTTGGAATTCCCTCAATATTCAGGTAATAACCCACACATCCTACATTATCTGAAATATACTCCGGGGTAATCTCGATTTTCTTGTAATAACTCTCAATTCAAGTCCAAAATTATCCGAAATACACTCCGGGTTCTTTAAAATTTGTCATATTGTACTCTGAGGGTAAATCTCGTCTATTTAAACATTAGGACTCAAAGTTCATTTATTTGACAAGTTGAAGAGTTTTATTTAAATTTAATAAAATACTCCCTCTGTCCCAGTGTATTTGTCCAGTTTGATTTTTTCGAGTCAAACTAGACAAATTTTGAGCTCTAATTATATAAAAACCGTAATTTATTTTAACGTAAAAATGACTTTATCGAATTTATCTAATTAAGAGCTTTCAAAATTATATTTTTTTATGCTAATATGCAATATAAATTAAGAGTAATTGCAATTCAAACTTTGTCCAATTTGACTCGAAAAAATCAAACTGGACAAATACACCGGGACGGAGGTAGTAATGATTGTCAAGGCAAAATTTAATATGGAGTATATGTCAAAGTAACGAGACTTTTAATCCTAAGTCCTAACGACCAAATAGATGAAATGTACTCTCAAAGTACATTACCATAAGTTTTAAAGACTCTCAAAATATATTTCAAATAATGAAGGACATGAGAGTATTTACTAGAAAATCAGAAATATTCGAGTGTATATTTCAGATATTAAAGATAGCCCCAAATAAATTTTTTTGGACATATAACTACATACATAGAGATTTTTTGAGGAAGAGAAGGGAGCACCGGTCGAAATTGAGATTCCATCTGTTGACTCAGGTTTACAAATTTAAAAATTCAGATATTTAAAAGCGGAATTAGATAATACGGAGTTATAGTTCGTATTTTAAGCATGATCTTATCCAGCACAAATATCTCCTTAATCTAATCCAAATTTAACGTTTTGGGTTGGCATTAAAATCTTCAACGAGCCACTCACTCATAAGGATTTTCTCAAAACCTTGACGATTGATGACAATGGAGGCTTCAACACTCCCCCCTGATGCTCTGTTTCTGGGCTTTGATAGTTCAACTCAGTGAGTCACTCTTCGTTCTTCATCATCATTCTTATTACAAAATGTCGATCACAGGTTGTGATTGCCCTTGTATTGAAACTTTATCAGCCATTAATTAAATTCTTGATCACAGGTTGAAGTTTTTACAAAATTATTTGATAAGAAAACTCTGATATGTTCAGATTTGTACGAATTGAACTCATTAAGCTTTGGGTTTCATCCTAATTCCAGAGAATGTAATCTGATACTAAGAGCAAAACGATTGTGTGTTCATTTGTTTGATTATTATTTGAATGTTAGATAATTTATATTGAGGTTCAGGATTCCATCTTAAAACTTGGGAATTTATGTGAAATTGGACTCGTGTTTTGGTATTTTTAGGTCAATGAAAGTGAGTGTGCTAGATGCCAATCTAAACATTGTCGCAACAGAGATGGTTAATTTTGATTCTGAATTGCCACATTACAAAACCAAAGATGGGGTTTATCGGGACCACTCGATCAGCTGGAGAATAGTTTCACCCACATTAATGTGGGTGGAAGCTTTGGAACTTGTCCTCTGCAGACTTGAGAAGTCCAAGTTTGATTTTGGGAAGGTCGCTGCTGTTTCGGGCAGTGGGCAGCAACACGGTAGTGTGTATTGGAAGAAAGGGAGTGGTGGAGTATTGTCATCATTGGATCCCAAGAAACCACTGGTTGAGCAGCTGAGTGAAGCTTTTTCTACCAAAGAGTCTCCCATATGGATGGATAGTAGCACCACAAAGCAGTGCAAGGAAATCGAGAAAGCTGTTGGAGGTCCTATGGAGTTGTCTAGAATAACCGGTTCTCGTGCGTACGAGAGGTTCACTGGCCCACAAATAAGGGGGGTATTTCAGGAACATCCTGATGTCTATAAGAACACCGAAAGAATCTCACTTGTTAGCTCTTTCATGGCGTCCCTGTTTATTGGGGGTTATGCTTCCATAGATCACACTGATGGGGCCGGGATGAATTTGATGGATATTAAGCAGAGGGCTTGGTCAAAGCCAGTTCTTGAGGTTTGTCTGTAGAAACTACTAGAAAGTAGTTTCTACTAGAAAGTCTTTCTACAACTTGAGAAATAATGAATGGATACCCTTCAATGACAATGTTTTTTTTGTATTTAGGCTACGGCACCGGATTTGGAAGAAAAGTTGGGGAAGTTAGCCCCTGCATATGCTGCTGCAGGTTACATTGCTCCTTATTTTGTGGAGAGGTTAGTGTCTAAGTGTCATGAAAACTATTTTGGAAAAACCTAGGTACCCCAAGTTGGTGTGAAACACAGACCGTGGGTGTGAAACACAGACCGTGGGTGTCTGTGTGTGTTTGGGAGAAGCTGGTGTACACCAACTTGGGGTACCCCTAGCAAACCCCAACTATTTTTTGTGTTTGTTGACGTATGCTATTTAAGACTATTGATGACTATATATATTGGCCACTACATTTGAAGCACCTTTAAAGTTAGTACTCTACATTGAACCTTTCATGTTAAAGGGTATTTAAGCATTGATTCTATCCTCAACCTAATTGGAGGATTTGTCCAAATTCCTTTATTTTGGTTTTTATTTTTTTTATTTTTGGCGAATCAATAGACGTGGGATGACTTAACGAAGCGTCTTAACTTGACATTGACTGTGTCACTTTTAAATGAATATAATTTGTAGGTATCACTTTAGCAAGGACTGTTTGGTTATTAATTGGTCTGGAGATAATCCAAACAGCCTCGCAGGTGAAGATTTCTTTAAACTTCAAATTTTCTGACTTTTATATTGGTAAAAAAAGTGATGATTGAATGATATTGTGAACCTAGGTTTGACTCTTAACACCCCTGGTGATCTGGCAATTAGCCTCGGCACGAGTGACACAGTAAGCTTCTTTTTACCCCTTGTTTTCGTCATCTTTGCCCTCAATGCAGCCAAATTAGAGAAGTTGACTAGGGTAATATTGTAAATTTTGAATGATAATCTTAATCGTTGTTTGGAAAGGTATTCGGAATCACCAGTGATCACAAGCCCAGCTTAGAAGGGCATGTCTTTCCTAATCCCGTGGATACACAAGGTTACATGGTAATGCTGTGCTATAAGAATGGTTCACTTACTCGTGAAGGTACATATGGATATTAAATCTACCTTTGGATATGAAGGATTGGTTTGAGCTGAAATTATCCAATCATTGTTCCCTATTTAAATGTTGACATGCCTCCTTAGATATACGTAATAGGTGTGCACAAAAATCTTGGGACGTCTTCAATAAACATCTAGAGCAAACACCTGCTCTTAACGGTTAGCAAAAAATTCCCCACATAACTACTTACCTCTTATCCTTTGTTGGTTTCATGCAATATGTGATATCTTGCACTTCCACAGGTGGCAAGTTAGGCTTTTATTATAAAGAGCATGAGATACTTCCTCCTCTTCCAGGTAAGCTCAGTCATTCGGTATTACAGTTCAGTCGAACCTACAATGTGTGGAGGCAAAATCTAAACTAAATAAACAAATAACCGTCTAGTTAACCGGAGTATGTTGTTAATAGTACAACAACACCACCACCAACAACAAATTAGTCAAAATCCCACAGAGTGGGGTCTGGAAAGGATATGTGTACGCAGACCTTACCCTACCTACCCGACAAGTAGAGAGGTTGTTTACAACAGAATACTGGCTCAAGATGCCGGAACACAACTATATTTTTGAGAGTATCACATCGAAATATTAAAGAGAAATAGCAGACTTTTGAATAGAATTTGTAAGACCATGAAGTTGATTTGTGAATAGTTGGATATCACCGCTACGTTTTGGATAATTTCACGGGAGATACACTTGATGGCGTGGAAGAACGTGAAGTGCAAGAGTTTGATCCTGCTTCTGAGGTCAGTACCCTGTTTAGTTTGAAGCCAATTCTTTTAACATTCTACTATGTAACTTCTAGCCCAGAACTCGATGGCCTGTTCTAGAATAATCCATCCTTATTGAGAATAGAAATATACTTCCAGGTTCGCGCCGTAATTGAGGGGCAATTGCTTTCTATAAGAGCTCATGCTGAGAGATTCGGTCTCCCTTCTCCTCCCAAGCGAATGATCGCCACTGGTGGAGCTTCTGCCAATACTGCCATTTTAAGCATGGTGGCATCCATTTTTGGGTGTGACGTTTATACGGTGCAAAGGCCAGGTTCGCGCTGTGGTTTCACTTTTTGTGGTCTTTAGTTTCTATCATTGACCGATCGAAAGAAAGGTTTTAAAAAAAACATTTCTGGAACAGACTCGGCCTCACTAGGGGGCGCTTTAAGGGCTGCTCATGGTTGGCTGTGCCAAAAGAAGGGAAGCTTTGTGCCCATTGCGAGCATGTACACGGGGAAGATGGAGAAGACGTCACTCAGCTGTAAACTCGCCGTGAAAGCAAGGGACGACGATACACTTGGTGCTAAGTATGGTTTGCTGATGAAGAAGAGAGTTGAAATAGAGAATGGGCTTGTTGAAAAACTTGGGCGCTTGTGAGCTTTCTTTCTAGCTTTGCTTATAGCTTGCCTTGCAGGAACCATTTTCATGAACAATAAGTTACTGATGAGGTAGACCATTTGCTCACACTGAATTTTCCATGTTTAGTCCAATAAATTCAAGTACTTTTTATGTATAGTTCTAATGAAAATCTGAATTTCGTTTTATTTAGTACTTTCTCTGTCAAAAAATGTTCTTCTCATTTACTATTCATGCTGTTAAACTTTATTTACTTTATTTGTTTATTTTTCACTACTCATTTTGTATGGGAGTAAAATATAACTATGTTATCACTTGTTTTGTAGAATTTTTTATATAGTTTTTAAATACTTAATACTACCTCCGTCCCATTTTATAACGCCTGTTTCGATTTACGATGTTTGACTGAAATTATTTTCAAACCATTTTATATGACAAATGGTATAAAATTAAAAAATAAAAATTACATAGTACTACGTAAAAAACTACATCAAAAGATCTACAAAACTAGTAGTGACAATAATATTTTATTTTATCAAATTGCTAATGAAAATAAAGAAAAAAAGTGAATGAAGTTTGACCCTGTGAATAGTAAACAGGCATTATAATTTGGGACAGAGGAAGTAGCAAACACAAGGGTATAATAATTCCTTAAAATAATGTCACATATTTGCAGCTTTCACGTTATAATGTAATATACTCGTAAATGGGGATAGTGTCTATAATGTTCCTCGTACTTTTTTTATATACGTTTTTTTAAAGGGTATGTACTAATCTCTGGTGGAAGTTATATATAAAAGGAAGTAGTAATCCGTTTTCTCTTTTATCGAGTACTGTAAAAAAACTGCATTTTGAGTGTTGATGAATATTTGAAGGACTACTTATGGATTTTTGAAACTTGAAGGACTACATGTGGAGTGTTATGAATACTTGAAGGACTATTTTCGGACTTTTGAAACTTGAATCATAAATCGTGCACAGCTCATTAAGTTGAAGAATCAATCGTAGATTGTAGCCAATGCTCTAATAACTCAAAAACTCATATTGCGAGTAGTTGCATCCTTTTTTGGATGGGGTGATTTCATCTTACATAATTTTTCTCTTTATATAATAGATAGATAGATTAGTCTATCATTAAAAGTGTAAAAAGTAAAGATTATAAATTTAATCACATGTAATGTTGATATAACACAACCCTTTAGGATATAACATCAATTTGGTATGAATGAACTTCACCCACAATTAGATTAAATAAATAGTCATGAGACATTGAGTATGTAATCGGGTTAACGAGTCAATAATTGTTGTGAATGAACTTCTACCATAATAACAAAAAATAATCGAACAACATTTTTTATACTTCAAATAAAGTACACTACTTTTCTATTTATAATTCTTAACATGTATGTCAATTTGTTTCCCATAAAAATTAATTAAAATTCATTGTTTTATATTAAACTTTAATGAATCGGACCGAGTTAATGTTAGTGATAAGACTGATAACCCAAACTACAAATTGAAAACCTTAACTAAACACAAGTAGAAAAGAACAAACTCTAAGCGGATTTAATTGAAATTAACTTAAGTTGACATAAATTAATTTTAATTTTAACTAAAAAATGATGAATTTAACTACGACTGGAGCATAAATGGATGAATGTATTAAAGTTCGTATCATTACAAGAACGTGTTGAAATTTGGATTACTGTAGACTGATAGTTCAAAAATCAGATCATTTTTTCTTAATGGAAAGTTCATGCTCGTACATTTCATGTAATAGAGATGAGGATGCTGCATTGGATGGATGAGCTTACGAGATTGAATAGGATTCAAAATGAGTTAATCCAAGGATGTGTTTGAGTGACACATGTGAAAGATAAATTGTGAGAAACTAGGTTGAAATGGTTTGGTCATGTAAAGTGGTGTAGCATTAAGGACGCGATGCAAAGATGCAAGATGTTTATAAATAATGGGTGAGGATTGGAGAAAAGACTGACCTTGGAAGAATGGGAAGGATGTTATTCGGAAAGACTTATGACCTTTACCAAAAAAATGGTCTTAGATTAGAATGTCTAGAGATCTATGACTAGAATACTTAGTTAGTCGTTTAGCTTGGTATAATAATTTTTTTCCTAAGCTTGGGGTCTTTTTGTTTGTAGTTGCTAGTGTGGTCTTTTGTCTCCACTTTTCTCTAGCTTCAATTTGGTCTTTGTTTATTTTTGTTGTGTTATATGTTTTTTGTTTTGTTGCAATTGAAGTCTTTTGTAAAGAGTTTTACTACTTTTAGATATGAGTAAAATATGACTCTATTTTTGTGGCATTATTTTATGTTATTGTCGTTGAACCAGGAACTAACGAGATTAGTTTGTGATAGATTATTGAATAAATGGATTAAAGTTTGGGATTATTTCAAAAACGAGTTAAAATTTGAATTATGATTGATCAATGAAAAATGCTAGGGTGCCACCACATAAGTGCTACCATGGGTGCACCCATGCTTCACACAGACAATAATTGTCTATTTCGCACAGACAATTATCGTCTGTGTTTGTCTGTGCGAAGCATGGGTGCACCCATAATAGCATCCATGTGGTGACAAATGGGTTGTCTATTCTATGCTAGTATGACTCAAGATTAGATTGCTATCCGGAAATGAATCAGAAATAAGTTTTGACAGTTTTTGAACTTTTTTTGACGGAATGAATCAAATAGTACCGCCGTAGATTTTTGTCATCATACCGTAACCGTCTCTGCGCCCAGCTTTATTTCATTTCACAGCCCAGCCCACAGCAGACCACACCACTCTCTCTTTCTCTCATCTTCTTTGGGTTTTGGGTTTTGTCCTTTCCTCTGCATCCGCCTGCAATCGGCGATGGCGAACCCAAGGTGCTTCTTGGACATAAGCATTGGGGGAGAGCTGGAGGGAAGGATTGTTGTTGAGCTTTACAAGAATGTCGTTCCCAGAACCGCCGAGAACTTCCGTGCTCTCTGTACCGGCGAGCGCGGCGTCAGCCCTCACACCGGCGTCGCCCTCCATTACAAGGTATCTCCTCCATCCCTCTTCCTCGTCAATCTCGATTTCGTGAAAAAACACGGTTCTGATTATGTGGTTTAATCGACCTTCTATTGTTGATTTTGTTTTTTGAATTTCTCAGGGAACTTGCTTCCATCGTATCATGAGAGGGTCAATGATACAGGGCGGCGATGTTTCCGCCGGGAACGAAACCGGCGGAGAGTCCATTTACGGGCTGACATTTGAAGACGAGAACTTCGAGCTGAAACACGACCGGAAAGGGACGGTGTCCATGGCCAATGCTGGCCCAGACACGAATGGCTCTCAGTTTTTCATTTCCACAACTCAACAGTCTCATCTCAACGGCAAGAACGTGGTGTTTGGGAAGGTGGTCAGAGGACTGGGGTTGGTCCGGATTATCGAACGGGTGCCCGTTGGGGAAATGGGCTGTCCAGATCTTGAGGTGTGCATCGTGGATTGCGGCGAAATCCCGGAAGGGGAGGACGATGGGACGTGTAACTATTTCAAAGATGGTGACACTTTTCCTGACTGGCCACTCGATCTTGATGTGAAACCGGATGATGTTTCTTGGTGGATTTCTACTACTGGAAGTATCAAGGATTTTGGGAATGCACACTTCAAGGTTCTTAATATACTACTTTTCATTTCCCAGTTACCTGTGGGATAATGTTTTGTTGTTGTTCTTGTCCCTGTGTTTTTATCCCTTGTTTAACTTGAGGTATTATGATTTGTTTGTTTGTTTGTTTTTATGTGGTCGTTTTTGGATGGTTTATATAGCCTAAACCAACCTTTTTATTTATATGATTAATGAGTATTCCTGATATTTCGTTCATGTTCTTCCCACGTAGAAACAAGACTATAAAATGGCTATAAGAAAGTATTACAAGGCTATACGATACTTGGACATTTGCTGGGAGAAGAGTGGGATTGATGAAGGCGAGTTGATATATTTTTGGTTCCTGACATTTCTTCTCTGCACTCTTTATGACTTTATCATTATTGATCTTGTTTTGAATCTTTGATCGGACTGCAGTGAGTGCCGAGTTCTTGAGGAAAATGAGGTCTAACATATTCTCAAATTGCTCTGTAAGTTATTCACCTCTTCTCTTGATTGCAGCTTTATTTGCTCCTTTATCATGTTATTATGATGTTCTGATAAAATCTGCTTGTTTATTAGGCATGTAAATGTAAGCTTGGAGATTTTGAAGGAGCACTGTTCGACGCCAACTCTTCCATTTCTGATGTTAAGGACAACGCAAAAGCTTTTTATCGCCAAGGGCAGGTTGGTAATCCTCCCAACCAGCTTTGCGACAATAGTTTAGCTGTTTAGTGAAAATGTTTGTCAAAATCTTGAATGGTGTATTTACTAATTTTCAGGCATATGTTGGGCTGAAGGCCATAGATGCAGCAGCTGAGAGCTTTACCAAATCTTTGGAGTTGGAGCCCAACGACAGTGAGTGTCTCTAGGATTCCTTTCATCAAAATCCAGTAAGCAATGATCCGATTCGATTTCCCTGTTTTTTTTCCAGGTGGTATAAAGAAGGAGCTTGCTGCAGTGAGGAAGAAGGCCAGTGCTATCTACAACATCCTTTCGTTCTATTTCACTGGAATTTTATATATGTATCTCACTGTGTTGCGTTCCACGTTACAGATTACTGATAGACAAAATCAGGAGAGGAAAGGGTACTCGAAAATGTTCCAGTAGCTTCATTCCTCAATGATGATAAGGTGAGTGGATGCTTACATTCAGAACTTGCAAATAAAAACTGGGTATTAGTCCCTCACGAACATCGCTTATTTGCAGGCTATTATCCCAAAATCTGTCTTTTCTGGTTTTGCGAATGTTCAAATGCCAATGCTTGAACGGAAATTTTTGACTGAACCCAAAGCTGCAAGGGGTGGAGTAAGTTGATTACGCGATGTTGCAAATTAAGAAGACTTGCTTGTTTTTTTTGTTAAATATCATCATCACCCCACCCCCTGTGTGTATTTTTGCATACACCTCTGCTTTCATCCAACATTTTTCTTTTGGGAAAATATATATATCTGAGATATACGTACATGAATGGTATATGAATCAAGTTTGAGGAATATAATGAATTTGGTTGTTTTTTTGCGATACTTATTTTCATTAGAAAGCAACTTAGCGAAGCGAGTGAGAGCTTTTCTCCATTGGTGCCCTCCCCTTGAACTGCATCATGTCTAGATTCACACTAGAGACCAACTTCTTCAATAGATCATTAGTTACCAATCTTTTCAAGCATCTCCATGTTTTCTGCACTTGCATCATCAACTGATGATGTTTGTATGTGTGAGCATATCATTCCTCCTTCGAGTCATATACCCCTCTTCGGTCTTTGCTTTCGCGGTCCCGAGTGATAAAACCAACAAATTCCCTTGGTGCCAATTCTCTCCATATGCTCAAATTGAAAGTCACCCTTCAATATCTACTTTTTCCTAAGAGTTATTGGCACCATTGTCTGTCATACAAAGGCATATAACAGGTTCAGATACATGTGGTCTCAACTCTTAAGGCAACCTAGGCAGACACCCACCTCTTAACCAAAACAAAACAAAACAAAACAAAAATACAAAAAAAAAACAAAAAACAGAGAAGAGTATAGGGAAGTATATCTGAGGAGGAATTCTCACTGGATTATTGGCATCAAAACCACCAACAATGAGATTGAAGCTATTTAAAACTCCCTTTGAGCCTTTGATCTTGAAATCACCTACTAAAATATTTTTCCTTAAAAATAATTTTCTAAATATCAATTACTTCTTATCCTCTGATTTAAAATTTAGTATCTCCAAAACAGTTAATACAATGAAAGACAAATAAATAGTCAAACCTGGTTAACAATGCCAAAATTGCCCATGCTAATGTTAGACTCGTAGTGAGTTATGTGACTCCTAGCAAATGCTGAAATTTTCCACGCTTGCAATAAACTGACCAATTTCAATTTTCTCATATGATTGTTCCATTTTATTCTGTCCAATTTTAAATATTTTAATCAATTATCTACCAAGAAGTCACCCTCCGTATTTAATTATATAGACTTCCTCTCAGTGACCTTTCGGTCAGGTCTGAAGAGACTCTCGGGGATGGAGTTTATCCTTTTTTTTCGAACAAATATTGTAATAGCTCTCGAAAAAAATTACGGAATACTCCGTAAGTTAAAGATTGTAGTCAACATAATGCATGAGTTTTGCAAGTTGAACATGGTGCATGCAAAATAAGTTTTTTTATAAATAAAAAGGTTGAGTGGTTTACATGATTGTTAAGAAAACAGTGTTGACTTTCTTAGTAAAATAGTGTTGAAATTAGTTGTAATTTAAACTCTTTTTTTTTAAATTGAATAAATATTGACTTGATCTTTTTTAAAGTTGAAAAATGGATTACACTCTCCATCCGGAAATGATTCTCATTTAACTTTTATTCGTCAAAATTTGTAAATTCTGACATCAATATATAGAAAAATATATAGAAAGAATATATTGTGTTTCGATATAAATATAATATCAATAGCTTTTTTATGAAAAGTAGTTTTGAAATATTAAATCTTCATAAAATATATTCTTGTATAAATATAGATATTAATAATTAAAATGTTACATTAAGGATCCTTAAAAGTAAAATGAAAAATTATTTACAGACGAAGAGAGTATTAAATACTCCCTTCGTTCCTTTAAAACCCTTCCACTTTTGACTTTGGGCAAAAACAAGTAAAGTATAATTTTGGTTGACTTTCCAATTTTGCCCCTGATGTGATGGATAAAAGTAAGGTGTGATAGTTTGGTTATTAGTGAAAAAGTATGATGTGATAGGTAGAGTATGAAAAAGTAAGGGTAAAAATGGTTTTTTAATACCCCTCCGTCCTAAAATTAATTTTCCAGTTTGACTTTTTTAGTCAAACTTTTTAAACTTTGACCGTATATTACAGAAAAAATATATTGAATTTTCATATAAATTTATTAGCAATAAATTCATTTTGAAACATAGTTTTGAAATATATAATTTTATAAAATATATTTATATAAAAACTGAGATATTGATGGTCAAAGTGTTGCATTGGAAACCGTGAAAAGTCAAACGAGAAGTTAATTTTAGGACGGAGGGAGTAGAAAATGGAAGTGGTTTAGAGAATTCAAAAAAAACGAAAGAGGAAAAGTTTTATGGAAGGGAGGGAGTAACAACTTTAACTTTTTTTTTCTAGAATTGATTACACCGTGGATCTATTGGTCAAAACAATCAATATCAATAAATTAACACCATCTATATCTTATCGGCCAACTATAGTATTCATTACGGAGTAGTAATTAAGCAACACCAGCTGTTTATGTCTCATACACCCCGAATTCCGAAAGGGGGTGGGATAACAATCTAATCCAAATCCAATTTAATTGACTTAGACACTGAAATATTTGAATTTGAATCAGAAAATTTATCTGATCCTTGATTTGTTTAAATTAAATTTGAATCTGAAACAAATCAAAATGACAATGCGCATGTTTGAGAATAACGTTAGAGATTAACGTTAGCGTTTTGGTTAAAATCTTTAAAAACGTTAAGAGTAATCTGTAACACTATTCTCGAAGAGCAAAGTGTGAAGCCTAACTATTTATTCAAAGGATCAAAGCACACGTTTAATTAGGTAGTCACTCTCTATTTTATTCACTCATAGAGCAAAACATTCGGTTTGACAGATTTATCTGTTTGCTTTCTTCTTTTTGGGCAATCCATTCTAAGTTTCTTCATGATTTGATTTTATCCACTTTTTCTATACTTCTTTTCATCTGAAAGCAGCTTGGCGAAGCGGGTGAGAGCGTCTTCATTGGTACCCTCCCCTTGAACCGCTTCATATCTTCCGCTGTCCAAATTCACCCTTGAAACTGATTTCTTCAGCAGATTGTTGCCAATTTGTTCCAGAAGGTCCATGTTTTTCGCACTCGCATCGTCAACCGATGACGTCGACCCTGTGAGCATATCATCCTGTCCAAACACAGACCAGACAGACACATGTTGTAATAACAAGTTTGTTCTTTCCCAAGACACGTATTATATTATACCTGAAGAATTAACCTAGACGTACACCAAACATTCATAGACATGCATAAACTTAGTGTCTGTCTTGGAATACTTAAATTGGATATCCCATTTTGGTGAACCCCTGACATTGCCCGCACCTGAATTCTGAGATAGTTTTTCTCGTCACGGAGGGATTGGAATAGGGTGGAAACATGAATGTCGACCATATCAGCGCTGGCAGCTCCATAGATGTCTATCAATGGGGTTCGGCCGTTGTTGAAGACCCAGGCGAGGGAGCCCCAGGTGGAGGCCGCCGCGGATGTATACTTCTCTTCGTTCTTCGCTGTCCCCGTCCCGAGTGATAGGACCAACATTCTTTTGGTGTCAACCCTCTCCATGTTCTCGAACTGGAAGTTCCCCGTCATTATCTCCTTTGAGAGAAGGGTTATGGCCATCATTGTCTGTTGTTACAAATTCAACCCATTAAGTCATCAAGACATTATATATAAATTGACAAAGAGATCACGAATTCAACTTTAAATAGTTTTGGATGAGTATATTAGAACAAGACCACATATGTATAGTAAGCGTATAATTTATTCATTTTATAGGTTATATCGTACTTAGTCTCACACCACCTCAACTTACACATTTGTTAAAATAATTAGCCCACATGAAATGTGCCTGATTCATTCGATCTACACAGTAAGTTGAAGTGTCTCACGTCAATCGGTATATAAATTAGATTCAAAATGATTCGATTGTCCAGTTGAGGGGAGTGTTAAAAAATCCACATCAGAAATTCAAGAGAAAACAAGTATAAACTCTTAAATTGAACTAGGTAAAATGTCTTACGACCCAGTCTATTAGTCTCTCTAAATTCCATCAAATAAGTTAAGTTACCGTTTTACATTGTGACACTAAACTAGACATGCATATTTTGAGGATAGAAAGATCTATGTTTTGCTTTGGTTTTTCGTTACCGACATTTTTAGTTGAGTCTTCTGACAGAAAAGGGAAGATAAAAATAAAAATAAAAAAAAGCATTGATAAGGAGTACGTAGTCCTTCTCACCGGATTGTTGGCAGCAAGTCCGCCATCAACGAGATTAAAGCTATTTACGCCTCCAGTTGAGTTTCTGGTCTCGAAATAGTAAGGCGGGAAGAACGTCGGTGCCGCCGACGTACTCAGACATATGTCCGAGAGTAGTGCATTCTTCGCCGGATTTGCTTTTGCCTGCAACCAAGCACCAGAATCTCTTCAAGTCTTGTTCAGAAAGCTAGCTAGATTTCTTTCTTTAAAATACAGACATAATGAAAGTAATATATTGGCCCGGTTCCCTGGCCACTCTCACTTTGATTGGAGAACAATGCACCCACTGTCCCTCTACGAGACACAAACCCGCAACTAAACTTGCAGGGTGCAATTGACGGGGTGTAGTGTGGGTTCCGATTTGGACTCGGTGGGGAGCTTACCGGAAGTTAGGGAGTAAGAACTATCGATTTTGCTAACGAAACACAGGCAATAAATGTCTGTGTGTGTGTAGGAAGATACGTACATCAGAGGTGGTGAAAATGATGGGCTGCAAACGCTTGATGTCAAAAGTAGGAATGACGGTATAAGTCAGCGTTTGGTTCATCGTCGTGTTCCCAAGCAATCCCCTCACCAGTGATTTCAGATACTTCCCGTCGTACTTTGGCCCCGCCAGTAAGTTCAAGTTGTTCCGGCTTCACAAATCCCAATCCAAACCAAACATGTTAGAGGCCCTAATAATCAAGACGTTATCAATCAATCAAAAATTAGATTAATTAATTAAATTGAGCCCGAAAAAAATGATGATGAGGATTGATTACGTTATGAGAGGGAATATTTTGGGGCCGTTGTCCTTGTAAAAAGGGGTGATGTTCTTGGCATCGTAGAGGGGACGGTTGTCCTTGTTGGGAGCGGTGATCATGGTGGTGACCAGCCCCCCGGTGCTCGTTCCGGCCACCACGTCGAAATAGTCGGCGATCCTGGCGTCGGGGCCGTCCAGCTCCTGGAGTTTGGATTCGAGAAATGCCAGGATGGTGCCCGGGATGATCCCCCTTATTCCTCCCCCGTCCACGCTCAGAACCGTCACCATATTCGCCTTCGTCGCCGCCGCCGCAGCCGCATGAGGAGGCCCCAACAGGAACACCAACTGGGTCGTCATTGCTATGAAGGCCGCCATTGCACGCGATAGAGCCATTGTTGCAATAGAATTGATTACTTGTAACTTTGGTAAAATGATGGGTGGGTTTTGATGATTCGATGATGATTATCTTCAACCCATATCATATGTATATATATATATATATATAATGGCGATCTAACGTAAATGGCCCACCAAGTCAACCACTTATTATACATATAAATGCTTGAATTGTAAGAACAATAATGGCATGGCGTGAGGAAAAACAGGGGAGGATAAATGACGTCTAGTAAAGGTGTATGTGTATATGATCTGTCGACGTCGGCCACCGCCGGATGGTGACATGCGGTGGGAAATCACGTTGAAGGCAGGGGGGGAGAGGAGAGGAGGATTTGGGGAATTTCCAATTGGGAGGTGAAACGTGTACAGAGTTTTGAGATCATTTAATGCTTCCAATTTAATGTTTCCCCCCACGTCAATCATTATCCCTTTTTATTTGCAACCCACCGGTGTTTGGGTTTTCCCCTCTTTATTTCGAATTCTTCACCCCCTATCGGCATCTTGCACTATGTTTGGTTCAAAGAATTTGAAAAGGAAAAGAAAAGAAAATGAAGTGGAAAATTGTATTTCTTGTTTGGTTAGAGGGGAAAAGGAAGGAAAAGTGGTAGGAAAAGAAAATGAGATGGCAAAATGTACCAAGTAGAGGGAAAACTAAATTCCTTCCATTTTGGTGAGGAAAATGAGAGAAAACCATTTTCTTTTCTTTTCCTTCCAAATTCCTTGAACCAAACATAGTGTTAGTTGTTTCTTTTGGAAAATGAATTTCAAAAGGCTGATTATGTGACAAAATTACTAAAATGGCCAATCGATTGCTAGTCTTGCCAATTCACCATGGCCTTGTTTGGATGTTAGCGGTTAGCTGTTGGCAGTTGGCTGTGTGTGTTGGCTGTTTTGAATGTCTGATTGAGTTAGCTGTTTTGACCAGCGGATTGTATTGGCTGTTAGGAAAAAAATGTTTGGTAAATTTAGTTGTTCATAAACAGCTGTTTGCAATGAAAATTACATATTTAGACATGTCTCCAAATATGTTGCTTGATTTTTTTTAAAGGATGTGTTAATTACTCCCTTCGTCCAGAAATATTTTTCTCCTTTTTTTGGTCAAAGTTTCTAAACTTTGACTATGATATGTAGAAAAAAGCCAATGTATTAGGATATAACTTTAATATGAATATATTCATTTTGAAATATGATTTTTTAAATATCAGTTTTTTTTATAAAATATATCCATGTATAAATAAAGATATTTGTGGTTAAATTGTAATCTTGAAGACTGTAAAAAGTCAAATGAAAAGAACATTTTCGGACGGATGGAGTAATTTATTGTTTTGAATCGTTTAAATTTTTAAATTTTGATAACAATAACAAGATTCCACGAATGTAAGATCAAGGAGGGGTGTTGTACGCAGTTCTTACCCATACTCAGAAGTAGAGAGGATGTTTCTTAAATATAAAAACACATAATTTTTGTTGAAAGTTATTCTTGAACACTTAGAATTTAAACATTATTTATTTTCTATAAATATTTATAATCATTTCATTTTAAAATAAAAATTTAAAAATATGATGCTAAAAAAAGAGTAGTGTACCATAAAAATTATTGAAATGAAGAAACATGTCTATGATAAGAAAAAGAAAGAAAAAGAATGATTTGATAAAAAAATGGTGATGATGGGGGCATCTCTTTTTTGGGAACGGCTCAAGAAGGGCAAAAAATTAAATATATGCAATCAGCTAATTAGAAATGCTACTCATGTTGGCAGTTCAAATTTCGGCAGTTCGTGGCCAACAGCTAATTGCAAAAGAGTGTCCAAACAATTTTTTTGGCAAATTGAAAAGTCAAAAAAGCCATTCATGGTCAAAACATCCAAATGCTACCTCAAGAGCGATATACCAAACATGGCCCATATCTCCTGCTAAAAATTTTGTGGGTAGAATTGGCAATTCAAAATTCAGATTCTAAGACACCTGGGTTGGACCACATTAAAAGATTGAATCCAATCGATTAGTTAATTCAACTCAAGAGCTTATATACCGATTATTTTTACTGTTGGACTTCCGATGTGGGATGCACTCTTACACTCCCCCTCAAGTGGACAACCAGGCCATTTTGAATCTAACTGGTTGACCACTTGCAAATGAACTCACATTCCATTGACTTTTTTTAGCGTCAAGCTAAAAGATCACGAGCTATTGGGTATGGACTTTCAGACGAGCAATCGTGTTAAACGAGCCACAAGCTGTTGGGTACATACTCCATACGGAAAACATGGCTAAAGACTAACGGGTCGCTAAGAATGAACGTCTAGACGGATACCTTGGTCTCCGTATATTAGAATTTAAATATGATTTTAAATAAGTAAATGTTACTGAGTATACAAATTTGATATATCAAAAGTACTACATTTTAAAATAAATCCAAAATTATATTACATTTTTTATAACTAAATGTGTTTTTTAATAATTTTTTTGTCAAAGTGATAAAAAATTTAAATTATAAGATGAATTCTGAAGTGGATGAAGTATACTCAATACAAGTCACGTTTGATGAGAGTGTTTTCAATTAGTTTTCATATTTTGGATAATATTTCAATGATACAAATTAATTTTTAAAATGTCAAAATTAATGATATTTTTAAATAACTTTTTAAAAATGTTAAAGTTAAACACTAAATTTGTTACCAAATACCAAATAGACACACATCATACTACATATTGCAACACACCTTTTGACTTTTTTATATATACAAAATTGCATAATGGTTAATTGAAGACTAAGGCACTCCGTACATTAGGTCCCTAGTTGGATTCTAATAGGAAGACTCCTAATATTATTTAGTTTCCTTATTCTTGTATTACCATAATTACTTTATTCTTTTCCTACTAGGAATAGGACACTCTCTTGTAACCCCTATATATAGGAACATATCTCTCAATATTCAATAAGACAAATTATTATCAAATTGTATCATGGTATCGGAGCATAGGTTTAAACCCTAGCCCTTTTTTTCGAGACTGTGCCTTCACCGCCGGTCTCCTTCCTCTCGCCGGTCGACCATAAACGGCAACCATGGCTCAATCTTCAGATCCGCTTGCTTCGCTTCCTTCTGGTGTCAAGCTTCTTCTCCGCAATCTCCATAATCTTATCCCAGAGAAGCTCGCCGATTCAAATTATCCTGCATGGTCTCTCAATGTCAAAACTGCTCTCGAGGCCAACCTTCTTCTTGGTTGGATCGATGGTCATGAAGTCGCGCCTCCAAAAATCCTATCTAAGGATGGCAAGGAAAACCCTAACCCAGAATTCCAAACATGGATTGTGATTGATACTCAGATCCGTGCATGCCTTCTTGTCGTCATCAGTCCGTCTGTTCACAAGCATGTCTGCAACTTCACCACATCTGCCGATCTATGGAACGCTCTCGCTACCTGGTATAATTCTGTTTCTACCGCTCACATCTATCAACTACGGGACAAACTTCACATACTCCGAAAAGGTACAAAAACTATCACCCAGTACCTTGATGAAGTTGCCACTATCCTCACTGATTTGGATGCTCTCAACGAGGTTATTCCTGAGAGAGATGTGGTGAATGCTGTTATCCGAGGCCTCCCTCATGAATATTCCTCCTTCAAGCAAAATATACGGATGAACAATGAGAATATAAGTCTCAATCAACTCTCTGGGTGGCTAACCTCTGAAGAAATAAATCTTGAAATCGAGCAAAAATTGAGTATTGCAGATTCCGCCTCCGGAGTTTCTCACTCTGCACTGTATACAAACAGCGGTCGAGGCCGCGATCGAGGAGAACCGAACGGTCGACCATTTTCTGGGCGAGGATCTGGATCCGGTCGCAGCGGTCGAAGCTACGGAAGGGGGGGAGGCCGCGGACCTTCACGCGATCTTCCAGTATGTCAGATCTGTTTAAAGCGTGGCCACTCTGCTGCTACCTGCTGGTACCGCTATGATGATTCTTCTACTGAGAGCAACTCGGCTACCAATTCTCGTGTTATGCATGCAACCACAAGCAACCAAACTGGTGATTGGTACCTTGATACAGGTGCTAATATTCATGTTACGCATGATCTTTCACAGCTGCAAACTCCGACTCCCTACCATGGCACTGAAACTATTATTGTAGGTAATGGTCATACTTTACCCATCACTCACATAGGTTCAGGCTCAATTCACACCCCGAATGGTAAATTTCACCTCCACTCCCTTAATCATGTTCACTCCCTTACTTCAAACTTACTGTCCGTTCACCGCTTTACCAAAGATAATAATTGCACTCTTGTTTTTAATGCCAACTCCTTTCAGATAGTGGACAACGATACGAATCTGGTGCGGTACACAGGCCCCTGTGAGCATGGTCTCTATACCCTTCCTTCCAAGCCTATCCCTGTTGTGCATCAAGCTGTCACTGCATCCACTTGGCATCGCCGGCTTGGACATCCGGCTCCTGTTGTTGCCAAGTCTATTTTGTCTACTTTAGGGTTTAAATTTTCTGATCACTTACATTGTGAGTCCTGTCATGTGTCTAAGTCTTGTCATTTATCCTTCGAACTCTCTGAACATAAGGCCACATCGTCTTTTCAACTAATTCATTCTGATGTTTGGGGACCAACCTCTGTTCCATCTATCTCTGGTTTTCGTTTCTATATCTGCTTTGTTGATGATTTTAGTAAATTTACTTGGATTTATCCTCTTAAACACAAATCTGAAGCTTACTCTGTTTTCACTAGTTTTGAAAAAATGGTTAAAACTCAATTTAATTCAAATATTCAGATTTTTAGAAGTGATAATGGGAAAGAATTTGTAAATACAGCCTTTGGCATTTTTCTTCAAAATCTTGGGATTCTGCATCACACGTCCTGCCCTTACACTCCTGAACAGAATGGTGTGGCTGAACGCAAGCATCGGCATCTCATTGAGACTGTCATTGCTTTACTCTACGATTCACACCTTCCTGTCTCCTTTTGGGTTGAAGCACTTGCTACCGCCAACTACCTTATAAATCGCCTACCCACATCCACCCTAAATAACCAATGCCCCTTTGAAGCCCTCTATGGCCGGTCTCCGGATTATGTTCACCTTCGTCCTTTTGGTTGTCTTGTGTATCCCTGGCTTCGTCCTCACACACATCACAAGCTTCAACCGCGTTCCACGCCCTGCATTTTCCTAGGTTATCATCCTACCATGAAAGGTTACAAGTGTTATGATCCTATTTCTCAGAAAACGTATGTCTCCCGTCATGTTCGTTTTGTAGAAGATCAGTTTCCTTACTCTAAACTTCTATCTACCCCAGCCTCCTCTAACCCTTTAGGCATCATTCCCATCTTTCCTCCCAGACCAGGCTCACAGGGTCCGGCACCGCACAGTTCTCAAATCGTTCCGTCTGCTACTGTTTCACAAACGGTCGACCGTTCCCCTCATACATCTACCCACGGTCGACCGTCTCCTCACACCCGTTCTGAACCTCTACAGACGGTTCACCACATGGACCGTTCCCCACCCCACGGTCGACCGTCCTCCCAACCCCTCTCTGAATCTCTACAGGCGGTCGATACTATTACCCGTCCACCCCCACATGGTCGACCGTCGACAGCACTGATCCCCACAACAAATGCCCATCCCATGCAAACCCGTGCCAAATCAGGCATTTTCAAGCCTAAAACCTATACTGCTACCACCACTGATACCTCTCCTCCTACCTCTGAACCTCACACCCATCACCAAGCCTCCAAGAATAGCTATTGGTGCCATGCCATGGATGAAGAATTTGCAGCTCTGAATGAACAGCGCACATGGGATTTGGTGCCCCTACCCAAGGGCCGAGATCCTATTGGTTGCAAGTGGGTGTATCGCATAAAACGGAATCCGGATGGCTCCGTCTCTCGGTACAAGGCTCGTCTAGTGGCCAAAGGGTACCATCAAGAGTATGGCATCGATTATAAAGAGACGTTCAGCCCGGTTGTCAAGCAGCAAACCATTCGTCTGGTACTCACTCTTGCTCTACACTATGATTGGCCTCTTCATCAGCTTGATGTTACCAATGCCTTTCTCCATGGTACACTCGATGAGGATATTTATATGTCTCAACCACCGGGCTACGTCAATCCCAATAGGCCTGAGTTTGTTTGCAAGCTGCGCAAATCTCTGTATGGCCTTAAACAGGCTCCTCGTGCTTGGTACACTTGTTTTGCTACTTTTTTGCAGGGACTTGGCTTCCAGTGTTGTCGTCATGACACCAGTCTGTTCACTTTTCACAGCTCCCGCGGCATGGTCATTGTTCTCCTATATGTTGATGACATCATTATTACAGGGAGCTCCTCTGACCTCATCTTTGCTGTTACTCAGGCTATGCATAAAAATTTTCGCCTCAAAGACTTGGGCCCCCTGGATTTCTTCCTTGGCATTGAGGTTTGTCGCTCTGCGGATTCTATCTTGCTTCATCAGACAAAATACATATTTGATCTTCTTCAGCGGGCTGGCATGACTGATTGCAAACCCACTGTCACTCCGATGGCGGCGCGGCCAACCCAGGAGATCTTGTCCACCTTCTCCGACCCAAAATTGTTCCGTAGCCTTGTGGGTGGTCTACACTATCTTGCGGTGACTCGCCCTGATATTCAGTATGCTGTAAATCGAGTTTTCTTAGACCATGCATAATCCTACAGAGAAGGATTACTTGGCCCTTAAACGTATACTTCGCTACTTGAAGGGTACTTCTTCTCATGGCCTTCTATTCAGAAAAGGCTCTCTTGATCTTGCTGTTTATTCTGACTCTGACTGGGCTAACTACAAAGATGATCGTCGTTCCACCACTGGGTATCTCCTTATGCTGGGGCCGAATCTTATCTCATGGTGCACAAAAAAACAGACTCGCGTCTTGCGCTCCTCCACCGAAGCTGAGTATCGCGTTATGGCCGCGGGGGTGGCAGAGGCGATGTGGCTTCGTTATATTATGGATTCTCTGCATGTTCCGCCTACGAAACCTAAGATTTATTGTGATAATGAGTCCACAATCTGTGTCACCAAGAATCCCGTTCTCCATGATCGCATGAAGCATGTTGGCTCTGACTGTCACTTTGTTCGAGACGAGGTTATGGCTGGCACTATAACTACACATCATGTTCCTTCTTCTGAGCAGCTTGCTGACATCTTGACAAAACCGCTTCCGCCGACTCCGTTCCATTATTTGTGTTCCAAGCTGCCCCTCGTATCCGTTGATCAGCTTGCGGGGGGATAATAGGAAGACTCCTAATATTATTTAGTTTCCTTATTCTTGTATTACCATAATTACTTTATTCCTTTCCTACTAGGAATAGGACTCTCTCTTGTAATCCCTATATATAGGAACATATCTCTCAATATTCAATAAGACAAATTATTATCAAATTGTATCAGATTCTGTAGCATCCACATATTTTAGTGTAATTCTATTGTTTTGTAAGTCAAAAAAACACTCCAACATTCTAGATTTTTTGGGAGAATAACCCATTTTGCAACTATACATTCACAAAGAAAATAATCTGATAGATTGGATGACCCAGAAGAAGGAGTATTAAGTCTAAGATTTCATAAACGATCTTCGACACCAATAACGTATGAGTTTTATCTAATGTGATATCTCTTCATGTACACGAGATATAAAATAGCTCCAAGAAAAATGTTAGTTTGTAAGGTCTTTTTTTAAAGTGGGTGTGCTTTGGTTATATATTGTATGAAGTACTTCTTTCATAGATTTAAGGTCCACAACATTTTTCGTGGATTTTTCATGTCATAAGCATGTTTTTTTGTATTTTTGTACCAAAAAAAGTAAATGAAGTCCATCATGGTAAAATATACATTTACTTGCTACTTTTGAAATTGGGTAGATCTATAACATATACCGTTTTGATATTATGAGTTAGAATAACGATTAAAATATGAGTAAAATATATATAGAAAATATACTAAAATAAAAATTTCATGTTTTTATTTTAAAAATAGGAGTTAAAATGCATATACAATGTCATGCCAATATATAATACTAAAAGTTATTGTGAAATATCCATATACGATGTCACATTGTCATTTTACAAACTTCTATTTTGAAGATAAAAATATGAAACTACTATTCTGATACTTTTTTTGTGTGTTACTCCTATTTCAGGTGATTCTTTATAATATATTTTGTTATTTTTGTGGGGGAAAAAACAACTACGTCTTACCCCGTGTTTCGCACGGGCTCATATGCGAAATTATTGTGAACTGTTTGTTTTATTCACCATAATATGGAGTGTGTGTGCATATATATGTGTGTGTGTGTGTGTGTATGCCAGTTCCCGTGAGAATGCACATTGTGGAGAGAAATAAGAATAAAATCTAACCGTTGGATCTAATGCATCGTGCAGCTCAGATTGCATATTGCATTCAGATTTTGAGATAGTGCAGTGCATTTCGACATGATGCATTTTCAAACCATTCTGATGCACCTAATTTTGATGCAATTCTGACCCTTAGATCTCACAATCTAAAGTACCAGATTCGTTCTCATTTCTCTCCTAAGATTGCATTCTCACCAGAATTATATATATGTGTGTGTGTGTGTGTGTGTGTGCAATAAGTCGGAATAAGGCTGTGTAAATATAGAAATAGGATACTCTAATAAATGAGAGTAATGTATATGTCATACATAATGCACTTTTTAGAAATATCATCATTTATTATACACTATCAGCATTATATTTTAGGGTAATGTTTGCAATGTTATTCACGACCTATTTTAACTACAGGATCAGTTATGTTATCTCATTAAAATGCCCACTAAGAAAATTTAGTTGGACATAATTTAGTCAAGGGGAAAAGAACACAACATGTAATGTCCCCTACAAACTAATTTATATTTTCTAGTCTATAAAGTCTAATTTTTTCTGTAAGTTTTTTTGAGGCTATATCTAAACAAACTTATAGTAAACAGGTCTATTAGATTTTTACTTGATTTGATCTGAAGGACATGGATACCTCCCTCCTTTTGCAAGTCTTGTGTTGAGAAGTATTTTAGTAAGATGTGTTTCATTTTGCCTCCTTTGATGTACCCTTCATAATCTGAGCAAATTACATGATGAATTGTCTTAATGGATGATAATCGAGTCATTGATTTTGGTCCAAACTACATGAATGCTCCTTGTATATGATTGATCTTCAATCTTTACCACACTTGTTCTCATTCGGGATCATATAGTGCTGTCGATCAATTCGGGCATTCAGCTTGATTTGATGATTTATCGTTAACATTTGCTCTGTTACTTTTCAAAAAATTATTATACCGCCATATATAAATATGCAACCTGCCAAAGATCACACTTAAAAATGATATTTGTAACCCAACTTCAAAAATCACCATTGGATTTTTTCTTGAAAGAGTAAATTCAATACCTGGTCTTCTAAAACTAGAGATTCTTCATGTTTAGTCATCGATGATTAAAAAATACGTTTGTGGCCTTTCGTTTATGAGTATCTTTTATGGATAGTCCTTTGTTTGACATTCAACACTATTAATGTTTAATTGAAAGTTAAAAATATAATTTCATATCGAGATTAGGCTCGACCATGTATTTTGGTGTCGATCAGCTTGATGGGCAATACATCAATAATGACTATGACTGTCAACTAGGATTCTGACTACCAACTACAACTGTGGACTATGGTTGTGGTAGGCGGCGACTCCTGCAGATAAAGGACACATCAACAACGATCATTGACATTTGCTAACAAGAAAGATGTAAAGCAAGAACATAATACTCGAGAGTATTTGTTAATTAAAAATTAATGTTCTATTTTATTCAACTAATTTTTTCTACTTACTCCGTATAATTTATTTTATCAGATTCAGATCAAATCAATAATGTCAAATAAGTAACAACTTTAAATTACTTCGTATAATATAATCAGATTAGATTTTTCAAATTATATCAGATCTATAATATCATATTTAATATGATCAGACAAAGAGAATACAATTTAAATATGGAAAACCCTCTATTTTAAAAGATCACAATTTTAATTATCTATTTTGAACTTTTGATAAGTATGATAATTGATGAGAAACTATAAACATACAAAGGTTTGAGTGCCTAAAATGTAAATTGACACTAATTTTCTTTCGTTGCTTCTACTGCTTGTCATTAAGGACGTTTATAGATACTCTTTGATCTGGAATTTGAGAGCTCAATTGTCGGAAAGAGATCCATGGAGTGGGCAACGCTTCAGCATTTAGATCTCCGGCACGTCGACCGGAGCTCTAAAACCTTGCAGCCTCACGCTGCCGCTTTCCACCCCATTCAGGCACTCGTATCCGTAGCCGTCGGCACGTACGTCATCGGTAAATTCTGAACTTCGACAGTTCTTCATTTGCGTCCCCGGCACTCATGATCACAGTACCCGGCTTTGATTTCATTCTATTTGTTAAAACTATTTGTGTGATTAAGCTTTCTGTAACTTCAGAATTTGATGCATTTACTGGATGTAAGATCGCTGCCATAGACATCGGATCGCCAGTTGTGCGCATGGCTTATAGCCCGACAAGTGGGAATGCCATTATTGCTATACTCGAGGTTAGCTTCTAAAGCAGCTGGATTCACTTCAGATTTTGAGAAGGCGCGTTTTTTTTGGCTGCTTAAGATTTTAGACATTCATTTTACTAATGTTTGCTACCTTTTGGTGTGGCTGATGGTTGCCCCCTATAATTTTCAGGATTGTACAATTCGGTCATGTGATTTTGATGTTGAGCAAACCTGTGTGCTCCATTCTCCTGAGAAAAGGACCGAACAGATTTCTTCAGACACGGAAGTTCATCTTGCCTTGACTCCCCTTCAACCTGTAGTATTTTTCGGTTTTCATCGCAGGATGAGTGTGACAGGTATATAAATTTTTCAAATATGCTTGGATTGGTTGATCTAGTCACCGGCATTTTTCTTGCTTTAATCTAGTTATTCTGGTAGAGAATAAGAGAATTAGAGATGTGCTATTTTATTGGTAGCTTGTTTCATAGCCATTAAGGAAAACAGATTTCTTTTAGTTACATTATTATCAGCCAGTGAGAAGTGTGGATCAAATGAAAAAATAGACATGTGGCTAGAGGAAGGGCTAGACTTAAGAAAATTTGGCACGAAGTGGTCAAGAGTGATATATGCAAGAATGATCTAGCTGCAGATATGATATATGATAGGGCGCAATGACATTGTTTGATCCATGTAGCCGACCCCGCCTAGGGGGATAAGGCTTGGTTGTTGTATTATCATCATCAGTATCCCCAAGTCAAGACGAACATGTTTACACCCTAGTTGAGGCTGGACTTCCATCTTAATTGCTAAATGGAGGAACAAAGCGTGATAATAGGAAATAAATAGAGTATAGATGTTACTAAATAAAAGGCAACTCCCCTAGCCCCCCCCCCCCCCCCCCCAAATGATATGGCTGCATATATGATATATGAAAGGGTGCAATAACATCATTTGATCCATGTAGCCGATCCCATGTAGTGGGATAAGGCTTGGTTGTTGTATTATCATCAGTATCCTCTACCCAAGATGGTCATGTTCACAACCTAGTTGAGGCCGGACTTCCCTCTTAATTGGTAGATGGAGGAAAAAAGCATGACAGTAGGAAATAAAAAGAGTATAGATGTTACTAAATAGGAGGCAACTCCCCTAGTCTTCCCCCCCTCCCAACCCCAACCCCAATCCTATCAATGTCTAAGTGTGTCATTTTGTCAATCATCATGATCATTGTTTACTGCTATTTAGGTATAAAAAGAGTTGAGCTCCTATTTAGGTACTATGCCAATGCTTTACTCCTGTTTATGTATTTAGCCATAAAAAGAGAGGAACTAAAAGTAGTGTGCACTGTGCAGAATATTATTGTGCTATTTTCCATCCTCTAAAAAGTTGTTGAAATTGTGGTAGCATTTAAAATACTGTGCTGTATTCCCCTGAATTTATACAGGAAGGCATCGACTAATCATTGAAAATAATAATTTAGAACTCTGTAAATCTGTAATATAGTTAAACACCTGTTCTCTGCCCCCCCCCCCCCCCCCCCCCGTTTGGGATTCAACACTGCACTCTTGTCTTGAAAAAACTTCCATTTCTCCTTGAAGCCTGTCAAAGAAAACCGGCACTGTACCACAAGTATATGGAAAAGTAAATAGCATTCTCAGTGTTGATGTTGCTAAATGTGTCTTTAGATGTTCTAAAATATTTACCATTTTCTTGGGTGAAGTTGTTGGAACTGTCGAAGGTGGGAAAGCACCTACGAAAATAAAGACAGACTTGAAGAAACCTGTTGTCAATCTTGCATGCCACCCACGACTTCCTGTTTTGGTAACTATGGGTTCAAGACATTTATCGTTTCCACATTTTACACTGTGAATTGCTTTTTTTCCATCATCTGGCATATTTTTTACTCTTTATTTTGATTCCAGTATGTAGCTTATGCAGAAGGTCTAGTTCGAGCTTACAATATCCATACATATGCTGTTCATTACACTCTACAACGTACTACTGTAAACCTTTTTCCTCTATTTTATCATTCATTGGATTTGAAGAGTCTCTCACTTGATTTTCTAGCTTCATGAATAAAAAATATTGATATTTTGTAGTTGATAATACTATTAAGCTGATTGGTGCTGGTGCGTTTGCATTTCATCCAACACTGGAATGGCTATTCATTGGTGACAGGCGTGGGACACTTATTGCATGGGATGTATCCACAGAGAGGCCTATGATGATTGGAATGTATGTTACTTGTGTCTATTCTGTCCAGTTTTTATATTTCAATAGGTTGCATTTGATCAGAACGTTAGTGATTATTTTTGTTGAGTTAGCAACATTATTCATATTTATATCTTATTACTAATTATTAAATTTTATTTCTTTTTCTCTCGCATAAGTGGTTCTGACCACTCTGATATTTCGATGTAATTCCAGCACGCAGGTTGGTTCTCAGGCTATTACGTCACTTTCTTGGCTACCATTGTTGCGGGTGATCGTTACACTGTCCAAAGATGGAAGTATCCAAGTCTGGAAAACAAGAGTGATACTGAATCCTAACAAGCCTCCTATGCAAGCAAATTTTTTTGAGCCTGCTGGTTTGTACATTGATTGTTTTTTTAAAAAATAAAAATAACATATTTAATATGAATTTGTAACAATAATGCGCTGAAATTCATTTCAAGTGTAAATGTATATGGGAAGAAAAACATTATACTCCCTCCGTCCCAAAATGAAGTTAACAGTTTGACCAAACAGATTTTAAGAAAAGTGTTGAAAAGTAAAAAGTGTTGTTAAAGTTTGTTTTGAAGAGAGAGAGAGAGAGAAACATTGTTAGCCACATGTTCCTATGTAATAGAAAATTAAGTGTAAACTTTTTTTGGGACATCCCAACCAGGAAGGTGTAAAGGGAGTAATTTTCAAGTCATTTCCCATTTTTTAGCATGATATCTATTTCTCTTTATATACAAATTTCTGGTAAAATTTCCTGGGAAATACTGCAGGACATCATAAACCATGCTTTGTAAAACAATATCTGATATTGTTCAGTGTTTTTGTTTTTTGATTCATATTGCTATATGATTTTTTTGTAGCAATTGAATCAATTGATATCCCTCGGATTCTTTCACAGCAAGGGGGAGAAACAGTTTATCCACTTCCAAGAGTTAAGGCTTTAGAAATTCACCCAAAACTGAACCTAGCAGTATTGCTTTTTGCGGTGGGTTTTAACTTTGTGCAAGTGTGAATGTGGTAAAGATAGATGACTTTCAGGAACACCTTAAGATATGATGGTCTTTCTCAACAGAGTATGAGCGGTGGCGACAATAGGAAAAACAAAGCTGCTTATACCAGAGAAGGAAGGAAACAACTCTTTGCAGTTCTACAGAGTGCACGAGGATCATCGGGTAAGGTGTCTGAATGTCTGTTTAAATTAAACTCAGATATCCAGCTCATAGGTGTCAAAAGGTTTGACAGTACTAGGTGCACAGTGTGGATAGATTTTACAATGGCACCAAGCTTTATTTATTTTTTTAAAAACACAGCTGCAGTATTTGGAACTATTTTTTTGTTTAGTTTATTTCTTGAAGACATGTTTGATGGGGACTTGGTGACCGATAGTTCTTGGCTGAGCATAATAATATGATAACTTTTGTTTTGGGTAGGTGGGTGTTTATGACAATATGTTCATGTGACTATATGATGCACTCGGCATTTGCACAGCAGTTAGGAATGATCCTTAAGTTGGTTACTTGGTAGTTTTGGCTAGTATGTTTTTGAACTTTTGAGAAGGGTTTAGGGCATTATGATAGTTGTATTCTCTTTGGGAAAAGGATGTCAAACTCTATCAGCCATCTAGAAATGAAACTATACAATAACAACCCAGTACAATCCCACAAAACTAGGTTCTGAAGAGGGTGTGTGTACGCAGAGTACGGAGGCTGATTTCAAAATACCCCCAGGCCCCAGCTCAAGCAACTCAAAAATCACACAGCATGACAAATAAACAAAGAGAAAACAGAGGGGAACGGAAATCCAAAGAGACAAAACACACACAAACCGCTGCTAGCAACTAGACTCCAAGCATAAAAAGCACACACAACAAGAGCAAGAACTACCACCAAGGCCTAAACGACTACCCAACTACCCTAGTCCTAGACGCTCCTATACAAGTCATATCCCGGTAAGGGCCGGAAGTCTTAAGTCTTGTCTAATCACCGATTCTTCCATATGCTAGGAATGAAACTGTGTGGGGCTTTTAGTGCACGGGTTGTCATTATGTGACAAGAAGTGGATTTATAGTGGACCAATGTGCACAGTTTTCATTTTGCCCTCAGAAATAGAACTATGTGCCACAGGGGACTCAGGTGCATTTTAGGTTGCTGTGTTGACATTTTCTATATATGTATATGTTCTATGCAGCGTCTGTATTGAAGGAGAAACTGGCAGCACTTGGTTCATCTGGAGTATTAGCTGATCATCAACTTCAAGCAAAGCTGCAAGAGCATCACTTAAAAGGGTGAGTTAGGAATGTTTGTTTGTGAGTTTTGTCTGACCTTATATGAAAGTGAATAAATGTCAATGCTCAAATCAGCTAGTTTTCCTGAATTCTTTACTTTATTCTTTAATAATTGAAGGCTTGAATTCAATTCCAAGTTCTTGACACCTTTGGTGTAGGTGTATAGCTGTACTTGGACTACCATGTCTGATGTTTCTATTTTCATATTGCAAACAATGGTAATTACTGCTGCATGCACTAATGCTGACAACTTGTTGACTTCATATTAGGCAAAACCAGCTTACAATATCAGACATAGCACGGAAAGCTTTTCTTTACAGTGTATGTATTTTTCCAAATTGATATATTTAAGATGTTTTGCTTGAAAAATACATATGACTTACAGCAATTGCACATTCTTTACTTTTACATTTATTTACATCAACATCAACAACAACCCTGTAGGATCCTACCGAGGTAGGGTCTGGGGAGGGTGTGTGTACGCAGACCTTACACTTATTTACATCATTCATACTAATAGCAATTAGTATGGGTTGCTCACAGATGAAACCTTGCAATTTGCATGCTACCTTATAATTTGCTATGTTGAGTTGTCTCTTTTGTTCATAATGTGTAACTATCACCATTTTTTTTATACCTTTTTCTAACTTCTGTACAGCATTTCATGGAAGGTCACGCCAAGAGTGCTCCAATATCTCGATTACCTCTCATTACCATTTTGGACACTAAACATTATTTGAGACATGCCCCTGTCTGCCAGGTAAATAGGTAGGTGGGTTTATAAGCTTCATATATCACATATGCGAATTTTCTTAAAATTTTTTCCTCACAGGCATTCCATCTGGAGCTAAACTTTTTTAGTAAAGAGAACCGAATTCTTCACTATCCTGTCAGAGCTTTCTATGTAGAAGGGGTCAACCTTATGGCTTATAATCTCTCCTCTGGGGCCGAAACTATATACAAAAAGCTTTATACCTCGGTAATTTTGAGCACCTTTGTTATGAAAAGGTCAAGGCAATTTACTTTAACACTATTAGTGTCTTGATCTCTTTTCTCTTCTGTTCCGTTTCCTCAGATTCCTGGAAATGTAGAATTCCATCCTAAGAACGTGATCTATAGCAAAGTGCAACACCTGTTTCTCATTGTTTATGAGTTCAGTGGTTCAACACATGAAGTGGTTCTTTATTGGGAAAACATAGATTCTCAACTTGCAAACAGTAAAGTCACCACAGCTAAAGGTCCTTCCTGTCTTTTGTAGCTTTTCCCTTTGAACAGCGTGTGCGTGTGTATTGCTGTACCCTGGCTCTCGACAAATAAATAAAGTATTCTGAATTGATTTGCTCTTAATTTTTTTTATTATAAAGGTCGGGATGCTGCCTTTATTGGTCGTAATGAAAATCAGTTTGCAATTCTTGATGAGGATAGGACAGGACTTTCGTTATATGTTTTACCGGGAGCAGCTACACAAGAGTCCAATGAAAAGAACATGGAAGTTAATCTAGACCAGACCGCAGAAAAGGATGTTGCCATGGTTAAGGGTCCTCAACAGTTTATGTTTGAGGGTGAAGTTGATCGGATTTTTTCTACTCCAATAGGTAGCTTTGGTGTGATATTCCATTATTCCTGAACTCTGATACTGGAATCTTGTATCAGTTTTTGAATGATTTTAATTCCAAATTTCTAACTCTTCTTTCATTGTTTTGGTGGTGATTGTTTGGGGGGGGGGGGGGTGGTTGCAGAGTCAACTGTGATGTTTGCTTCCTATGGCGGTCAGATTGGCTTGGCAAAGCTTTTCCAAGGATACCGTATCTCAAATGCTGATGGCCACTATATATCAACAAAACCTGAAGGGAAAAAATCTATTAAATTGAAACTAAATGAAATTGTGCTCCAGGTAAACACCTTGCACTAGTAGAACTTAATATCTTCTTCAATGCTTCTGTTTACATTTCATTCTTCTTTGATAAACATGAACAAGTGCATGTAAAAATCAGACACCAATGATCTAAATATGGCTCATTGAAATATGATTCAATTTTCTTTATCCAATAAATTTTTCTCGGTAGTAAAGACCCATATAATTGGTTGACTTTTAAAACTCTCTTTTCCAGGTACAATGGCAAGAAACTCTTAGAGGCTATGTTGCGGGTATACTAACCACACACAGAGTCCTTATTGTTTCTGCAGATCTTGATATACTTTCTTGCAGTTCAAGAAAATTTGACAATGGGCTTCCTTCAATATCCTCAAATGCATTATTTATTGTCATCTTTGAATTCTCTTTTGTCCTTTTTATCTTCCCTCAATTATTAGGATTCTTAACTTGTGATTACTATAGATCCCTTTTATGGGTTGGCCCTGCACTGATGTTTTCTACCACGACTGCTGTTTGCGTCCTTGGTTGGGATGGAAAAGTGAGAAGTATTCTATCTATTAGCATGCCTAATGCAGGTAGATGTCCATCATTCCTGCTGTTGCAATGAGCTCTATGCAAATATTTATCATTCTATTTTTCTGTGTCATTTGATAATGTTACATCATTCCTGCTTGTCGATGAATGTTAACTTGTTTTATTTTTTTTTGTGACGTCATCCTGCAGTGCTTATTGGAGTCTTGAATGATCGTCTACTGCTTGCAAACTCTACAGATATAAATCCTAGACAAAAAAAGGGGATTGAAATTAAGAATTGCCTAGTTGGACTTCTTGAACCACTTCTAATTGGGTTTGCCACAATGCAACAATACTTTGAGCAGAAGCTTGATCTTTCAGAAGTACTATATCAGATAACAACCAGGTCTAATTCCTCTTTCCATCTTAGGTGTCTGGTTGATCCATCTAACATTCTTGGAACAAAGGGCATACACGCAAATACTTATGGAGGCTTGTTACTTACAAATTCTTTATTTGCAATCTAAATGAAGGTTTGATAGCTTGCGGATCACTCCAAGATCACTCGATATACTTGCCAGTGGCCCACCAGTTTGCGGTGATCTAGCTGTATCATTATCCCAATCTGGCCCACAATTCACCCAGGTTAATGAAATTTGATTTTTTTCTGCACATGTGATCTTTTGTTTTCCTTTTGCCATGCATCAGGCTTTTGTTTATTCTTGTTATGAGCCAGGTATTACGAGGGACATATGCAATCAAATCACTGCGGTTTTCTACTGCTTTATCTGTTTTAAAAGATGAATTTTTGCGATCTAGAGATTATCCGCGGTGCCCCCCGATGTCTCATCTTTTCCACCAATTTCGACAGTTGGGATACTCTTGCATTAAGTACGTATTGTGACAAATGTTTTGTTTTATAAATGTGTGAGCCTAGAAAAATAATACTCAGTATATAAGAGCAATGACATTCACTATATAAAATATTTGTAGCCTTTATTGAACACTTCTCTGATTGGCTTCATCCTTTTCCCCTTTCATTTTTTGACATTCTTAAACAATATCATTTTCCCGATTGCTGGTTTTAGTGAATTATTACGGAGTATCATATTTCTGCTTCCTGTCTCCCTCACGGCAATGCTTCTTCCCAAATTCCCAATATATTTTATTTCTCTACAGTGCTTTGAATTTTGAACCTTTGCCTGGAAACTATTCTACTTTCTTTGGTTCCATCTCAGGTATGCTCAGTTTGATAGTGCAAAAGAAACTTTTGAAGTCATAGGAGACTATGAAAGCTTGTTAGATCTATTTATATGCCACCTTAACCCTAGTGCTATGAGGAGACTCACCCAGAAGTTGGAAGAGGAGAGTGGAGATCCAGAGTTGAGACGATATTGTGAACGGATTTTGAGGGTACGGTCTACTGGGTGGACACAAGGTATATTTGCGAACTTTGCTGCTGAAAGTATGGTTCCCAAGGGGCCTGAATGGGGTGGTGGTAATTGGGAGATTAAGACACCAACCGACTTGAAGAGCATACCGCAGTGGGAGCTGGCTGCTGAGGTGATGCCCTATATGAGAACCGCTGATGGTACAATTCCATCTATTGTAACAGATCATATTGGTGTTTATCTGGGCTTAATCAAAGGAAGAGGCAATGTTATCGAAGTCAGAGAGGATGCTCTGGTGAAAGCATTTAAAGCCGATGGGCAGCAAACATCCACAGTAGCATTAATGCCTAGAGGAGTATCTGAGAGTCAATCAAAGGGTGGTGATTTGATGATGATGGGTGTTGAAAGTCTTTCCAAACAGTTTTCGACTTCTAACAACGTTTTAGTAGATGAGCAGGCTAAAGCGGAAGAAGAATTCAAGAAATCACTGTATGGTCCAGCGGCTGATGGTAGCAGCAGTGATGAAGAAGAAACCTCAAAGAAGAAGAAGTTGCTAATTAAAATCAGGGACAAGCCTGTTTCTTCTGCTACTGTAGATGTAGATAAGATCAAAGAAGCTACAAAACAATTGGGCGTGCCAATGGCTAGAACCAAGTCACTCACTGGTTCATCACCAGATCTTGGACTTCTAGTATCACAACAACCCTCGTCTCTACCAGGAACTGTGACCTCTCCTGCTGTTTCTGGTCCTACTGACCTATTTGGAATGAATTTATTGACACAACCTGTGCTGCAGCCTGCTCCTCCGGCTAAGGGGGTAGGAATGACAGTAGGGCCCATTCCTGAGGATTTTTTTCAGAATACTATATCATCGGTTCAGGTTGCTGCTTCACTACCTCCGCCCGGTTCATTCTTGAATAAATATGATCAAAGTTCTCAGGGAGTTGAAAGCAATAAAGTTGAACCTAACAATGCCGGTGTTATTCCAGCTGATATCAGTCTTCCTGGTGGAGGAGTACCTCCCCAAGCAACAAGTCAACCAACCAGCTCAATTGAGTCTCTAGGACTTCCAGATGGTGGTGTACCTCCACAATCCATTGCTTCTCCCGTGATTCAGCCTCCCACTGCCATGCAACAATCTCAGTTTCAGACGGTCCATGTCTCAACGGCAGCACAACCCCTTGACCTAAGTGCTCTTGAAACTACTGGAGCTTTACAACCACCTTCTGCACGTCCAACTTCTCCAAAAGCTGTGCGTCCTGGACAGGTGAAAATTGTTTTACCTTCTGTGTGTGTTAGGTATAGTATGTTGGGCTTGGTAGGAGGCAGAATACTCAAGTAGTGACTATTAGGTCGTGAGTTAAAGCATGTTGAGCTTGTTAAGGTTTCCCTGCTTTATATGAGAGCATCACACATTATGTCCTAGTGGTAAGAATTACTCTGCCTGTCCCAAACAAAGAGTTTTGTTTGAGTAAACTACAACTTTTTACTTTCAGTCAACTCAACATTGTACAAGTTTTTTTTACATGTTATGAATGTGCACTTATGCCCCTTGAATAAATATCAAAGATTGTTGGGAGTTGCAGAATATGTAATGACGAGCAGTAAAATTTGAAAACTTTACCTTATTCTTGCTTGAGTGGGACGGATTGTACTAGTAGTAGTACGGTGTCAGAAACTGCCCCTAGTTTTTTTTGCAACGACATCTTTCTTAAATACGGTATTGCATCCTTCCCACCATGTTTGTCCCATTTTCCAGTTTTGGTTCATCTTAAAATGTTTGCCAACACCGTAGTTGGTCATGTTTATGTGGTGCAAAATCATCCATACTCTATTTATTCATTATCAATCATACTAGTCCACTCTTAATTTATGTACCACTTTCCATTGTCCCGAACCTAGTGGGACAGAGGAATATGTATGATGAAACCAGAGGAAATTATCTACTTTTAAATGAAGGATTGGACTCCATAACTCATCACCTTGGGTGCCCATGTCTTGTTCCCACATAAGCTCGCCTGATAGTTAGATCCTGACTCCTAGTACTTTTTAAAACTTCTGCTTTAGGGCTACATGTAGTGAGAAAGGTTTGGATGTATCTCTGTATGCAAAAATATGCACAGAGACCTACATAATTACACGTGAGAAGTGAGTTGTTTCAGACCCACTTCTTGCCTTTTCCTTTTCTTTGGTCTTGTTTGTTAGGCTATTGTTGGATCTCGGGTAAGCTAGGGAAATGAAAGAAAAATCTAAGAAGTCATATTCTTATGTTTGGTTTACCTCAAAAAATGCAAAGGAAAATGAAATATGACTAGTATTTTAATCTTTTTTAAATAAACATTTTTGATCTCTTACTATTTGTGGTATGATATGAATTTTATAAATAAAATGAATGTAAACAAATATTAGAAATAAATGAATTGAGTTTGAACTAGTGTTTATTTTACACAACATTTTCCGATTTTTAAATTTCACCCAGATGTTACTCCCAAATTTCTTTTCATAGCATTTTCTGAATTCCCAATTGACCATTAGATTTTCAGTTCTCTATATAAACCATGGGGCTTTTCTTCTTCCTTGGCAGGTTCCTCGTGGAGCTGTTGCTCCGGTTTGCTTCAAGACTGGACTTGCCCATCTTGAGCAAAATCAGCTCCCAGATGCATTATCCTGCTTTGATGAGGCTTTCTTGGCATTGGCTAAGGATCAATCTCGTGGAGTTGACATCAAAGCTCAAGGAACAATATGCGCCCAATACAAAATTGCTGTCACTCTTCTTCAGGTACTGTGTTTAATATTCCACATTAAGTCTGAACACTCACGGCTGCTGCCGTGCTGTGTGTTATATGTATTTTCCAGAGCTTTTTTTTGGAGTTCATAACTTATTTTAAGTTCCAAAAATCTCATGCTTGGTTCATAGAATAAGAGCTTTAAGAGGCTCTTGTTTTTGGAGTTCATAACTTATTTTAAGATCCTTTTACTTTTCAGAAAATAAGCACATAGGATTTCAAAATTTTCTACTCACAATGTTTTTTATTTACATAAAGTAACATCCATTATCTATTTATAATCAATATAAGAGATGCCTACCCATCAAAAAAATAAAATAAAAGATGCCTTTTTTAAAGTCTTTTAACTTTAACCAGCTTCTCAACAGCTAATTTTGTGTGTTTACCCTGTCAGTTCAATCCATAATGTGTTGAAACTCTTCAAGTCCAGCTCTTTAATGCAGCAGTAGTCTCAATTGAATGTAGACGGTATATGATCTTTTCTTATATACAGGGTAGGTCACAAAAGTCAGATGGAGAAGCTAATTTTATAAGCTTTCCATTCCTAACCAATTCTTTCTAAAGCATGTAGACTTATACCAAAAATCCAAAATTTTCCTTAATTATTTTCTTCAAAAAATCTGCTACACAGTGAAACCTATTCCCTTGAATGCAATTTTTTATTTTCCCAAAACCCATAATCCAGAAGACAGAAGTAGTCTCCTGCTTCACTTCATTGTGTCAAACATAGTCTTTACCAAACACTTTTAACACCAATTAGGCAGGCGTGGTTCATTTTTTGTGGGTATCAGGCATGAGGTTCGCAATGGTCTAAACCCATACTTTTAGATATCAAAAAGTCCATTACAAATTCGTACCATATTGCATCTGACTTGTGAAACCCATCTCTCCCTTATATTTGGGAATGGGGGTGTGGGGAATCATCAACAAAAGTTGGTCATGTCTATTCATCACTTTCCATCATTGTTCACCTCCATCTATCCCTTTGGTGTCTGCCTCCACCAGCCCTTGTTTTTCCAATGTTCGGAACTCATACCATAATGTGAACCAAACAAAATGAATGCGGTATGAAGTTCCAAACTCATACCACCTCAAAATTACTTGATACTGAAGCCGTACAATAATGTGAACTAAGCGGGGCCAAAGCTTTCACTCTTTCAGGTTCTAGCAACATATTTTTATCTTTCAGGTTCTAGGTATGCATGCAAACAGACCTATAGTTTTGTATGTGTGTGTATTTCATGCGAATCTATTATATTTACTCAAATGTTAAAAATGATGGATCTAGCTTTGCATTCTCTCAACAGGAAATCAACAGGCTGCAGAAAGTCCAAGGGCCTAGTGCAATAAGCGCGAAAGATGAAATGGCAAGATTAGCACGGCACTTGGGTTCGTTGCCACTTCTTGCTAAGCACAGGATAAATTGCATACGAACAGCTATCAAGAGAAACATGGACGTACAGAATTACGGTTATGCCAAGCAGATGCTTGAATTGCTGCTGTCTAAAGCACCCTTAAGCAAACAAGATGAACTCCGAAGCTTGATTGACGTTTGTGTCCAAAGAGGCTTGTCCAACAAGTCCATCGACCCACTAGAAGACCCTTCACAGTTTTGTGCAGCCACACTTGGCCGTTTGTCAACCATCGGGTATGATGTCTGTGATCTTTGTGGGGCCAAATTCTCTGCTCTATCTTCACCCGGATGCATCATCTGTGGCATGGGCAGTATAAAAAGGTCAGATGCGCATGTAGTAGCTGTTCCTTCCCCGTTCGGCTAAAGGTAAACTGTATATTTAATGGGTTTGTACTTTATTTGGCCAAAGGGCAGTGGCCTGTAGAGCATATATTTATAGATCAATCAATTGGTTGGAGAGTGCATGCTTTTGTTGTAGTATTTGCTCCGGGTATTTTATAGAGCTCTGTTTATTAGTCCCCTTATTACCCCTTCCCTACCACTGGTTTTGCATCCTTTTGAGCCTGTTTTTGCGGTAGTAAATATTTGTATTACGCACTCACATTCGTTGTATTGTACTCCGTACTTCATAGGTCTCCACATTTCATTACATTATGTGCTGTATTAGAAGCATTGTCATGTCTCCTAGTACTAAATTTTCACACACACACACCCACACACACACACGCACACGCCCGCCTGCCCGCACGCACGTCGCATGCACAAGTGATAGCATTGTTAGTGAGGTCACTAGTGTGTTGGTGTTTGGACTTGAGAAGTTACCCATTGTGATAGAGGCCATTATTAGTGGAGTATGTGTGTAGGTGGTAGCAATTGTAAACCTGTAACCCGTAATTGATGTAATTAAGTTTTAAAAAAAATTAAAAAAATGTTTTTTTACAGTAACTAGGAAAATTTTAAATATTATCTTAATCTTTTAAATACAAAGTAGAAAATTGGAATACACTTTAGCGTCTAGTACAATACATGTGAATCGTTAAAAGGACACTTTAATTGTGCCAAAGTACTTATATTCTTCGCTGCTACTTTTGACCCAAAAAAAAATATTCTTCCATACTTGAGAACCAAAAAATGTAATGCACTTTATCACAAAAATGGCACCTCAACTCACTTGTTTTGGTCTGGAAAATACAGGAGTGCATCTATTAGTGGATAAACCAAAATTCCGTGTCTTATTTTGATTTTTGTGTGGGGGAGATGTAAACATGGTTTGACTGTGGTTTTGATTACATATTCCATTCATACCAAAAAAAGATACATTTATTTAACTTTTTTTTTTTGGCTTCATAAGTCATAACTTCATATTGTGTTTTTATTTACCACTCGTATGGAATATTTTAGATAGAATTAAAAGTTCCGTGCTTTTTTAAAAAATACTCCTTCCCTCCCCAATTTGTAATCAAATTGAGGTTTACGAGAAAAAATATCTTACTTTTTGAAATTATTTTATTTACTAATCAACATATTAATAAGGAATAAAAATTATATATTAAAAAACTACGTCAAAAGTTCTACAAAACAAAAGGTGACAAGAATATTTTATTTTATCAAATACTTAATGAAATCACGTAAATAAGCAAAATTGATTGAAAGGAGAGGAAACAAGTTATAATCAAAATAGGGACGGATGAGTATTTTTATATTATCACTTTCACAATACAAATGGCTTTTTGTAGGTCGACGTACCTAGAATTTCATATTGGTCTGAAGTTTATGTGATTAGCCTACATGCTAGTATCTTTCAATTTAGAAAAATTTATCTAAATAGGACTAAAACATAATGACTTTTCCAATATAGGACCATATGTTTTTATTTCCCAATGTAGGACTTTTGGTCATTATCATATAGTCATTATTCAAGTAAATGTCCATCATTAATGGACATTATTCTTCTCATTAGGTCATTATTAAGTCCTATTTAGGAAATAAAAAAGTTTAAGTCCTATATTGGGAAAGACATTATGTTTTAGTCTTATTTAGTGCAAATTTTACTTCAATTTAATGATCAATTTTGTGTAAAAATAGTACTGGGAGATATAACATTGTATAAGTGTTGCAAACTTGCAATTTCACCTTTATTTTTTGCACATTTCAAAAAACATTTCTACCATCACCTAAAATGTTTAAATCACAACTCATTATATTGAAATTATTTTTTCCAACATAGGGAACAACTTTTTTTTTATTGTCCCAAAATAAAGTTCTCATTCTTATTAAAGAATGAATGGAATGGGTGGTCCAAATAAACTTATCACTTTCATGAATATACTCCTACCGTCCCAAATTATAATGTCTGTTTACTATTCACAAGGTCAAACTTCATTCACTTTCTTTCTCTATTTTCGTTAGTAATTTGATAAAATAAAATATTATTGTCACTACTAGTTTTGTAGATCTTTTGATGTAGTATTTTGATATGCAATTTTCACTTTTTAATTTTATACCATTTATCATATAAAATGATTTTAAAAAAATTTCAGTCAAACATCGTAAACCGAAACATGCGCTATAAATTGGGACGGATGGATTATTAGTTATGTGTGTGGCGTGTCCGTGTTAGAGTCAATGAAAAATGATATAGCCAAATAAATGTTGCAAAAATAATTATCTAATTGAGGGCAAAAGTAACTTGCCATTAAAAAAAAATTAGTCTGTACGAATTCATCAAGATTTATTCTATTATGTATCCACATGTGAAAAAAAAGGTGAATTGAACAACAGATTGATTATGTGACACTAAAAGTAATACGAGTACATAATTACATTGAAGCTAATTAAATACAATTGATCCAAATAATTAAAAAGCTGAGTAACTTATAATTACAAGCAGCGCTTTTTGCAAATTAAAGTTTACATATAGAGAGCACATGCAATTTACACATTAATTAATTAATTACGTACCCAACAAACAATATACACACGTACGTACGTACTAACCCCTGATCTGATATGATTAATCAATGGCCCATGCCGGGACTGTGCCCCGGCGACGTCGGTCGGAAAGCATCCACCGTGTACTCCGCCTTCTTGCCGCCACCGCCTTCCGCCGCCACGGCCGGAGACCGGCGAGAAGAAGACCTGGAGGGATGACCAGAGCCGCCAAGCTTACTACTACTCCCAGCATGATAACTCTTCTCATCGTGCGCCGCCCTTGACCTTACTATCAACCGCCTTGCCTCCGCCGCCCCATTTCCAACTTCATGCGACAAGAAAACCACCAAAACCAATAGTATTATAATGACCGCTTTATTTTTATTATTAGTGCTGCAAATTTTTGCTGCTCCCATAAAAAGTATTACTCTACTTTAGGAAGTTAATTATTAATTAGTACTATAAGTTGTAAGTATATATTTACTTTTATATATATATATATATATATATATATATATATATATATATATATATATATATATATATATATGTACACGCTGAGATGATTAATCATTTAACAAGTGTAGGTAGAGTAGAGTATATATATAATAATGCATATATGGTTCGTTGTAAAAGAAAGAAGCAAGAGGTAGATACTATATTAGGGCATGGAATAATATAATGATGTTTAATAAATTAATATCAGACCTCCTCAGGAGTAGGAAGATCGATCATATTCCAAAGGGATGGTTTGGCTTGGTCTTCGTTGGTTCAAGTCTCATCTGGTGAACACAATTAAAAGTTCGTTGAAGCACTACTTTGTTCGCTTTATATCACCTCATCCCTTCCTACTTGTTCATACCTCTGTCCACCATAGATCTTTCCAGACACTATTCACAGGGTCAAACTTTATTCACTTTGTTTGCTCAATTTTACTAGTCATTTCATAAAATAATATAGTCTTGTCACCTCTACTTTTGTAGAACTTTTCGTGTAGTTTATTACTATATAAATTTTATTTTAAAATTTTTACTCCTATAATCAATTAAATTGAATTGAAAATAAAGTCGGTCAAGCCTCGTAACGCGTAATGGGAAGATCATACATGGACGGAGGGAGTACATTATATTATTGATTCCAATGATATGTGCATTTGATTCCCCCCTAGCTAGCTACTTGCCACCCCATCCATTTTATTTGTAAATTCTCTTTCAACGAATTTCGCTTGAACTCAAATAAATATAATGCCCTGGTGGCGGACCCTGAAATGTTTCCAATTAGCTATAAATGATTCCCCCTACTTGCCACCCAATTTTATTTGGGAAAATTCTATTTGTATCTCACATCTCATCTCTCACCACTCCAAAACTCACCACTGACCACTACAAATCATTTTTTAAAATCTCATGTTTCAGTGCTCACCTACTCTAATTACAAAGCTCATCATTCCTTACTAATATAGAGCTCACTAAACATGTAAACAAAGCTCACCACAATTCCATACCAAAACTCACCATTTAAAAAACAATTAAAAAATTATATTTTGTGTCTTAAGCTTGAAATCATGTAAGCATGTGTGTGTGTGTGTGTTCAAGTGAGAATGCAATCTAATGAAAGAAATAAGAATGAATCTGGTGCTTTAGATTGTGAGATCTGAGGGTCAAAATTGCATCAAAATTAGGTGCACAAAAATGATTTGAAAATGCATCATGTCGAATTATACCAAAATTCTTTGAAAATGCACTATCTCAAAATCTGAGTGCAGGATGCAATCTGAGCCGCACGATGCATCAGATCCAAAGGCTAGATTTTATTCTTATTTCTTTCAACAAGGTGCATTCTCACCTGAACAGCACCCTATATATATATATATATACACACACACACACACACACATACATACATACACACACACACACACACACATATATGGCACACACATTCCCCCATTTATAAATATCTAAAGAAAGTAATTTATAAAATTTGACTAAAATTATATTAATATACTTGAGTTTTCCATAAGATAAATATAATGAACTCATCATTTATATTACAATTTTTAATTAATTAAGCTCTCAAATTTATCCAATTTGGCTCAAAAAAGCCAATCTTGACAAGTACAGTGAGAAGGAGGTAATAAAAATTTCAAAGTTTTCAAAGAGGGATAGAATATACGTAGTATTTAAACGTACTTTACCTAAGAAAAGTTAAATTGGCCACTCCGTTTGCACTGTCCCTATTGGATATCTACGGTGGCCACTTATTTTGAGTGGCCACGAAGGACATTGTTTCAATTGTGATACTACAATACGTACGGTGCTCTATTTACAAAATTGATAGTTCTTATCCCTCTAACTTCTCTGGTATATCCCAACCCAATCCCGACACTGAGTCATCTCCCCACCCACACGTCAGTTGCTGGATAAAAGTTTAGTTGACTTTGGGTCAAAAATTTTGATTTTAAAGTGAACTAAACTTGTATCCCGTAATGAACATGAGTCGAGGGATGAGTTGAGTTAGAAAGGATAAGAAATACGGAGTATAAATTTTACAAACGAAGTACCGTAAAGGAGACATAGAGTCGGCTAATAAAACACTCCATCCGTCCCGCAAAAATTCTCATTTTGATTTTTAAAGGATTTAAGGAGAGTGTATTTTGGTATTGACTTTCCAAAATTGTCTTTTGAGGTGATAGATAAAGTAAGATGTGATGAGTAGATGAATAGAAAAAAGTATGATGTTATAGATATGTTAAGAATTAACAGAAAAGAGAAATATTTTTTGAAATGGATGAAAAAAAAAGAAGAATACTTTTTGGGACGGAGAGTTGTGCGTGTCTGCTCCGTGCCTCCCACATATGGACTCTAATTTCCACTATTCCCCAAGTGTTCGTCCTGCTACCTACCCTACGTACACGGTACACCGTACACACATTATGCACATACACATATTTGGTCTTGGTCTACAATTCTACGTGCATATAAACCCAATCTACGTACGACTCCAGAAAATTAAAAGCACTTTCTGTTGTGACGCCCCCCCCCCCCCCCCCCTACAAATAAAATTAAACAAATCCTTTAACGTTGTATTCATTGTTACTCTTGTGTTACTATACGTTGGAGACAAACAAATGGACGACGTAAATGAACAAAGCCATCCACTGCTTGCAGATACAACAACAACAACAACAAGAAGCATGTTGGAGAGTGGTGATAATAATCATAATAATGAAAAGGGTGCATTATTATTATTATCACTATCATTATCATTATCGTTATTGGGGCGTAAGAAGGCTTTCATGGGAGAGTTGATAGAAGTGAACCGCATAGCCCTTCCCATGATCCTCGTCACTGTTTCCCAGTTTCTGTTGCGCACCTCTCCCATCCTCATGTTGGGCCACCTCGGGCAGCTCCACCTCTCCGCCGCCTCCATCGCCACCTCTCTCTCCAACGTCACCGGTTACAGTGTTCTCGTAAGCTACCTATCGCTTTTGATTGAATTGATTCGTTCATATATACGTCAGTAGTCTAGCACTAGTTATAAGCGTGACGTTGGTTTCGTATTGCATGAAACAGTTTGGAATGTCTAGCGCGCTGGAGACACTTTGCGGGCAGGCATACGGGGCAGGACAGCATCGAAAACTCGCTACGTTCACTTATGGTGCGATTCTCGGCATGTTCCTCGTCTGCATTCCGATCGCTATACTATGGCTCCTCACAGAGAAGTTGCTGTTGTCACTTGGCCAAGATCCTTCCATCGCGGCCGAAGCCGGAAAGTATGCCATCTGGCTCATCCCCACTCTCCTTCCCTACTCCATACTCCAGTCTCTGGTCCGGTACCTGCTCGCGCAGGGCTTGATCGTTCCGATGGTGTGGACCGCCGTGGCGTCTCTATGCCTACAAGTTCCCATTTGTTGGGTTTTCGTGTTCAAGCTGGACTTGGGGAGTGCAGGAGCTGCATTGTCCATTGGCATTTCTTATTGGGCAAATGTGGTTTTCATTTTATTTTACGTCGCGAAGTCTTCGTCGTCAACGTGTAAAATACCATCATCTTGTTATGCCGCCAGTTTCACTAGGGATGCTTTCCTTACCATGGGGGACTTCTTTAGGCTTGCTGTCCCCTCTGCAGTAATGGTCTGGTAATTAATTAAACTCTCGGATCCTAAGTAGTACTCGCTCCCTCCGTTTTTTAAAACCCTTCCTCTTTCATTTTTTTTGTTTTTCTTAAAACGCTTCCCCTTTCTATTAAAAAACCACTTTTACTCCTACTTTTTCATACCCTATCTATCACATCATACTTTTTCACTAACAACTAAACTATCACATCTTACTTTTACCCATCACATCAAGGGCAAAATTGGAAAGTCAACTACAATTTAATACTTCCTTATTTTCCCGCAAAGTCAAAAGAGGAACTCTTTTGAGAAACGGAGGTAGTATTTCTTTGTCATATCATGATGTATGTCATTTGTCAAAAAACCCGAATGCATGTCGTCAAAGAATAGGTTCAAGCAAAAGATCAAACTTGTGGTTGTAGGTCCATGAATTATAAGAAAATTAATGAAATTATCCTTCTTATTTTTTGCCAGTTTGGAGTGGTGGTCATTTGAGTTGATCTTACTATTATCTGGACTCTTGCCAAATCCAAAACTAGAGACATCTGTCTTATCTATATGGTATGCTCCTATTTATATTTCCTTATTTCATTGTTACCATAACCATAATTCATTATTCTGTGTACTTTAGTTATGATTTTCCATGTATCCTGTGTATATATATATACTGATCTAACATTTTTTATTGAATAATATCAATTATTATCTAATTATATCAATTACGTACGTGCATGCATGCAGCTTTACGACCACTTCTGTCCACTGCAACATTCCTTATTCTTTCGGTGCCGCTGCAAGGTTCCTTAATTCTCCATTTATCTATCATCATCTATCTCCACATTGTTTTTACTTTGTAACGTTTATAGCTATAACAAAAAACTTACTCTAACGGAATTTCTTTATTATATGATTAGCCTTAGGGTTTCAAATGCCGTTGGAGGGCGTAAAGCAGAGGCAGCGAGAGTTGCGGTCTATGCTGTTATGGCTTTAGCCGCGACAGAGGTTGTGGTGACAAGTGCAGTCATATTTGGGTGCCGCGGGGTGTGGGGACACATGTTCACGTCTGAGGACGAAGTGGTCGGCCGGGTGAGAGAGATGGTCCCACTTATCTGCGTCTCGATCATCCTGGATGGCACGCAAGCAGTGTTGTCCGGGGTTGTCAGGGGCAGTGGGTGGCAGAGGATAGGGGCATGCGTGAACCTCACCTCGTTTTACTTGGTAGGGATTCCGGTGTCTCTCCTGCTCGGGTTCGGTCTGGACCTAAAGGCACTTGGCTTGTGGCTCGGTCTGGTGGCCGGAGCGTTCGTCCAGTCCGCCTCCCTCCTATGTACTTTCATTTCCTCCCTAAATCGGGCGCCGGAATTAATAGAAGCAAGGCTTGGAGTTTGAAGAGATATAATACCTCCATCCATTCAAAGATAAACTTCTCATATACTCATTCCATTTTTTATATATCTCACAAAACACTTTTACTCTCACCTCAAATGTCTACAATACAATCTATTTTTTCTTTATTATAGGAAAAATTTCATGATATTGGCTAATAGTGTAACATTTCATGAGCTTGTGGGTTTAAAAAGAAAAATTTGCAGTAAATAAAACTAAAACATAAGTCATTTCCCAATATGGCATTTAAACTTTTTTATTCTCTAATTAGCCATTAATAATATCTAGAATGAGAAATAATGTCCAGTGATGGTGAACATTTACTTGAATAATGACTAATGGATAATGACTAAAACTGCTACATTGGAAAATAAAGGACATATAATGCTACTTAAGAAAAGTCATTATGTTTTAGTCTTATTTAGGTAAATTTCTCTTTTATAAAATGTGATGATGAGCTTGATCTCTTGGCATTGGTTCATGCGAACTGAGAAGAGGACCATCTTAACGATTCTGAATAGGAAGATAAAGTCAATAATATTTTTAAAAAATAGTGTAAACATGCCATATTTGTTTTTTTAATGAAACATTTTATATACTCTGTTCCTTTAAACCCTTTCATTTTGACTTTGGGCCAAAATAAATAAAGTGTAATTTTGGTTGACTTTCTAATTTTGCCCCTGATGTGATGTGCAAAAATAAGATGTGATAGTTTGGTTATTAGTGAAAAAGTATGATGTGATAGGCAGGGTATAAAAAAGTAGGGGTAAAAATGGTTTTTTAATAGAAAAGTAGAAGTGTTTTAAGGAATTGAAAAAAAACGAACGGGGGGGGGGGGGGGGGGTTTATGGAACTGATGTAGTATTAAAGAGGGATGTTAGGGGTATACCAAAAGTGTACCCCAAATGTACAACATTACCCTTTTCATTACCACTTATTCTTATTTATTTATTTCTTTTTTATTTTACATGCCAAAATATGTGGCAATGGAGGGGGTGATGTACATATGGGGTACACCAAGCATTTTTGTTAAAAAAAAGATTAAGTGACTTTCTTTTTTTTCTTCGACCAATATTATTCCGTATACGTTTCAGGTAAAAGGAAATACATACACAATATAATAAAGTGGAATTTACTTAAATAGTACTAAAATATAGTGACTTTTCCAATGTAATACCATATATTTTTATTTCCCATTGTAGTACACGGTTCGATGTCCACTGATTATTGTTTAAGTAAATGTTCACCGCCACTAGACATTGTTCAAACTAAATAGTCACCATTACTGGACATTGTTTCTGCTACTAGACATTATTCAAGTACTATTCAGAGAATAAAAAAATTAAATTACTCCTCTGAAAAATGACATACTCCGTATATTTTAGTACTCGGTACTATTTAATACAAATTTCACTATAATCAACGAGCTAGGAGGGTACTGTATAATCTAAAAATGTTCTTTTAAAAAATATACTTTGATACTGTATTACAAACTACTATCCGACTCTTCCTGCTCAAAAAAACAAAAAAAGAATCTCTTCCCTTCGAAAGTTAAATTTAACAATTTGATCGAGTTTATGAAACTTAAGAAAAAAATTTAAAATATAAAATAAGTATGGAAATGTGTTACTCCATACCTTTTAGTAGGGGTGGGTGTGAAATCCGTTCCTGTTGGACCATTTCGAAAAATTCTGGATCCGTTTTATAATTATCCTGATATATTGTGATACATTTTTTTAATCCCGAACGCGTTCGTCCCAATATCAAATGGGACATGAGCGGGACAACTTAAATTCATACCGATCCGTTTCGTTTGTTTCATTTCATCTACTCTACTATACTAATATATACGGAGTAATACTAATTCTAGTCCAAAATCCAAATACACTCATTCTTTAATTAATTAGTTAATTAATTAAGTTAACTTCATAGACTTGGAATTTATTTAGACCCGCTCCACTCATTGTTTTTTGTTGGATGGATAGATGTTTTTTTGAATGAAATGTTACCCTCTCTCCCTTCTTATATTTGCGACTAGGACAAAGTAGGACGACCCGAATTCGTCCCGGTTTATTCCAATTCCGAATTTTATGGGACAAACCGGGATAAGATTGTAATTCGAGCCGTTCCGGATCATTTATATATAACAGGACAAGACGCGGGATAACCTAAAACCCGGACGGTCCCAATCCGTGCCCACCCCTACGTTTTAGACAAATTTTTCATTTCAAATCGACTCGGTATCTCTTATCTACTCCTTCCGTTCCACAAAACTCTTCCTCTTTCGTTTTTTTTTGCTTTCCACGAAACACTTCCACTTTCTATTAAAAAACCACTTTTATCTCTACTTTTTCATACCCTACCTATCACATCATATTTTTTCACTAATAACCAAACTATCCCATATTACTTTTTCGCATCACATCAGGGACAAAATTGGAAAGTCAACCAAAATTATACGGAGTAATTTTCTTATTTTTCTTCAAAGTCAAAACCGGAAGGGTTTTATGGAATAGAGGAATATCATATTGCTTTTTTTGGGAGAAGATCAAGTAATTAATTAACAAGTACGTAGGGAGCAGCTAGGTAGAGTAGTACTAGTCCTAACCTGCCCCTCCATTGCCTTTATCAATCAATACAATGAATAAAGAAAGATGCACCGTAATTCATGTGAAAATCTCTTACCTTCTCAAGTACGGACGGAGTAAAATACATTAATGTCGGTCTAGTTTTGATCTTTTGTAGCTAAAACAACAAACTTTGATAATAAATTAAATCAAATTGATAATTTCTTTGTCCCTAGAAAATCATGTTTCAATTTTTTGGGTGTCCCTAAATACATTTTAGAACTCACCCTAAATAAGACTAAAACATAGAGAAAAGTATCAAAATAGGACTTTCATGTTTTTTTTTCCGAAATAGGACTTTGCATTGTAGTAATGTGAATTTGCCTTTTTGTAATGTGCAAATTACTATACTTTTTTGATAATGTATATGACCATGCATGGTAATGTAAGTCCTATTTAGGGAGAAAAACATAATGTCTAAGATTCACCGTATTTCTCCTTTATTACAGGTATAGTAGAAATTGTTTTTAGAGTATTTTAGATATTTTAGATGAAACAGGAGAACTATTTTATGAGATATGTAAAAAATGAAATATTAATTTTTCTTTGGGGACAGAGGGAGTATTACTCTATCAGGTATGAATACACATCACTTGATTCTTCTTGTAAAACTGTCTCCAAAATATTGTTCAATCAAATAAAATGTCATAAATTTTCACTTAATCATAGGACAAATATTGATTCTAAATTGACTTCTAAAAATCAAAACTTGAGAAACATTATGGGAGTATAAAATTATATATACTCCCTAATATTGTACGGGTTGAATCGTCCTTTGGCCTCTTATTATTAAAAGCTAGCTTGTTAGGACGTTTTATTGAAAGGCTAGGCTAGGCGAGGGGCAAGCAAAACACGTAAAGAAATGAAATCAAAGTTGATATGACGATGATGATGATGAATAAAAGTTATAATACTACCATTATTCTTTGTATAGATGGAGGTGGTGGAATTAGAGCAATCATCCCTGCTCTCATCCTCTCCTATCTCGAGTCCCACCTTCAGGTAGCTATAGCTCGATCATCACCCATGCATGCATGGCCTCATATTATTATCATTACGGAGTATAATATATTATCTTGTTTTGAAACTGTTTTTTCCACGAAGGGTTCTGTTTATTAGTTTGTAGGTGGTAAAAGATACTCCCTCTGTTCTAAAACTTTCTTCCCACTTCCCCTTTTTCTACGTCTTAAAACTACCTTCCCATTAGAAGAAAAAAGATGACAAATGACATTAATACCCTCATGTATTTACACCAATTATCTTCTAACTTTATATTTTGAATGATTGCAAAAAAGAATTTTCAAAAAATCTTTTTTAAGGAGGATAAAATTTGAAGTCAAAGCCAAAAATTAAAAATGGGGAAAAGTCAAACTGGGAAGAAGGAATTAGGACGGAGGGAGTAATAATATGGTGAAGTTAATTGTTTTTAAGTTTGGATATATATATATATATATATATATATATATATATATATATATATATATATATATATATATATATATATATATATATATATATATATATATATATATATATATATATATATATATATGGTGAAGTTAATTGTTTTTAAGTTTGGATATATATATATATATATATATATATATATATATATATATATATATATATATATATATATATATATATATATATATATATATATATATATATATATATATATATGGGTGGAATATTAATGCAATGCAATGCAGGAGTTGGACGGGAAGGAGGCGCGGATAGCGGAGTACGTGGACGTGATAGGAGGAGCCGGCACAGGTGGCCTAATCACCGCCATGCTCACTGCCCCTAACCACCAACGCCGCCGCCGCCCTCTCTTTGCCGCTAAGGACATCCCTCCTTTCTTCCTCCACCATTTTCCCCACTTTTTCCCTCACATCAAGTACTCCCTAATATATTATACAAATATTTGCATTAAATAACACTACAACTTAAATATTCATCTCGATATATATTAGAAATATTTGCACTAAATAGCATTAAAACTTAAGTCATTTCTCTAAATATCATTTAAAATATTTTATTTCTTAAGTAGCACTTGAAAGTTTACATAATGTCCACTGATAACAAATATTTACTTGAATAATGACTAATGCATAATGACTAAAAGTACTATATTAAGAAGAAAAAGACATGTGGTGGTGCTATTTAAGAAAAGACATTATGTTTTAGTTTTATTTAAATAAATTTCACTATATATTACTAGCTAATAAATTGATTGGACCTTATTTTTCAAATACTTAACGTTTTTCTTTTTATTATATATAATTGTGTATTATAAGAGGGCCATTTGGGGAGGTCATAAACCAAATGAAAGCATCGAAGGGGCCTAAATATGATGGAAAATACATTTCCAAACTTGTCAAGGACTTATTTGGAGGCACCAGGTTGCATCAAACCTTGACCAATGTCGTTATTCCTACTTTTGACATAAAGACCCTTCAGCCACTCATCTTCAACTCATTTGAGGTACCAACATATATATATGCACAATTATATATTACTCCCTCCGTTCTCAAAAAGAGTTCCTACTTTGAAAAAGTGGAAAAATATGGAAGTGTTAAATTGTAGTTGACTTCCAATTTTGTCCTTGATGTGATGAGTAAAAGTAAAATATGATGGGTAGATTATTAGATAAAAAGTATGATGTGATATGTAGGATATGAAAAAGTAAGGGTAAAAGTGGTTTTTTAATATAAAGTGGAAGTGTTTTGTTAGAAGTGAAAAAAATGAAGGAGGAAGTGTTTTTAAGAACGAAGGGATTACTTCCTTTGAATTAATTACTACATATACTCCTTCCTTCCCATAATTTTCTTTTTTTGCTTTTTAACGTTTTTCAATGCACTAGGATTTTTAGTATCTCTATTTATACATACTTATACTACCTTTGTTCTAGAGTATTTATTTAATTTTGACTTTTTGCATGTAAATTTAATAAACTTTGAGCATTATTAATTAATAAAATTTATACTTCTTCCGACCCCAAAAGTCCCTCACGTTTCAAAAAAATGATGTCCCCCAATCCCCTTCTCATTTCTATTAAAAAGCACTTTTAACTTTTACTTTTTTCATACCATATCTATCACATCATATTTTTTTCCTAATAATTTACACATCACATCCTCTTTTTATCATCGGGTATTTTTGGAAAGTCGATACAAATTTATCCTTATTTTTCCACTTTGGTCGAACGTCCCTCTCTTTCTGGGACGGAGAGAGTACTAGATATTGATACAAGAATATATTTATTAGAATCATATTGCAAAATATTCTCAAAATACTACGTAATAGTTTGTCTAACTAAATGTCATGTGATTTTTAATTAATTATAGGTCAAATATCAATCTTGGCTCACTACAAAAATCAAAACAAGAAATTTATATTCTAACACATACTCCCTCCATCCCTAAATAAACTTCCCCTTTCGTTTTTTCTTTTTCCCCAAATAAACTTCTCTTTTCCCTTAAAAAACCCCTTTTACCCCTTAATTTTTCATACCCTACCTATCACATCATACCTTTTTACTAATGATCTACATATCACATCTTACTTTTACACATCGCATCAAGGGTATTTTTGGAAAGTCAACACAAAAATATCCCTCTTTTAAATCCTCAAAAAGTCAAAAAAGGAAGTTTATTTAGGGTCGGAGGGAGTATATTTTTATATTTTATGGTCAAAATTAAAACTATTGACCAAGAAAAAGCAAAACAGAAGAAAATCGTTTCTCCCTCGATCTCGCAATTTTCTTCAAATATGTTGAACAAAAGAGTCAAAATGAGAAAAATCAAAAAGAAAATAGGGGGTGTGATATTTTAGGAAGGAAAGGAATATTTTGAAGCTTTGAAAAAGCACCGTAGAAGTCACGAGTCATCCTATGATATTGGTGACAAATGTCACAGGAAGGACATACATGTTCAAAAGTCACCTCTTCATTTGACGTTCTCAAAATGTACTATCACTTTTACAAATGTAACTCCATCATATACGAAAATTGAGCTGTTTTTTTAAATTTCTGGCTGTCTTTTAGACGATAAAAGATACGATCTTGGATGCAAAGCTATCAGACATATGCATGGGTACCACTGCCACACCAACCCTTCTGCCACCCCACTACTTCAACAACAAAGACTACAAAGGAACCCAAAGAGAATTCAACCTCGTCGACGGATCTCTTGTTGCTAATAACCCCGTACGTATGCATCCATGCATGCATGCAAAACATGAGATATCATAACCAATTCGTCTTATTATTAATAATGTCTAATTATGTGCTAGCTAGACTCTAGTAGCTATCAACGAAGTGGCTAAGCAAGTGCTGAAGGGACACCCAGACTTTGATCACCAGACCAAACCCTTGGAATCATCGGGGCGGCGATACCTCGTCATATCGATCGGGGCAGGATCTTCCAAGAAAGAACACAAGTACAACGCCAGAAAGGCAGGAAAGTGGGGACTGTTTGATTGGCTGTTCAATGGGAACTCCATTCCATTAATGGAAGCTTTTCATCAAGCTAGCACAGACATGGTTGATGTCCAGACCTCTGTTCTCTTGTCAGCTCTTCACTCGGACGACAACTACCTACGAATCCAAGTGTGTTACGTTGTTTTTTGTAGTAGTATATAAGATTATTTTGTTTATTAACGTCAGACTTTTTTCTTTTTGTTCACAAAATTTATTATATTTTTTTGGGTTTGCATGAATGTGTGAGGGTGCAGGATGAGACGTTGTGTGGGGCTTTGTCATCTGTGGACATGGCGACTAAGGAGAATATGGAGAGGCTTGTGAGAGTTGGGGAGAATCTATTGAGAAAACCAGTTTGCAAACTTGATAGAGTTACTGGAGAATATAAGCCCGTCCATAATGGAGGAACCAATATGGAAGCACTTAAAAAGTACGTACATATCGTCGTTCCACAAACACACACACACACACACAATAGTAGGGATTTATAAGAGTTTGATATATGCTCACTAAAATGTTTGAATAAAATGACTAATACTTTCTCCGTCCCATAAAAAATGTTTCTTTTTTTACTTTTAGAAAATTTAAGCAAGTGATATTTTGTATTGACTTTCCAAAAATATCTTTGATGTGATAGTTAAAAGTAAAATGTGATGGATAGATTATTAATAAAAAGATCAAAAAGGTCTGTTGTAATAGGTGGGTTAAGAATTAGTAAGGATAAAAGTGAGCTTTTAATAGATAAAAGAAGAATTTTGTGGGACAAGAAAAAAAGGAGAATTAGTTTTTGGGACGGAGCGAGTATATCATTGCAATATAACCCTTCAAAAAAAAATCATTGCAATACACTTCTTTCTTTTTTTTCGTTCTTGACAAAAAATTTCATTTTTGAATTAAGTGACTAGTATAACCAAATAAGATCATTACAATATACTCCTTTCTTTTTGCATTCATGTAATAAGTGATTTGTCTCATTTTTGTACTCAAGGGCTAAAAATGTACTAGTAATTGGAGAGTGATCAAATTACAAAAATAAATCTTATAAAAATCAAGAGAAATTTACCTAAATATGACTAAAACATAATGACTTTTCTAATATAGGACCATATGTTTTTATTTTCCAATGTAGGACTTTTGGTCATTATCAAGTAGTCATTATTCAACTAAATGTCTATCATTACAGGACATTAATCCTCCCACTAGGTCATTATTAAGTCCTATTTAGGGAATAAAAAAGTTTAAGTCCTACATTGGAAAGGTCATTATGTTTTAGTCTTATTTAGTGCAAATTTTACAAAAATCAAAACAAGAATTATTTTTGCAACGGGAGAAAGTATGTTTTAGCCTTTAATTTCCTTAATATACATATTATTGACAGGTTCGCAAAGATGTTATCAGATGAAAGGAAATTGCGGCAATCACAAATGGCTCTCCCTTTGAGTGATTTCATTCATAGCTAGCTAGTTGGTGAGTATTTATTACTCCTATTTTAATTTGGATTTTCCAATTTGTTTGAATTGAATATATGTACGTACCCTCCTCACACCATAACACATACTTTCTCTATCCCTTAAAGGTCTTTCTTTATTGATCTTTTGAGAATTTTAGAAAGAGAGGTATTTTTGAGTTAATTTTTTAAAAATATCTTTGATGTAATGGATAGATTATTAGTAAACGATATTATGTGATGAAAGATACTTTCTCCGCCCATGTGTACTTGTCTATTTTGACTTTTTTGAGTCAAACAAGATTAACTCTAAGTAAAAATAATTTTATTAGATTTATCTTGTTGAGAAAATTCAAAATTTAGTTTCAGTATAATAAAATGAATTACAAATTCAGAGTAATTGAAACTCAAAATCTAAAAATCTAAATTGAACAAATATATTGAATTCGTGATCCTAAAAACATGACATCATACTCAACTTTAGAAAAACTAAAAGAGAGATCAGACAAGTTGGAGAAGAAAAGGAAGAGACATATTAAAGAGGCTATTGACAAAAGTAAGGTAAGAAGCCCAAGAGGGCAATTGTAAACCTAAAAGAAAGACAAGTTTTTGGGCCTTTAATTTTCGATCCAACAAGAATACGACCCGTCCCTTTCCAACCCTGTCTGCACACGCACGAACACTACGGATCCAATGCTCTGATGGGCCCCATACACGGACACAAAAATTAAACAGAATATTTCTCTCTTTTCAACAATGCTCAATTTACAAAGAGAATGATCACCAACTTAATATTTATGGTTTAAATTATTATTTTAAAATTATTTTAAACTACTTAATTTTTATTATTAAAGTTCACAAATAGTAAGTTTGTAAAGTTTGTGAACAGTTTGTGAACCAATCATTTCTTTTCTTTATTTTATTGAATTTCTCCACTCTGGAATCTCGAGGAAGGTTTCTGATACTCTCGATAGTCGTCAAATCGAGTCAGACAATTAACGGAAGCAGTCCACAGACTCACACCTTGAATGAGGGAAACACACCCCAATCCGAAAGGATAATGAGGGAAACATCATGTTATAATATGGTCTTAGAGAGGCTTATCTGTACCCGGTGGACACAAGGAGTTGTAACAAAAATAAACTCCCATACTAACGTTGTTGGATTCGATTCTAAGATCAATAGGTTTGACATTCTCTCATCAGTTAAGTTAGACATATGGGCATTGGAAAATAAAGCATACGCAAGTACGAGTGTAAGAAAAAAAGAATAAAATGTGTGAAAATTCACTTTTTCAGCTCCCCGCCCATTGATTATTGGTTCTATTTTATTGTAGGGATAAAGAAAACTCCGTTTGTTTTCAACTTTTTATCAGTGTTGACCTCTTTTCTTTAATTAGAAAAAAAATCTGCTTGATTTCTTTTGATATGATAGTATATTAGTTATATTATTTATATTTTATAGTTAATCTAGTATAGGGTTTAGTACGAGTCTAAGCCCATTAAAAAAGTTGGTGTTGTTGGCTTGCGGCATTGTATTACTCTACGTATATTGTAATCATTTCTCGCTATTATGCAAGCAATAAGAATATCAAAATTCTAATCTCTCGTCTCTAATTTCTTGTAGTCAGAAATGCTCGATGTTTTCTCTCTCTTTACCTTTCCTTTCTTGGAGCCCGAAGACGCTCGAAGTTCTTCCCTATCTCATACGATATTCATACTAGCTGCACTGCTCTCATTGAGAGGAACACCAAAAAAAATCCCCCAAAAATCCAAAACAAAAATAAAGAAAAAAATTCCAGATCCCAACCACAGAAATCGTCAATCTTCTCTTAGTTCTGCCGCGGCAAATTTCTTGACGCCGACGAACCTCTTAATGCCTCCGCTGCAAATCGTTTCGAAGCCGACCAGCGTCACAGTCGCAGAAACCATTGAATTTGTTGGCGGTGGCACCTGAGAGCAAATTTCAAATTCATTCAAATTGTTTCATCCCAAGTCTGCTTTGTAGCAATCAACAGCAAAAAATTGTTTGCTGTGGGTGATTTCAAAACCCTTGTGGCAGCAACTTGTTGGCAAAGTGAAAGTCAGCAACAAATCTTCCAGGAGAGAAAAGAAGGTGATTGATTGCCTCCTTTGAGTGTTCTTACGGCCAGAAGAAGAGGAATTGAAGGTGCCGCTCCAAACATCCCGATAAATCAATGTAACGCCGACAGGGTTCGGGCCACGGGGCCAACCAAGATGGGGAAATTTATCAAGATGTCAGAAGGGATCGAATTATCAATTTATTGTACAGAGTATCGTAGGGACACGAAACGGGACCCATGAGAACGGCCCCAAATAAAGTTTTTAATACGGAGTGCCATTATTTTATAGCGTACATGATCAAGCTTTTTAATATACATCTATTTTAAAATTTTATACTATTTTTAAATAAATTGAATTTAGAATAGCAATCAAACTCTATTTTTTTTTGTGGTGAGACTGATTTTGGAGGGAAGAGTATTATTTTTTGAAACGGTTGAAAACTAGTTGTAGGACAAGTCGCATGTGGCAGAGTTTATTTCCATGCCGAGCCCATTTCAATATCGTATTTAATCCCACATGTGCTGTTTACCTCCGTTTCGGCACCATTGATGTAATTACAAGTTTGCCCCGAGTCATTTTTTTAGATAACTAGTGGAGAAATTTTAAAATGTTTAATATAACCTCCCCGCAAAAACAAATTCCTGCCCCCCAGTCAAAAAAAATATTTCAAACTAAAAATTAATTGTTTAAAAGAAAATATAGAGATAAAGTGTTTGAAACATAATAATTATACTCCCTCCAACCTAAAAAATGATATTTTATTTCAATTGTGAAACGTCCCATAAAAGCTTCTTTTTTTTGGAAAATTCTAAGTAACTCACAATTTTTCTATCTTTTGTAGCATTTTCAATCATGTATTATAACTTTTCTAAAATTTTATGTCAAGTCACACAAAAATCCCTTTTTGGGACACCGGGAGTATTAAGTTACAAAGCATGATATGAGAAGTCATAAGTTTAATTATATTTTCACTGTAAGATAACTCTCAAAATTTCAATAAGTTAAAAAAATATGTATGAAGAGATACTCCAACTGTAATAAAGATATTATTACTAAAATGTTATGATATACTTCTCGTACGTCATTGGATATTATTTTTTTTGTACATATTAACTTTTGTAACATTTTGTTTTATTTATTTAAATACTTGTTTGAAATTGTCAAGGAACCAACTCAACCAAAAGCTCAAGTTTTTTGTTGTGGCTCAGGAACAGTTATTTATACTCTAACACGCCCCCTCACGTGCAGGCGTAGTCTTTTTTCGAGCCTTGCACGTGAAACTTTAATTTTTTTTTTAAACTGGGTGGCGCTGAGTTTCGAACATGTGACCTCTTAGTCAACGAGGCTCAGATACCATGTCAAAAAACCAACTCAACCAAAAGCTCAAGCTTTTGGTTGTGGCCCAGGAACACTTATTTATACTCTAACAGAAATAAAATTTATTCTTTTTATTATAATTTTAAATTGCCTTTATTAAAAAAACAGAGGCAATGCCTTCGAACCCCTGCCTAAATACTTATCCCTCCCTTCATATACATTCTAGCAAGATCCGCCGTTGCCAGTGTCAATGTATCGTATCAAAAATATTGTATTCCCTCCGTCCCTAATTTGATTACAAATTATGGATTATGGGAGAAAACTTCTCAATTTTTGAAATTATTTTTTTACAAATTGGTATATCAATAAGATATAAAAATTATATATTAAAAAATTATGCCAAAAGTTCTACAAAACAAGAGGTGACAAGAATATACTTAATGAAATCACATTAACAAACAAAAGTTACCGAGAAGAGAAAAAAATTATAATCTAATTGGAGACAGAGGGAGCAAAATATATGCATACAATGTCAACACTTCTATTTAGTACGGAGTAATAACTAAAAACATAAAAGATCATATTTTAAAATAGGACACGATTTGGAAGACATTAATTATCAATATAATCCTATGTTATGGGGTCGAATTAGGAGCTGTATGGTGCCATGTTTATAAAATTCATGATTCATTTTATCCTAACCCACCCCTAAATCCCTCCACCAACTTGACTTGAATGTGACCCCTCAATTTTAGTTGATTTTTAGGATTACATGGGTTCCAATGGTAAGGTAACCTCTCATTTGAATAAATTTAGGATTCATTTTGTGAGTTTTGAAGATATGATAAGATATGAGTTTTGAAATTCAAAAGAAATGATATGTGTTTTGAAATCTGAATGAAAAGTGTTTGGAGAAAACAAATATGAGATTAGAACACAATCACAATTATATTCACCAAAAAAATCACAAAAAATAAAATTTTATAATAAATTGAATAAGAAAAATGTTAAAACAATCTTAATCAAAAAAATCTATTTTAACTTTAAAGAGAATACGAAAAATCTTAAAAAAAATATTTAAAAATATTAAATCTTGAAAATAAAATGATTAAAATTGTTGAGAAGAGAAAAATTGAATAACATTAATTTTTAAAGAGGGAAGGAGACAAGAAAAGAAAAAAAATTATAACATTTGAATTTAAAAAGTATAACAAAAACAAAAAAGATGGAGATACAAAACACATCATACAAAGGAGGCGTTTCTCTATGTTGGTGCTGATTAGCTTATTGTTGATATATTGCAATTGGTTTTGAGTGATTTTCCAGTTATACTAAAAAGATTGTTTTCCAACAATTGGTATCAAAGCGAACGGGTCAAAGAAGAACCAATGATCGTCAGAAGGGAAGAAAGGATAAATCAAAGGTTCAGTGTTTTCGATGTGATAAATTCTGTCAGTTTGCATCAGTGTACCCGGAGCGTATGAAGAAACAGGAGGAAGCTAATTTAGCTGAAATTGATGTTATGGATCCATCCTTGTTCATGGTGAGATGTGATCAAGAGAGTGTCTTTCTAAATGAAGAAAGGGTGATTCCAAAGTGTTTCGATGTTGAACCAAAGGAGAAAGACATTTGGTATCTCCACAACGGAGCATCGAATCACATGACCGGTAATCAAGCTTACTTATTTGAACTTAATGAACGTGTCAAGGGAAAGGTGAAGTTTGGAGATGGATCTTGTATTGACATACGAGGAAAGAGATCTGTATTACTTGAAGGAAACACAGGGGAGCAACGCCTGTTGACCGATGTGTACTATATTCCCAGCCTACAAAGCAACATCATAAGTCTTGGTCAAATAACGGAAGGTGGATGCGACATTCACATGAAGTGCGATTTGCTAACCATTCATGATGACACAGGGAAGCTTATGATGAAGGTGACAAGGACCAAAAACCGTCTCTACAATAAGATCAATCTTAAGATAACAATTCCCAAACACAAGTTAGCATGATTGGAATAAAGAATTTTAGATGTGATAGTTAGGGTATTAGTAAAATGTATTATCTGATAGGTAGAGTATGAAAAAGTATGAGTAAAAGTAGTTTTTTAATACTCCCTCCGTCCTAATTCTTTCTTCCCAGTTTGACTTTTCCCCATTTTTAATTTTTGGCTTTGACTTCAAATTTTATCCTCCTTAAAAAAGATTTTTTGAAAATTGTTTTTTGCAATCAATCAAAATATAGAGTTAGAAGATAATTTGTGTAAATACATGAGGGTATTAATGTCATTTATCATCTTTTTTTTCTTATGGGAAGGTAGTTTTAGGACGGAGAAAAAGGGGAAGCGAGAAGAAAATTTTATGACAGAGGGAGTAGAAAGTAGAAGTGTTTTGGAAAAATGGAAAAAAATGAAAGAGAAATAATTTATTGAAACAGAGGGAGTATCTGTTTTCTTCACCAAACATGCCCTTAATGTTTTAGTCATAGTCTATATTTAAATACCTCTTCCGTCTCATAAAACAGTTCTGCCCTAATTTTTTGTGCATCCAACAAATTAAAATACTTTTACCTTTTAAAAAAATTATTGTGATTACATGTCATTTCTCCTTTATTGCTGGTGGAAGATGTTTTGGGAGTATTTTAAATATTTTAGACATGAAAATTGTTTGGTACGATGCACAAAAGATTAGAGCAAAAATATGTTGTGAAAGGAAACGAGTATTTAAGTGGCTAGATTTCTTTTCTTCCTATATTTTTTAAATGGTTGTATTTATATGAGCTTGTCCCGTTATGGTCCTAAATTAAATAAACTCGATGATGTGCTCCAATACCATGGAATTGTTGACTGATGTGCTCCAAATCTGGTGTGATTTCATTTGATTAATTTGCATTTTTATTTAGTACTGCCACAAATGTCATGAGTGACGAGAATGCCATAGTTGATTAAATAAAATAAGGAAAAAGTATGAAAAATTTACACAAATAGGACCTATATACGGTTGTTTTCCACAAATAAGACCAGTCTTATTAACTTAAACATTTACCGTGCAAAAGTACTTTGTCTATCTATGGTTAAGAGAATGGAAAAATAAAAGAAGAAAGGTGATCCATTTAATTACATGGAATTTAAACCGTAAAGGAAATGATACTGAAATTAGTTCGAAAGGTGCTGCATTTATATGGAGTCACATTGATTTGACGGGACAACAATAGACTCGCGTTTCCAGCCCTAACATCTCCAACAATAAGGCTTTAACAAGAAAGGAGCTGAAGAAGCTAGGGTTTCCATATATCAGATCTGGCCTAGTCTATTTGATATGAGTATAGTTATATTTAAAGCTACTTTTAAACTAATCTGGACTGAACTAATTTCATAAGTAATAAGCAATAAGAATAAATTGAATAGGGCTCTATGTAGGGTCGGTGAAGCCAATTAGAGTCGGGCACCTTCGCGCAAGAAAGGAAAGGAACACTATATAAATGAAGAAGGGTTGAGTGGTGGAGATCATCTTTTACTAAGCGTCAAAAAAGCATATTAAAGAATAACAAGAAAATTCAATATACTCAAGCGATTAATTACTCTCAAGAGAATTCAATAGCAAACTTAGCCTTCAATATCTTAAATGGACTTTTTCTCATAGTCCTTAGTTCCAAAATGAAGTTCTCATAACTCTGACCCGAAATTGTTTTCATATATTCAAATTGGGATGCTATTGGTCATGAGAAAGAGCATAACACTAAATTTAAATTGGTTTCATATGAGAACTACTGTTAATATTTTGAAAATTTTCAAATGTGAGATTAATGAAACTAAAATCAAATATTGTCATTAACGTTAAAAGAAAATATTAAAGCTGACAAACGAACACCTTATCTATTTTGGCTCCAAACACACGCTCTTTGAAGTGCTCACGTGAAAAATGAAATCGATAACGGATACCCATTTGCGATTGTTGTAATCCTAATTTAATCCGTCGTCGTTAAGTGAAGACAGCTAATTTGTTTTTAACCCAACTTTACAGCGAATTAGTCAGACGGTAAGAACGTTATTCCCGTGAAACCCAGTCCAAACAAACTCACGCGCGAGAGTGCCGCCGTTCCGGGTTTTCGGCCGATTTCAGGTACACGTGGCTAACGTCGCCATTGATGAGACGTTACTTTCTGGCCCGGATCCGGGAGCTAAACGGCACGTCAAATATTCCGTTTGTTAAACCCGGATCAGTGCCTTTCCCCGTCATTCTTAACGACGACGTTAGGACATGGACCACATGCCCAGCCAATCCCGTTCGTATAAAAGCAACCGGGGGACCCGTTTGGCGGAATGGCATTCAGCTGCCATCACCATTTTCATCACCGTCTTCTCTCTCTCTTCTCTCTAGCGGGATGAATATCATTCGAGAACCCGGTGAAGTTCGATTCTTCTGATCGAGCTTTTTCGGTTGGTATATGATGGGAAGGAATGTGGAGAAGCCGAACGGGATCGGAGAAGTTGCGGGGACCGAGATGCCGGAGATAGGCGTGATGACGACGGCGAGTACTCCAGAGGCGGGGACGGACGTCGACGCGGAACCGGTCGTGGTTAAAAAGAGGAAGATATCGGATGAAGATCTGGAGCCGTCTCTGGCGCCGGCACCGCCACAACCGGGAAACAGCGGTGGAGATCCGGCTATTCCCGAGGAATGTGCATCGCCGGAGAGACATCCAGTTTCGAGCCTCAACGTCGATGAAGAGGCTCAAGCGTCTGGTTGCTCAAGCTATGAGGAGTCCATCGCTAGAGGAAAGTCCGAAATCGCAGATCTGGAGGTTCGTCGTCCTTAATCCTTCCATTGACCCTTTTCTATCTGGTGCTTCGATTTAAAACGGCAAAGCATTTTATTTGGTCTTTGATCGAGTCGATTTATGTTGGCTTGCAGGAGGAGGAAAGTACTGGAGAGTTCGAGGCGGCGTCTTCATGGAATTCCGAGTGCGCAGAGAGGTACAATTTCCTCTTACTTTAATGCGGACTTCAATTTTTTCATTTATTGGCAGAGAATAAATACATCAGGTCCTTTCCAATTTAAAAACCAAAATTCGAGTGAAATTGATTCTGTTCATTGGCCGGCCGCTTATTAAATTCTCCAATTAGATTCTCATCATCTCGATATACATAAAGCGTCTGTGTCTTTCAATTCTGCAGTGGAAAAACGACGCCGTTAAGAGAACATGAAACGGAGTCCGACGAGCTGGGGTCAAACGGGACGCCGCCGCAGTGGCCGCCTGGTGATCAGTCGAATTCTCATGTCAATGCAATCCGTGCGAACATGCGGCCGTCCGATGCTGAACTCGAGGATTTCTTCTCCCTTGCCGAACAGAAAATTCAGCAAAGCTTTGAACACAAGTACGCCGGACGGTTTTCATTATATCTATATACATACACTCTGAAATTAAATAACAAAGGGATTTACATACTTTATATACGCCGCGCATTGTGTGTACGCATTTGCAGGTATAACTTTGATGTTGTGAATGAAAAGCCGTTGGAAGGTCGTTACGAGTGGGTTCAATCAGTGCAGCCATATAACAAGGAAGAAGAAGAAGAAGAAGAAGAAGAAGAAGACTCATCCCCATCAACAGCAATTCCAAAGAAGGTGTGAGAACAAATATAATGAATGTCGTCGTCGTCTCAAATCTCAATATATATATATATATATATATATGGTAGCAGCAGCCATTTATTTATTTTTAAATTTTTCCATAGTTGGGTCTTTTTCGCGCTTTTTCCAGAATCATTCACCTTTTTAGGGTTCTTCTTTCGTGCATGATTGTGTGTGTGTGTGTACAGCTAGCTACCTACCAGCTCTAGGATCGAGGTAGTTGAATTGATTGGACATGGACCCTTCTTTTTTTAAAATCTCCAAATTAAAAGTTCTGTGATATTATGCATGTGTTCAGATCACTATATATATATATACTCCGAGTTTAACTTAATTAGATTTAACCCAACGCATCTCTAGTAGTTAATTTAAAGCTATCTGCAAAATCAAATCTTTAAAATAGCTTTAATTTATCATAATTTACGTCCATGCCATGCAATACACCACACATATATATATATATGCTAATTAAGTTGTTAAGCCACTTCAAGAATGAATATTTTCTATTGATAAATGTGTGAGAGTGCATTCGTATAAATACATGAGGCTTGGTACTCCTAATCATGGTAGGAGTGTATAATAGGAAACCTATACAAAAAGAAGCTACCAATGATACAATAAATATATTTAACATAAATAAAAAATATATAGTAAATATATTTAACACGCTTCCAGCTATGTCGGATGCAGTGGAGGATGAATCTCAAGATTAGTGCGAAAATCCATGAAGAGTACTGAGGGAAATTCTTTGGTGAATATATCAGCATACTGGAAGGAAGATGGTACATGAAGAACTCTAATATGTCCAAGTGCTACTTTGTCTCGAACGAAGTGAATGTCTACTTCGACATGTTTAGTGTATTTGTGCTGAATAGGATTGGTGGAGACTGGAGAGATAGACTGCACTGACATTATCACAGAACACTAGGGTGCGTGGCTCGCTGCATGGGGTGTTGAAGCTCAAATAGAAGATTCTGTATCCAGCTGGTCTCAGCAACGGCGTTGGCAACCGCACGATACTCGGCCTCGGCACTCGATCGTGAAGTTGCGGCTTTCCGCTTGGACGACCATGAAACTAGGTTATCTCCAAGGAAGACATGATAGCCATAGGTAGATCGTCGTGTGTCTGGACATCCGGCCCAATCGGCATCTGACTAAGCCTGTAAGAAATCGGTACGAGAGTGTGGCAAACATTTTGGGATGGATGGAGTATTAGCCTACATATCACATCACACTTTTTCATTATTAATCTATCCATCATATCCTACTTTTATACATCAAATCAAAGACATTTTTGGAAAGTCAACACTAAAGTACACTCTTCTTAAATCTTTTAAAAATCAAACCAGAAACGTTTTGTGGGACGAAGGAAGTATTATTGAAGGGAAAATTACTTATATAACATTCTCTCCGTCCCATAAAACTTTAATAATGCGAATTATAATATTTGATTGAATTTATATTAAATTTTAATAGAGTAAAACATTACAAGGTCGTAGTTGGGTGGGCGCGGTCTGTGATGGTCGTAGTTGGTTGGGCGCAGTAGTATCACAGACCACTCTTATTAAAATGGTTCAGTATCGGTATGGGATGAATACCAAAACTATTTGTTATCGTACCGTTTTGAAACAGAACAGTACTACATCATGCTCATGCTCAAAGTGTACCAAAAAATTAAACATACATTACTCAAATAATATTAAAACAATGGTACAACTTTGTTAAAAAGGTAATGATTCTGAACTTTAAAGGATCATAAACATAAAGAGTAAAAGATGAAAATAGGATGTGATGAATAGATTTATTGAATAATGGAATAATTGTATTACTCAAGAAAATAATAGAATACTAAGTAGAGTATAAATAGAAGGGAATACAATCTCAACTAGGATCAAGAAAAATCTAACTAAACTACAAAGTCTATCACAATTAATATTGACTATAATTAATTGTCTAACATTTTCATCAAGCTAAACTCTTGTTACAAGTGGAAGCTTAGAAACAAGAGCTTGGAACCGCGGAGAAGATAGCGCTTTCATGACTAAATATGCTAGAAGTAGAATGACAGATATTCGTTGTGTGACGAACAAGCTTGATAGTGGATGTACCGAGCTTTTCAAGCTCTCGAACTCTAGAAGAAACAGAGACAAATGTAGCTTTGCGCGCAGCTCTTTGATCAAGTATAAAAAAAATTAGAAAGAGAGGGAGAGGGAGAGACATAATGGATGACGGCTGTTAGGCACGCTTATCGAGACCCGTGGCGGCTGTTAGGCACGCACATAGTCTATTTTTAAGAGAAAGAGAGAAGGATAAGAGACGACGTTGTCATGATTTTTGGTGGTAGATCATCAATGACGAAGGGTGGTGGTGGCGCACGGTCGTAGAAGAAGGAAGGCTAGGTTTTGGAGAAGAGATACCTTAGCTCGGATACCATATTGAATAATGGAATAATTGTACTTCTTCTGTCTCATAAAGTCATTCCCGTTTCAAAAAATTACATCCCATAAATCATTCTCATTTTTATTAAAAACCCACTTTTGCCCATTACTTTTTCATACCCTACATATCACATCATACCTTTTTGTTAATAATATACACATCACATCAAGGATATTTTTAGAAAGTCAACACAAAATTATCTTTTCTTATTTTTACGCTTTAGTCAAACAATCCCTATCTTTATGGGACGGAGGGAGTATTACTCAAGGAAATAATAGAATAGAAATCATCCTAAATAGGACTAAAACATAGAGAAAAGTACCAAAATTGGACTTTCATGTTTTTTTTCCCCGGAATAAGACTTTGCACTGTGGTAATGTGACTTTGCATTGTGGTAATGTGGCAGTGCACATGTGCAAATTACTATACTTTTTGGTAATGTATATGACCATGTTTGGTAATGTAAGTCATATTTTGAGAATAAAAACATGGAAGTCCTGTTTTGGTATATTTTCAATGTTTTAGTCCTACTTTGGTATTTCTCCCATAATAGAATACAAGGTAGAGTATATATAGATGGGAATATAATATTAATTAGGACTAGGAAAAAGCTAACTAAACTACAAAGTCTACCATAATTAATATTGACTATAATTAAATGTGTAACAAGATTAGTTCTCCGTCTGTCCCACAATATCTTTCTGCTTTTCTTTTTTTATTTATCTCAAAAAACCATTCTAATTTCTATTAAAAAGTCACTTTTACCCGTATCAATTCTTAACCTATATATTACATCATACTTTTTTACTATTAATCTACCGTCACATCTACTTTTATCTATCACATTCAAAGACATTTTCAGAAAGTCAACACCAAACACACTTCCTTTAAAAGTCAAAACCAGAATGGCTTTGTGGGGCGGATGGAGTAGTAAATAAATGGGATGTGATAGATAAGTTAACAATTAGTAAGGTAAAAGTAACTTTTTTATAGAAATAAGAAAAAAAATTGGGATGGATGAAAAAAAAAGATGGAAAAAATTGTGGGATAAATGGAGTATAAAAAAAAGGAGGGGAAGCGATGATGGGCATCATATATTCGGGAGCAAAGCCGCCTGTCAGCTGATGTGTGTTACGGGAGGGGCGTGAAGGAGGATATATAGTCAAGCTCTTTCTAACGCATCATAACACATTATATTGTTGAACGGAACAGTGCCTTAAGCACATACCACACGTCTGGTCTGGTCTGGCCTGTAGGAGTTAACAACTGTGGTGCATAGCAATAGCCCATCAATAAATAAAGGGAAAAAAACAGACATCATTTCTTACTCAAGCTAGCTAAGCATTCTTCTTTGGGTCTTGTGATGTGAACAAGTGGTGAAAACCCTAAAATTGCTAATTTTGGCAACAAATTCCAATGTTTCCCAGTTTGAAATGTTTCCAAATCATGCGGGCCTGTGTTATAAGAGAGATCTAGCTAGCTCATAGTTTGTACTCCCATCATATCCCCACCTCGTGGTTAAGAAGAATGTGTTATAGTCTCATCTCATAGAATTATACTGATCTTTTTTTTGTGAAAACTATATCTGCTTAAAGATGAATTGAGTTTTACTATTAAGAAAAAAAATTATTATCTTCTTTAAGATTAGTACTCCATAATATTTTGTTTTGAATAATTCTTTTTTCTTACATAATTTCAAAAAATACAATTTTTTATGTATATCTTTAAAATTAGGAAGATAAAAGTGGAGACATAACATAGGAACAGTCGGAACATAGACCTGTTAAGGGACAAAAACGATGAAAAATACACCTTGATGGAGAAAATGTTCAAGCATGCAAAAAAAAGAGTTCAAAGAGGGAGGCCAAACAATGAGTGTGGGCCCAATAAAAGGAGTCCCGTGGGCCCAATACAAGGAGTCATGTGACTAACTGGTCGACATGACTCTGATACTCGACGTAGTGAGCTTTCACAAAAACATAACGTGTCTGATTGGTGACGGGAACACAAATTGCTCAAATATTATCTCTACATTGCATTGACGGTAAAGAAATGACAAGTGCGCTAAGAAAAAAGGAGACTACACATTGTTACAATGCTCATGGGGTCGGGGAAACCTATAAATAGGAGAGCTTATCCATCAGAGGGATTTGAAGCATTGGGGTCCTATCACTCCGGGTAATTAGTCTTTTCCCATATTGGGGTCCTATCACTCCGTTGTGTTTGACCCTAAAGCCAGTAATAACCCTGAACTAAAATCCAACAAAAACGTCGTTTCTGGAAACTACGTTTTTTATGTATCTATACACAAAATTAATCGCCAAATACAATCAACGATCAAAGTGAAAGAAAAACTATATACATTAGAGAGCATATATTTATACAATCTCAATAGATGGGGCTGATCTAGTGGACACTGATCCCCTGTTGGAGGCTGCAGCTGCCTTATGAAATGAATATGGAGTAATGTATCTTGATGAACTCTCCCCTTTCATAGTATGCAAAAACAGCGCTTTCACAATCTGTTTGAACTTTCGTTTATACGTCGGGAACTTGGATACACTTCTTATCATTCCCACCATTCTGCCATAACAAACCACTCCGTTGTTTAGGCCCAACTCATGTTCTTATATATTAGTGTAAATGAAAGATTTTGTAGTGAATTAACGGCAATACCTTCGACTGATGCCTTCGATTTGAGCAGCGCGAAGCAAGTCTTGAGGAGTGGACCCACCATTTTCCCAAGCGCGAAATCGGTCAGCATTGCCTCCCAAGAGAACAACTTTCTCAAGGAATCGCATCTCCCCTTCGGCCAAAGACAAGACTTTGATCTGCTCTTTGATGTCCATGACTGGTTGGAAGAACCACTCGAGCAACCGGTCTTGGGGTCTGTTGAGATAGGTGATCTCAAGATTGTCAAGAAGAACCAGCCCTTCTGATCCAGCCTTGATGGAGGACAATATGATCTGCAAGAATGTGTAACATGGCAACCCAATGTTGATGATGTCACAAGCATTATTGCTTTCGTGTTTTTTGACCTTCTTCACCCAGTCTTCAAGATCAGCTGGCGTGATCACGTTTGAATCAAGTAATTCCTTCCCTCTTATCTCGCAAGTCTTTATCAAGTTTTGCCATACCTGTTTGCAAATCATACACGCACTTTTCTTGAACTCTGTGAAAGTCAAACCCATAATACTTTTCTGGGACTGCGAAAAATAGAGGGATAAGAAACCTGAACCATCTTCACTTCTTGTATAACCTCCTTGACAGATCTTGATGATGTCAAGCTGGGCACTAGCATTGCAGGTGCTTCGCCGAATACTGCATTTAGTTTTCCTTGACTGAAACGGTTTCTTCTAACAGACAACTCTGTTGTGTCGGAACCCTTCTTTTTCCTATACCGTGGCCTGGCTTTAAGAAAAGATTAGTTAGCAATGTATCAAGAAAAACAAACCAAGTACAGGTATGAAGAAAGGTATACACTCACTTTGGGAGGAAAGACCCCTCGCGAAGATAAAGCCAATCATTTGTGTACTCGTCGAATTCTGCCACCATTGCAATGACATATGCAACACCTCTCCGGACAGACCTTTCCTATAAGAAATGAGACACACTAATGTTTATAACAGAAAACATTTTGTGTTACATCTCAAAAATGAGACAGTTAGAATGTAAGAAAACATGAAAGTTACCTGATAAACAACAACGGCTCCGTGTAGGCCGATGAAGAAACTTGAAAAAACAGAGAGGATGATGCTCCCAAGAACAACAAGTGGCCACATTAGTATTGTCAGCCCAGCAATGGGTATGCAGGCTGTTTCCAAGAATGGGCCTTCCCGGCTTATCAGATCATGGATCAATCTGTACCATCCCTTTACCAACATGTATGGGCTCTTCACCACCGCTATTGCCGTGTATAGAGGAATTTCCACAACTAGGCCCATCAGCCCGACCATTATACATCCCGGAACATGTATGAATCTGCATCTCAATTGTATTAGAATAGACGCTTTAGTTGAGAGGATAAACAAAATTTACTCCCTACTTTGTTTTTCGTTTCATATGTCCTCGCTTACTTAATGTTCTCATTTTCTTTTTGTGATAAGTTTGAGAAAGATGAAATTGTGCGGTCTACATTTATACGTATAAGATAAACGATATAAAGTCCTTAACGCTTTGTTTGGTTCAAGGAATTTGAAAGCCAAAAGAAAAGAAAATGAGATACATGGTGTAAAAGGAAATGAGAACATTATTTAAGGACAATCCAAAGTCTTTGTCAAGAGTTGGAACATTCAAACATAATAACTTGTTGTTCTCTTTGCCAACATTGAGCCCACACTATTGTCTTTGTCAAAATTAGAAACCAAAGACTTCCATTTAAGATAGATATGGAACCTAACAACCCATTAATTAGTCAGCTCGCCAACTGGATCTACTTTTGTTTCTAGAAGTTGAAACCATACACAATTTTTTAAATGGCAATTAGCCTATCAACAATATCATATTTTTAGCCAAACACAACTTAACTTATTTTTAACGTAACCACCATGCCATACCAAACCAAACCATACCTGAAAGGTTGAAGGTCAAGAGAGGCTGGCAATTCACGCAGCTCTTTCATGTAGAGTGGATATGAATGGTAGCAAAAATCACCGAAATCTCGTACCACGGTGCAGCTCCCTCTGATTGTGCCCCACGTACCATCCTAAGCAATCAAAATTTTCAACATTTTGTTTTAAAACTCTGCGAGAACGTTCGCAAGAAACGCGACGAACCGAGACGAAATTGACGAGTGGAACGTACCACAATGCAATGGAGGAACCTCTTGGACACGTCGTCGTGTCTGAAGGCCTCAAAAGCAGAGACCCAAGGGGTGAAGAAGCCATATCCAACCCCCACAAGAACACTTCCAGCTATGCTCAAACCCACCCATATGGTCAGCAAAACCGGCAGACCAACCAGGAAAGCAACCTTAAGTGGCGCATCAAATCTCTTTGTCCTGAAAACAAAAAAAAACATCAAAACTCAGAGTAAACATGTTTAAAGCTCAACTTTGCAACTGAAATTGGAAGAAAACTCACTTGATAATGGCGTGAACGGTGCAGAAGGCGTGTGCAGGGAAGAGGAGTAGAATAACCCCAACATTTCCTATGATCAAAATGAGGCCAGCAATCGGGCCGACCAACAAACCTGCAAAAAAAAATGACGAAGGGAAATTCAAGAAAATGAAAGAATTTAGAAACCCAGAGAGGAATTGAAACGAACAAGTATGAGGATCAATTAGGGGACGAATTAACTTTTGAGAGCGCCCAAAGAGAGGGCAGCGCAGAAGGCTAAAATTACATAAAGGGGCTTCACCCAATCTTCCAAGCCAGATGACATATCGTGTCGTCTTTGATGGTTTCTGAGAGTTAAAACTTAGAAGTCAGCGACTCTTATAGTAGTCTACTCTAGGGGTGTACACGAGTCCAGAGAGTCAAAAAAAACCGGAAAATTGGACTCAGCATCAGTCTGGAGCAATGATTTTAAAACCGGACCGGACCGGCCGGTCTGACCGGTCAGACCGCAAACCGGTAAGCTTCCCGGTCCGGTCCAATATCAAAACCCAGTTTTCTTTTGACCCACTTGGACCCGGCAAAACCGCCGACCCGGGTCGACCCATCCTACCCGCGGGTTTATAATATTTACGTTTTTTTTTGTTTTCAAAACTCAAAAGCAGATCTGTCTCTTCACTTTCTTCTTCTCAGTTCTCATATGTCTCTCTTTCGCGGCGAACCGGTGAGCTTCTCGCTTTTTTGTTTTCTCATATGTCTCTCTTTTGCTGCTCTCTCGATTTCATCTTCCCTCTTCATATTTTGCATTGGAATCAATAGAAGAACCAAATTGCGTGCTTATTTTTTCCGTTAAGGATTCAAGGTGGGTAGGGTTTTATATTTTTTACTGTCAATTTTAGGTTTAAGGTTTTTAGGTAAAGCTTCAGCCACTATTTATCATTTACATTAAAAAATTTTAAGTTTTTAAGGCTAATTTGTATTTCGTTTTTTACATGAATTGCTTGGAATGTTTAAGTTGATTTTGCTACAAATTTTTAGGTCTCTTTTAGCTAGGTTTGTTTTGGTTCTATTTAGGTCTGATTTTGCTGTAAATGTTTTGCTGCAAATTACATGTTTAGGTTTTGTTTAGGACTTTAGGTTCGAATTAAGTTCCTTTTGTAAATTTGAGGTTCTGCAAATTAAATGATTGTTCTGCCAATATTAATGTTTAGATTTTGTTTAGGTTCTGCAAATGTTTAGGTTCTCTTTTTTATGGAAGCACATTTAGATAGTAAAATAATGACATGGCTACTAATGACCGTTGACCGAGTCGTTGACCCGAGTTGACCCCGGTTCAACCGGTTAGCCCTTGACCCAATCCTTTGTCCGGGTCGACGTCCGGTCCGGTTTTCAGAACATTGGTCTGGAGGGACTCTGGATTTTGAAAATATGTAGGTATTCAATTTAGATTTTTAAAAAGTCATTTAAAATTTGAATGTATTCAATTGAGATTTTTAAAATTCCTTCTAAATATGATAGTATTCAAAAAATTGATAGATTTTTAAAAATTTTTAAAAATGTAGATTTTGATAGATTTTAAGCATTGGGTATAAGTATAAATCCATTCCCAAATCTCACCCAAAAACCAAACCAAAAACCAAAGATTTTATAAACTCCTTCCGTCTACTTCTTCTTCCGACGTTTCCTCTTCTTAGGCTTCATCGGACTTCTTCTTCTTCACCCGTCTTCTTCATCTCTCCTCTATCCTCGCCTCTGGTCGGCTGAAATTGAGAAACTCTATCATTGAACACTTCGCAGGCGGAAATCTCTCGCGTCACTGCTCTGTTTCGGTGGAGTTGCTGCTGAATGGATGAAATTAGGGATGTGTCCCTTTATATGCATTTTGTTGGAGAATTTCAGCCATGGGAGTGGTCTCCTCTCTTACGATTTGGTTGCATTTGTTTGGGAATTCCAGATCGTGTCCCTTTAAATGCATTTGTTGGAGTTTTATTTTTAAAAATCTACCAAATTAGGGTTATCCATCTCAAATGTGTTTGATGTGTTTCTTTGCTTCATTCTCATTTTATTTCAATGGTAAATCGTGAGAGTACTTATCTATTTGTAATTAATATTTTAATTATTATAATCAATTATTGATTTAAAACAATCTATAGATTTTTTGGAATCCAAACAAATCTGAATAATAAAATACAATAAAATCTGTCAAACTCCATGTAGAATTAAAACAAGGGATTTTCTCCCATACCTCTGTATTTGAGAGGGCATGGACGCCCTTCCACTATTATCTTGACATGTGGATTATTTTATGCCTAAATTTATGAGTATTGATAATATAAATTATATTTTAGAAAATCCTTCTTCCTGATCGCATTTAATTTTTTTCCTTAAGCTTCGTTATGTTGTTTTTTTGTTAAAAGTGTAAAAATTTTGAATTTTTACTCCCTAACCTTTTTTTTGAATTTGGCTTTATTTTTTATTTAAACACGCAAATCTAAACTTAAACTATACTTTTATATTTGAATTTTAATTAAAGTCTTGAATCTAGAGTCAATAGTGAAATTGAATTAAATACAATTTTATTATCAAATACTCCATATATAAATATTTATATTAGCATATGAAAAATAAAATATTTCATCATTTGTCTTAAATTTAATTTACTTATTTACTATCCAAGATGTCAAATTAATTTTCATCTTTTTTTCTTTATCATTATTATCACACATTTGATTACAAGTTGTACTCCCATCGTTCTAAAAAAACAGTTCCTCTTTCATTTTTTTCACTTCTATCAAAATACTTCCACTTTCTATTAAAAAACCACTTTTGCCATTACTTTTTCATACCCTACCTATCACATCATACTTTTTCTCTAATAATCTATCAATCGCATCTTACTTTTATCCATCACATCAGGGGCAAAATTAGAAATCAACTACTCCCTCTGTTCTATAAAAATGTTCCTATTTTGACTTTGTGTAAAAATAAGGAAGTGTTAAATTGCAGTTGATTTCTAATTTTGACCTTAATGCAATGGGTAAAAGTAAGATGTGAGGGATTGAGTATTAGAGAAAAATAATGATGTGATAGGTAGGGTATGCAAAAATAAAGGTAAAAGTGGTTTTTTAATAAAAAGTGGAAGTTTTTTGTTGGAAATAAAAAAATGAAAGGATAGAGTTTTTGAGAACGGAAAGAGTATAATTTAACATTTCTCTGTTTTTGTTCCAAGTCAAAATTGGAAGTCTTTTTTGCAAACGGAGGGAGTAGTTTTAACAAAAATTGGTTTATTACTCATATAGTGTTATCAAATTTTTTATATAAGTTATGCATATATAAGATAAATATTTAATTTTACACGATTTTTTTAAATAAATAGAATTATAATTTATTTAAGTCAAATATCCTAAACCCAAATTGGTTGAGTAAAAAGGTTGTATCGTTAGTGTTGAAAAATAAGCTCAAAAAACATTTCATAAACCAATATAAATAAACAAGAAAGGAAGAAAATTACAAAAAGATTTAAAAAATTCTCAAAATTACATTATCCGGTTGATACTTGAGGAATGAAATAAAAACAGAAATATAAAAAAACGTATAGAACTAAAACACTGCTTTAGAAACTAATGGAATGAAAAATATAACTAATATACCTATTCGTACACATGTCAAGAAATTAGAGGAGGGGTATCCATGCCCTCTCAAATAATGAGACATCAGAGAAAATCCCTTAAAACAATCCCTAGATTTTATGGAATCCATGGATTATGAAAAATCTTACATAATCTTAAAAAATCTAAATTGAATACACTCCCCTTAGTTTTTTCAGTCCGTCCATGTAAAAACCAGAAAATCAAAATCTATTTTTTAAATTATTTTTCTTAAACTGTTTTGACTTCTTTTGAATTTATTTAATCCTAATCGTATATTTTATAACTATTGAACGGGTTTCAAGAACTTATGTTAATGTAACATATTTTTGTCAACATGAGTTTTATACTTATGTTATTGTGCTTTAAAGTTTTTCATTTTTACCGAGATTTAATTACATGTCACACTATCTAAAACCCTAAATTGAAATATTATACTTCAATTTTTTTAAAAATAATTTTAGTTTTTTATGAAGATTCTTGGATAAATGTCAATGATTGCAGTTACAACATATAAAAAGTAATAAAAATCAATTTTAAAAAAATTATTTTACATTTAAAAGATTATACTCCGTACTTTATAATTTATATTAAAGTAAGAACAAAAGATGAAAATACAAATTTATATTTACAATCACATAATATGTATTCTATGTAATAAAAAAATAGAATAATTATATTTCAGTTGTACGGGTCTAACCTGAAAAATATCTGATCTTGAACCGGAATTTTACTCATTCTTACTCGTTAGACGAGATTGGTCCGGAATTTTCCAGTCCGGTTTGCTTTGATTTTTTGGTCTGAATCGGATTTTGTTTCCCCTCAGTCCATTGTATCAAACAATAAACAGATCTGGATTTCGACATAAATTCAAAAAAGTTGGAAGAAATTAAAAAGAGTTGAAAAAATTGGAGAATATTAGAAAAATTAAAGTATTAAAAAATCATTCAATTAAACAATTGCACAAATAAACATGTAGAGAACAAATTTAGAATAAAAAAGAATTTATCATTGTCCTCATTTCAAGTGGTATATTAAGTTATAAATTTGGATATATGACTTTATTATCGGTAAGGTTCTGTTGACATTGTATTCATTGTCAGCGGATGATACTCGCTCCTAAAAAGTTCTTCCAGTGCTGTGTTCGTAATATTGATGATTCCTACCCCTAACCATCTCCCAAACCCCAGCCCGACCCCTATGTCCCAACCCTGGACCCCCTCTTACCCCTTCAAATGTGTGGCTCTTTTGGTTAACAGAATAATCTTTTAATTTGCTTTACATATAGGGAATAGTATGTTGGGATACATATTATTTCCTTCCTTCTTTTTTTAATTGTTCGTTTTGCTTTATGAGTCAAATATTTTACAAATTATCTATAAAAATATATTTCATACAATAAATTTACATATAAAAATTATATCAAATATCTGGTATCGAATTTTTTAATGTATTATTTGATTAATTTTTGGTAATATATATATATATATTAAAAGATATTGTTGGTAAAATATTAGACTCAAAATTTGAGTAAAAGAATATTCGTATAAAAACTCAACTCGTTTAAATTAAACTCGAATCTAGACAATGTCATAGTATTGGATTTGAATATACTTATATGCAAAACGTACCGGACCATTTGTCATTCCTAGCTTCTTGGTTGGAGAGGCAAAAGGTTTCGAAAAATGCTAAATTCACAAACAAAATAATAACAAACTTATCATTTAAAGTTTAAATTGTCATTTAAAAGTTATTTTAGACTATTTCATTTTTTATTAAAATTTACAAATAATAAATTTTTGAAATTTTTGACTATTTTATTTGTAAACCAAACATTTTTGGAGAGAACCTCCTAGAGGTGGTTCACTTTGAATTCATTCCACTCCAGCACTCTCGAGCTTCTCTCGGTTTAAGGTTGCCAGGTTGGGTAGAATGATGATAGACCAGAGTACCAGACCAGCAATCTCTATCATAAATCCTAATCGTGGCCGTTAAAACAGACAACTTGTAAACTGCAGTCTCGCGCTGTTCGTCAAGCACACCGCCACGACTACTGCGTCTACAGTTCTACACAGTGCCCACAAAAAAAAAAGACTTTATTTTTTTTTTTGCTTCTTCTTCCTAATTAATTTGGGATTAGACTTTTGCCGGTGAGAAATCAGAAGAAACCCAAGGCGGCTAGAATCTTCCGTCAGAATCTCGGCCTGTAGAGAGCGAGATCGATGAAGATAAAGCTAGTAGTAAATCAAGAAAATCGCGCCGACCAAGATTTGCCCATGAAGGAAGACGACAATGATGCTTGCAATGAATGTCCTAAACCAGCAGAGGATGCCATTCAAGAGGGGGATTCCAGTCTTGCCAACTCTCCTCTCAGTTCTTATCTGCAGTCTCTGGTTTTTACTCTTGAGCTCAAAATCTTGGTGTCTTTTGTTCTGGATGTGTAGATTTTTCTGAGATTTTTTTATGGATCTTCTTTGCCTTTTGATAGGGTAAGAGGAAGAGAAAGCCCGAGGAGATGATCGATGAGATTTCGCCATTACTATCTCTGAAGAAGAAGAGGAGGAAGAAGAAACTGCAGCCTTCTGCTTCCCTCGTGAGATTTCTTCTTCCACTGTTTTCCCGCACGAAAAAATTGTATCTTTTTTTTCTTGCCTTAATTGACTCAAATTCTGAATTTGTTTTCGGATTTATGAATAGATTCTGTACCAACAGAACAGTCTTTTTTATGCTCATTTCAGCAATTTCAATAAGCCCTTATACAGGATTTCAGGTTAGCAGTCCAAGTTAGAATCTTTAGGGCATGTTTGGATCCCTGAAAATGGTAGAGATATGAAAATCAAGTGCCATGGAAAGTTATTATTTTTGTTCGATTTTACCCCAGAAAATGCATTGAAGAATGAAATATGATTGCCTTTGTTTGTCATCTGCTTGTACAAATTATGAACAAACTATTTGTGTTCTTGAGCAGGGATTGAAAGAGGATACCTCCAAGACTCCGAGGTTAGCTCATCACTTACATTTGTAAATTATCTTCTACCATTTCCCAACATGTATTTTTCTGTTTTTTCAGTCAAGTTAAGTCGCCTACCCTGGTTCGTGCGGAGGAGGTCCAATCAAGCCTAGGCCAAGAATTCCCAACAGTCCTGAAATCATTAGTCAGATCACACGTTGGCAGTTGCTTTTGGATGGTAAATTGGTGAAAAGTTCACAGCTTTTTAATCTGGTTGCGAGTCTTGTGGGGGGCATTTTCTCATCCGTGGGATTGCGGTTAATTTTGTGCTCATCAGGGCCTTCCCGTGCCATTCTGCAAGAAATACTTACCAATGAAAGACACCACAGTTGTGCTTGAAGATGAAAGTGGAGAAGCATTTGAAGTCAAATACATTTCAGAAAAGACTGGGCTTAGCGCAGGTTGGAGGAGATTTGCAGGGGATCATAAGTTGGTCGAAGGAGACGTTTTAATATTCCAACTAATTGCACCCGACAGATTTAAGGTTATATTGAAAAATTCTCTGTGCATTAACACATGTTTAGCTCATCAACTGTTTCTCATTTTCTTATCCCAACTTCATAGTTATTCTTTAATACAAATTATCGTCTTTTTAATACAGAGTACATTCATAATTTGTAGGTGTATGTAATAAGGACTAACGATTTGACTGACGTGGATGGTGCTCTTAGCCTTCTGAATCTGGAGATTCTTGCAAAGCAAAGTGATGCAGGTCAGTTCAATCCCTTAATGTTCATTGTGTTTCTTATTTTTCACTGGGTTTATTTCTATTGGTACAATTCGCACAACACAGCTGAAGGGACCCCAACAACTCCTAAAGATAACTGCAAAAGGAAGAAACCCCAAAAATCACTCCCATTGGCAATGGCGCAGAAGAAGAAACAGGAGAAGCCGCAAATGGAGGAACAGTCCGGTAACGATAGTGATGAGGTTGCTTCTGAAGTTTTTGACTGTTCCAAATCCTCCTCTGCGCTCACCGTAATTTCTCTTGGAGACGTAAAAACTTTTGAGGATTTCACCATTGTGGTAAACAACGATGAATGCCTAGACTCAGAGATCCCCGTGCACGTACGAAGAAAATACTTTGAGCTATGCTGCACCAGAAATGCTGTCCTTCATGACAGTCTTCTCACTGGTCTCTATACCAAGCTGGTTGCTGCCATGATTTGTGAGGTGGTTAACATTGCAGATTCCATCCAAGCTTGCACGGTCATAACAGGGAGGGGACAGTTTGAACTGTGGGACAAGTCATTGAACTCTTTTGAGCTTCTTGGGATGAATGTGGGGTTTCTGCGGACCCGGGTCGCGCGTCTGAGGACTCTTGCCTTCGAATCGGAGGGTGGGTCCGATGCAAGGCGTTATTGGGAAGCTAAGGAGAGACTGATTCAGTGTGAGGATGAGGTGAGGAATCTTGAAGCGAAGATCGCCAAGTTGAGGGAAGCGTGTGATGTGTATGGTAAGGATGTTGAGGCTCTGAGGTTGAAAGCCGAGAGTTACGAGCTCGGGTTTCTTGAAGTAGCCAATGCTTCATGGTAAGATTTGATTTTACTTGGTGTGTGGAGTTCAAATTGGTCCATGGTAAGATTATGGGAAAAGTCATTTGTTTTGTAGTTGATGTCAATGGGGGTAGAAAAGAAGATCACCAACCTGTGCTGTTTGTATAAGTATGAGATTTTATAAAATATGAGATGCATGACCTATATATAGTAGTATTAGGAGTTGGAAATTGTCAAAAAAATCATAGGTTAATAATGTGTTAAGAATTAACATTTGAATGTTACACCAAGAGTTGTACGCCAAGTTGCACACCACAACTATACTGACATTTTAATAGTTTACACTGACACGATAACACAGATTATATAAATGAACCTTTTTTGACGAAAATTATGGAGCATATTACGGATCTAGAAAAGTACAAACCAGGCAGCAGTATATATGCATGTTCAACCAAATTAAGAAAAGGATCTAACTTTTGACGTACTCATTTCCCACCCATCCAAATGAAATCTAATTCAACCACCACCTATCTCCTACAACCTTAAAAACATTCTGGTCCTAGCACAAAGTGGAAAAGTAAAACAGAAAACAAAAGCTAAAGCAAAACTCATATACTCCGTTGAAGAAATTACCCACCGTACAACTTAGAAAAACCAATTTACCCAATAATGACTTGCAATGCTAGAGTCGCAAATAAAATGGTCACAAATTTTGTGTCGGTGTGTTTTTGTTTGTTTACAAAGATCATATTCATAAGATTGATACATAAAACATCAATTTGATGAAGATTGCCGCACCGAATAGGCAACCACCTGTGCCCATTGCTTCAGCCTCGTCTTCATTGTCTGTTGATTTTCCCCTAATTTAAACACATTTCATTCATTAAACTTTAATTGTACCTCTCATCATTATAAATTAAAAATAATGGAGATTAAAATTTGTAGCAGATGGGGAACGTGATTCATTACCGGCGGCGAATATGGTGGGGGGACTGCCGGACGAGGACGGCGACCCGGACGGGGAATCGCAGTCGGAGACACTAGACGATGAAGACGGGGCGGTCTTCGAAACGGTGTCGTTGTAATGCTTATTGACGGCGTAAAAGAGCCCGTACGCCGGGAAAGTGTCGGACAACCTTTTGTCCATCGTCGGGGAGTCGAAACCGAACCCGAGTTCCATACAAGCCTTAAATTCATCGAGGTCTTCGTCGGTGACGCTCCGGCCGCGCTCCCTCCGGCGGATCCCCTGGTTCCCCTTCCTTCTCTGCCAAACCTCGTCGCGGAACGTGTCCGGGGACCACGTATTTTGTTTGTACAGGGACGACGGCGGCGGCGGCGCCGGAGAGGGCTGGGGGTGAACGGGGGTTCCCGATTCCCGTGGATCTGACATGGCGGTTGCCCTGCCCCCTTTTACGACGGAGGCGGGGTGGAGGCGCCGGGCGGGGGACGGCGGTTTTCTGAATTTTAAAAACCAAAGAGGAAGGAAATGGGAATATTTGAATGGGGCTATATTTACTGGCAGATCTCAAAGGTGTGGGGCCATCCTACAACGCCGTGTCCAATGGGTCCGGAGTGCGGGTCCGAAACGGCAATGGTTGGTTCCCCTAATGATGAGCTGTAACGTGCCCCATGTCTCCATTTGTACTTTTTTTATTTTGTGAAAAGCGGGTCCGATGTTACTTGCAGTTTTGAACGATATTAAAATTTTTTGAAAAATTGAGAATATCCAGTTAAATTTCAAATTGAAAATTTTTTTGTTAAAATATCAAACCATAACCCACGGTCCGTGATTCATACAAACATTGAATATTTGTGTGTGACTATGAAACTATGTACTCTCTTCATCGACAAATAAATTTTATGTTCACTTTCTTCAAACTTTATTTATTTTTTTGTCTTATTTTTGTCACTCATTTGATAAAATAATATAGTCATGTCACCTCTAGTTTTATAAATCTTTTGATATAGTTTTTTAATATGTAATTTTTATTTTTTAATCCTACACCATTTTTCATATAAAATGATTTAAAAATAACTTAAGTCAAACATCGTAACGCGCAACAGAAAATTTATTTGTGGAACTCGGTAGATAATAGCGAGAGTCACATGCCCAATCATTCCTAATCCTCCTGGACACATGGGCTATGGCTCGAGTCATTAATGGACAACAATGGGCTTACAAATTACAATACAAAATAGTTTCTCTAACAAAATAAGCCAGTTATGGGCTAATACTAAAAGGGTCCCCTCGTTCTACCAACTGACCCAATGTGTACAAATACGGATGAGCAACTCACCGAATAGATCCCAAAATTTTTTTAAAAAATGAAATTTCCAAATTGAAAAATATCGAATCGATAAAATATCAAAAAACAATTGAGGTAACTTCACATACCGAAAAATCCCGAACCGAACATGTATATAAATATGTTATGAAAATAATAATATTTTTATATTACTTCATTAAAAAAATTGAATTTGAAAAGTTGGTTCAATTGTAGATGAATTACAAATAATCTTGTGTTTTGAATTTTAACTTTTTGTGGATGAACATGAAAAAATTAAGAAACATTTAAAATACTATTTTATTAAATATCATTCGTTCTCTTTTGTTTATGAAATACGAAGCATTTAAATTCAACTAAGTTTTATAAGCATTTCTTGCATTTAATTATTTTAATTTTTCATTTGTTTATCTTTCTTTATTTGAATGTACTTTCGATTTTTTTAAGTAAAAGTATAGTACTTCCTCCAACCCTTTCGAATCTTTCTATACTAAGCTAGTTTCACTTTCAAGGTTAGTTTTTTATAATTTTAATATAAATTATAGAAAAATATATTGTACTGTGATATGAATATTAGTATGCATATCAATAAGTTTATTTTGAAAAGTTGTTTTGAAAAATTACACTTTTACAATATATACTCCCTCCGTTCCATAAAACATTTCTCCTTTCGTTTCTTACTATTCGTAATTCTTTAAAATACTTTCACTTTTTATTAAAAACTCACTTTTATTCCTATTTTTTATACCCTACCTATTACATCATACTTTTTTTCACTAATAATTAAGCTATCACATCTTACTTTATTTTGGCCAAAGTCAAAATGGGAAAGGTTTAAAGGAACGAAGGGAGTATCTATCAATAAATTAATAAATAAAGATATTGTGATGGTTAGAATATTTCATTAGAGACTTTAAAAAGTCAAATAAAATGATAAAAAAGAATGGAAGCTAAGGAGTAAAAAAATAAAACTAATTAAACATAGCGGCATACTACTTGCATTTTCTGTTAAGTAATGTATTAGGGAATATTATACTCCGTCTAAAATTTGATTAGACATGGAAATTTGATTAAGCTAATTTTGATCTCATAGATTGATGGGTATACATACCCAGGTGTACCTGTCGGTACCGAGGTGACCTGTCAACCAGTGGTAGGGTTACCGGTCACGGGTTGGATTTTCCGGACTCAACTTGGCGGCTATTTGGGGACGACGTTGGGTGACCGGTCACCCCCCGGATTAGGGTGACCGGTCACGGTCTTGGTCTTCAAGTATAGTCGTTAGAGACATTTTTGGGTGCGACATTTGTTGACCGGAATCCCCCGAACTTGGGTGACCGTTCACGGTCTTGGTCTTCAAGGATGGTTGTTACTTGTTAGAGACACAATCATCACTTTTTTATCACGCTGCTAATTATGTATACTCTTACATCACAATGTCATTATACTCTTATTTTAGTCTTAAAAGACTTAAAACTCCTATTTAGGTGCTTTCATTTTTTTTACCATACTCTTATCTGCGGATATTTTTTTATTAGATATTGATACAAAAATAATTTTATTAGATTTGTTTAATAAAATATTTTGAAAATATTTTTTCCTAATTAATATACTAACATAATTTTTATTTAATTCGAGGTCAGATGTTAAAAAAGATTTACTACAAAAAATCAAACTTGTACAAACGCTTTAAAACAGTTTAGTAGTACTTTTTTGAAGAAGGGAGAGTTTGATGGAAATTAAAAGAAATATTTGCATTAAATAACACTAAAACTTAAGTCCTTCTCTAAATAGCATTTAAACTTTTGTATTCCCTAAATAACATTTGATAATGTCCAGAAGGAAGAATAATGTCTAGTGGTGACGAAAATTTACTTGAATGATAACTAAAAGTGTTACATTGGGAAAAACATATATAATACTATTTAAGGAAAATCATTATGTTTGAGTGTCCATATTTTTAAATTAAGTGTGTGAGAATGTACATGCATGCGGAATGCATACATATAAGCAACGACATTACTTAAATAACGTGGTACAATTGTAGAGACGTAGCCTCATTTTAAGACCAGAGTTATGTTCCTATGTTGCCCCCCGGCCCCTACGTGTGTGAGCTACACTGAGGACAATTATTCTCTGTTGCACATTTATGCTTTGGCTACTTCTTAATTAATTCCATTAGTACTTGTCATGCAACTTCACACTATTTATTAGTGTATAATTCTCGTCCCTTTTTTCCATCCTCAAAGCTCAAACTAGTTAATGTAGTGTCCCATTTCCCATACACAATTTAATTTGTTTAACAATAGCCGACGTTGACCGGAGGATGATGGGTCAAACCCCCGCCCACGTAGCCGGCCTCCGTCGTCTCTCTGCCAGAGCCGCCACTTCATCCCGGAACAGTCTCGCCGGAAATGTCATTGCCCAACTCAAGAGCTCCGGCGTCCGTGTGGAACCCGGTTTGTCGGCTGCCGAGTTCGCCCGAGCAGAAACCGAGTTCGGGTTCCGATTTCCTCCCGACCTCAGAGCAATCCTCTCCGCCGGCTTGCCACGCGCCTCCGGCTTCCCGGACTGGCGCTCGTCGGGCGCCGCGCGCCTCCTCCTCCGCGCGTCCCTCGAACTTCCACTCGCCGCCGTATCATCGTTCCACGTAGAGAGGGCATCCCCGCAGTCCAAGTCGTGGGGCCCGCGACCTTCTAACCCGAGAAAGGCGGCCTGGATTGCCCTCAAAAGAGCCCCGGTTCTCATTCCCGTTTTCCACGGGTGTTACATTCCGTGCGATCCTTGTTTGGCTGGAAACCCCCTCTTCTACGTGGACGAGAACCGGATTTTCTGTTGCGGGTCTGATCTCTTGGACTTCTTCAGTCGCAAGCCATCTGACCCGCACAAACAGTTTTCGGTTCTCAACACATTGCGGCTTCCGCCGCGATGGATTGAGTTCTGGAGCGACGTAGCGAGTCATCAAGTAACACATTTTGGTCCAAGAAAGATTTTATACTCTAATGAGCGTACTCAGAGAATGCCAGAGTGGGTGGAGAAGTACTTGGGGAAAATTGGATCGACGTTGAAACGAGGGGGGTGGGACGAATTGGAAGTGTCGGAGATGGTGAACGTGTCGCCTTCGGGGTTCGTGGTCGGAGAAAGGGCATTACACTATGACCGGCGGGCGGTTATGGAGGCGCTTCTCGTGGAAGCGCTTCGGTTATCGGATTTCCTTCGGAATGGGGGATGGAGCAGCAAGGAAGTGTCAAGCGCATTCGGGTTTGATATTCGGGCGCACAAGTACTCGACCAAGAAACTGAGTGATCGAGTAGCTAAGTATATATAGTCCTTCCCTATATGGATCCTAGCTATAGCTCTTTTTCTTCGCATTGGGGTTAATAAGTTCAAAGCAAGAAAATTAAGTTCATAATGACGTGTCATTATAATTCTCCATCTACTTTCAAACGGTAGTCGATGTTTCTGGTGTTTATAATAATAATAATAATAATAATAATAATAATAATAATAATAATAACAACAACAACAATAATAATAATAAGGGCTTTGCTAAATCCATCTAAAAATAGTTATATTCACCCATTTTGCACATATTTGTTAAATCCACACCAGCACTAAACTCATACTACCTCCGTCTCATACTATTTGTCCAGTTTTGACTTTTTTAGTTAACCGTCGTTTTCAACATTTGATCTATAATTAAATAAAATATGCATTGTATACATTAATAAGATAAAACAATATTTTGAAAACATATTATACAATAAATCTAATAAAATTATTTTTAATCAATATCTTATGTCATTTTTATTTAATTTGATGTCAAAATTTATCAATTTTAACTGAAAAAGTCAAAAGAGGACAAATGCTCGTAGACGGTCAGAGTAATAGTATGTGTGAAATTAGCAAATATAGACAAAAGGTGTGGATATAGCAACACCCTCATTGTTATTATATTATTATTATTATTATTATTATTATTATTATTATTATTATTATTATTACTATTACTATTATTATTATTATTATTATTACTGCTACTACTATGAACTATTAACATTTTTATCGAGCTGATTTGATCATTAACCTCTCTTACTACTACTACTTCATTCACCTCTCTTGGACCATGACTATCTCTGATTGACGGATTCTTGACACTTAAATAAGCCCCATTATCATCTCGTGCCAGAAAGCCCAAGCCCATGTTGTAATTCTTTTTGGCATAGCATTTTAATACAATGCTCCACTAAATTTATCATCGGTTTGGGCGTGTCACCCCTTGGATTAATAACTCATTAACTAATCTAGTATCCGTGAAAAAGACCTGGACTCCAAACGGACCAAATGGTGAAATACATTCGATCCAATAGCAGTGACAAAGACTTGAGTAATCCGATGACAAAAAATAGTCGACTTGTTTTTTATCTGAAACGAGACTCGGAAATATTGGGTTTGAGCAAAGGTTGTTTTGACTGAACCCGAAATACATTCGATCCAATAGCAGTGACAAAGACTTAAATAATCCAATTAAGTAGACTTTACAAAAAATTACCCAATCTATTTTTTACTTGAAATCAGACTCGAAAATATTGGCTTTTGAACAAAAGTTTTATTGATCGGACCCGAAACGACTCACTAAAATGGATCAAATCTGACCGAACTCAAACTCAAGCTGACCAAAGTCATATATTTTACTATGAAACATGATGTTATAAAAATAAGGTTATGATTATGTATTTTTTCTTAGTACTCGTTTTTAGTGTATAAATATATATTTAATGGACAATTTTAATAATATTGTAAAATTATCTTACTTTTTGCAAAAATTATGCATTTTTTAATTCTTTATATTCATTTATATACCTAAGAATTACTTCATAATTTAATATAAAATAGTATACCCATTTGATACAATTTGATAAAAACTTGTCTTATTGAATACTGAGAGATATGGCCCTATATATAGGGAATACAAGAGTAATCAAAGTACAAGTAGGAAAAGAAAGAATAATCCTAGTAGAAAAGGAAAGAAGTATCCTAATTTAATTATACTTTCTAATATCCCCCCGCAAGCTGATCAACGGAGACGAGGGGCAGCTTGGAACATAAGTACTCAAAAGGAACTGGCGGAAGCGGTTTGGTAAGAATGTCTGCTAGCTGCTCTGAGGAGGAAACATGATGTGGAGTCATAGTGCCTGCCATAACCTCATCTCGTACAAAGTGACAGTCTGTGCCCACATGCTTCATGCGATCATGAAGAACCGGATTTTTGGTGACACAGATAGTCGACTCATTGTCACAGTATAACTTCGGTTTGGACGGAGGAATACCCAGTGCATCAGTGATATATCGAAGCCACATAGCTTCTGCAACCCCTGCAGCCATAGCTCGATATTCAGCTTCAGTGGATGATCTAGAAACACGAGTCTGCTTTTTCGTGCACCAAGAGATGATATTAGGACCGAGTAGGAGTATGTAGCCCGTGGTACACTTGCGATCATCTTTATCATTGGCCCAGTCAGAGTCAGAGTAGACAGATAGGTCGAATCCCCCCTTGCGAAAAAGAAGACCATGATTCAAAGTGCCTTTGAGATAGCGCAGAACGCGTTGCAAGGCATGATAGTCCTGCTCAGTGGGGTTGTGCATAGTCTGAAACACTCGATTAACAGCATACTGAATGTCTGGACGAGTGACAGCCAAGTAATGTAAACCGCCAACAATGCTCCGAAAATGAGAAATATCCTTGAAAGGCAACGAAGGCTTAGTGATAGGTCTCGTAGCCATAGGAGTAATAGCCGGATGACAGTCGGACATCCCAGCTCGGCGTAGAAGATCACAGGCATATTTGGATTGATGGAGAAGTATAGAATCTTGCGTGCGCTGAACCTCAATGCCAAGGAAGTAATGAAGAGGTCCAAGTTCTTTGAGCTTGAAGTCATGGTGCATGGCCTGAGTAACTTCTGAGATGAGAGTAAAAGAGCTGCCAGTGAGAACAATATCATCAACATAGACAAGGACAACAATAGTCCCACGAGAGCAGTGTCTGGTGAACAAGCTGGTATCATGAATGCAGCACTTGAATCCAAGGCCCTGCAAAAAAGAGGAGAGGCGTGTGTACCATGCACGGGGTGCCTGTTTGAGACCATATAGTGATTTGCGGAGCTTGCAAACATAGTGAGGATGAGTGGGATTTATGTACCCCGGGGGCTACTCTATATAAATTTCCTTGTCCACTGTACCGTGAAGAAAGGCATTGCTAACATCTAGTTGATGAAGAGGCCAATCACGGTTGAGTGCTAAAGAGAGGACCAGGCGCACTGTTTGTTGCTTGACCACAGGACTGAATGTCTCCTTGTAATCAATGTCATACTCCTGATGATAACCTTTTGCGACAAGACGAGCCTTGTACCTTGAAACAGATCCATCAGCATTCCGTTTAATGCGATACACCCATTTGCAACCAATCGGAGTGCGGTTCTTGGGTGGTGGAACCAAGTCCCATGTACGTTGCTCATTCAAAGCAATAAACTCCTCATCCATAGCTTGACACCAAAAACTATTACCAGAGGCTTGGCGGTAAGTGCTAGGCTCAGTGGTAGGTGGGGTAGTATCAAGGGTGGTAATGGTATAGGCTTTAGGTTTGAAAATTCCAGATTTGGCTCGGGTTTGCATGGTGTGTGTGTTTTGGGGCGGGGGTCGGTTAACCGATTGTGTGTTTTGGAGAGGAGTAGGTGACGGTCGAGGGTGGGTTGGGGTACGATTCTGGGGTTGGACCGTCTGTGGCGTGTCCATAGGGAGGGTGTCGGGCTATCGTCCGTGACTGGTGGGACGGGTCTGGGGTTGGACCGTCAGTGGGACAGGAGCATGTGAGCCTGGGCTTGGAGGAAAAATAGGGGTTATAGGAGAGGGTGACGGGAGGGATGACAATTTGGGATATGGAAACTGATCCTCGACGAACCGAACATGACGAGAGACATAAACTTTTTGAGACACGGGTTCATAGCATTTATACCCTTTAGTGGTGAGGTGATATCCTAAGAAGACACAAGGAGTGGAGCGTGGTTGAAGTTTGTGGTGAGTGTAAGGGCGGAGCCATGGATAGACCAAGCAAGCAAAGGCACGAAGGTGGGTATATGTAGGAGGACGGTTATAAAGAGTTTCAAAGGGAGATTTGTTGGAGAGAGTTTTGGTGGGCATACGGTTGATAAGATAGCTTGCTGTGGCAAGAGCTTCGACCCAAAAGGTAGTCGGGAGAGCAGAGTCGTATAGAAGAGAAACAACTGTTTCAATGAGATGACGGTGTTTCCATTCAGCGACCCCATTTTGCTCAAGAGTGTAGGGACAAGAGGTGTGATGAAGGACTCCTAAAGTTTGAAGGAAAAGGCCAAAAGCGTTATTTACAAATTCTTTGCCATTATCACTTCGAAAAATTTTGATGTGAGAATTAAACTGAGTTTTAATCATTTTTTCAAAATTCACAAAAACAGAGTAAGCTTCAGATTTATGTTTTAGGGGATAAATCCAGGTAAATTTGCTGAAATCATCAACAAAGGAGATATAAAATCGAAAACCGCTACAAGAAGGAACAGAGGTGGGACCCCAAACATCAGAATGTATTAATTGAAAGGGCGCTGTGGCCTTATGTTCAGACAATTCAAAAGGTAAACGACAGGACTTAGAGACATAACATGATTCACAATGTAAAGGCTCTGAAAACTGAAAACCTAAGGAAGACAAAATAGATTTGGCAATCGCAGGAGCTGGATGACTGAGTCTACGATGCCAAGTGGACTCTTGGATAGATTGATACGCAACGGTTGGGAGGTTGGAAGGAAGTGTGTATAACCCATGCTCACAGAGGCCCTTGTACCGCACCTGGTTGGTAGGATTGTCCACTATTTGGAAATCGTTGGCATTGAAAACAAGAGTGCAGTTGTTATCTTTGGTAAATCGATGGACAGACAATAGATTGGAGGTAAGGGAAGGGACATAATAAAGAGTAGAAAGGTGGTATTTACCATTAGGAGTATGGACAAAACTTGAGCCAGAGTGTGTGATGGGTAGGGATTGACCATTGCCTACGGTAATAGCATCAGTACCGGTGTATTGATGAGGAGATTGTAGCTGAGAATAATCAGACGTGACATGGGTGTTGGCACCAATGTCCAGATACCGGTTTCCAGAATGATTACTCGTAGATGCATGCATTGCACGGGGAGCACTAGAGGAGGAGTTCGCAGTATAAGAATCATCAAATCGATACCAGCACGCAGACGCAGAGTGACCTCGTTTCTCGCAGATTTGGCAGGTTGGCAGATCCCGTGACGGTCGACCGTTTCCCTGGGACGGTCGACCGTTGTTCCTTTCTCCACATCCGCTGTTGTATCCACGTCCAGGTGACGGTCGACCGCAATAGCCTCCTCTACCGCGACCTCGACCGTTCGTAGCGAGAAGTGTTGTGCGAGGTTCGGTGATGGTAGACTCGGTGAGGCTGAGTTTATTCTCCATCTCCAGGTTTATTTCTTCGGAGATCAGCCATCTAGAAAGCTGATTTAACGAAATATTGGTATTGTTCATGCGAATGTTTTGCTTAAAGGATGAGTATTCGGTGGGAAGACCACGAATAACAACATTCACCACATCACGTTCAGGGATCTCTTCTTTCAAGGCATCGAGATCCGAGAGAATAGTTGCCACATCATCAAGGTATTGTGTCATAGTTTTGGTACCTTTACGAAGAGTGTGGAGTTTGTCCCGAAGCTGATAAACATGAGCGGTGGACACAGAGTTGTACCGTGCGGCCAAAGCATCCCAGAGGGCAGCAGATGTGGTGAAGCCGTGAGCATGTTTGTGAACGGAGGGGCTGATGACCGCTAGGAGGCAGGCGCGGATCTGTGTGTCAACGATGGTCCAGGAGGTATACTCTGGATTAGGGACGATTTTATCGTTTTTGGAGATAGTTGGCGCCGGGGCTGCTTCATGACCATCAATCCATCCAAGGAGGAGATTAGCTGAAAGAGCTGTCTGGACATTGAGAGACCATGCCGGATAATTTGTTTCGGTGAGTTTTTCTGGGATTAAGTTGTGGAGACTCCGAAGCAAAAGTTTTACTCCGGAGGGTAAGGACGCCAAAGGATCCGACGGGGCTGCCATGGTGGGCGGCGGTCGGAAAAAAGAGAGGCTGGGTTTTTGAGAGCCTTAGCTCCGATACCATGATACAATTTGATAATAACTTGTCTTATTGAATATTGAGAGATATGGCCCTATATATAGGGAATACAAGAGTAATCAAAGTACAAGTAGGAAAGGAAAGAATAATCCTAGTAGGAAAGGAAAGAAGTATCCTAATTTAATTATACTTCCTAATACCATTAAGTCTTTAAAAGATTGTCACAGTTTGACTTTTTTGATCAAACTGTAACACCCTTTAACCGCGAACTATGGAAAAAAATATTTAGTTATAATATAAATTAAATTTATTTTAAAATATGGTTTTAAAATATCAAATTTTTATAATATTTATTTATTTTAAATTTTATTTAAATCCTGGTCCAAGGGTACCACAGTTTGCCAAACAATTCAAATTGTGGTAATTTTTTAGGGAAGGAGGAAGTAATAGATTTAATATACATATTTTATAATTTTTTTAATTTTTAATTTTTAGTGTTTAATTTTGATTTTTTATTTTAATTTTTTTACTTTTAAGTCTTTAATTCTAAATTTTAAAACTTTTTATTTTAAATTTTAAAATTAAAATTATTTATTATTATTTTTTATTTTTAATTTTGAATTTGTATGTTAAATTCTAAATTTTATGTTTTTGAGTTCTAAATTTTAAATATTTTAAAATTTAATTTTTTTATTTTAAATTTTTTTATGTTTTAAATTTTATAATTTAAACATTAATTTTCAATTTTTAAATTTAAATTTTAAATTTTTATTTTTTAATTTATATTTTGGCTTCTTTTTTTAGTCAAAGATCCAAAGCTAGTCAAAGAGGACAAAAGACAGCCGAAAATCTATTTCCTAAATACACCCAAAGGTTAGGCACGTTTCTTTGTTATGACCCGGAAAGAATCCGAGTTATTTCATTTTATTCGGTAGAATTCAAATTGTGAATTTCATATCCCCTCCTTCCCGAAATGTTATTTTAATTTGACCTTTCACAGTCTCCAATATTGCACTTTGACCATTAATATCTATATTTATACATAAATACTACCTCCGTCCCACTCTTTTTGTCCAGTTTTGACTTTTGGAACTGTTCATCTAAACACTTTGACTTATCAAATTCTCTCAATGTGTAAGTTTAAAAATAGTCATGTGTGATCTTGTTTGATTTGTCTTAACATATAAATTATTAATATATAATTTTTATAATTTTTTAATATACAAATTACAAGATAAAATGGATTAAAGAAATGCATTGGATGGTGTGCAAAAATGAAAGTGGACAAAAAGAGTGAGACGGAGGGAGTATATTTTATAATAATACAATGTGTCTTTTCCACAAATCGTAATCAAAGTTTATAAATTTTGACTAAGAAAAGTCAAATGTGAAAAACATTTTTCCGGGACGGAGGGAGTATAATTTTCATGTGTTATGAATTTAAATCGTGAAATCCGTTGATTTTGAGTGGGAATCAGACCCAAATCTATGGCCTGCATTGCGTTCAAACTTAGCCTAATACTCCGTAAGGGAACTTTTTATCCTTAAGAAAGAAGAGTCTTTATCTGATTTCTAAACTCGGTAAAAGATGCACAAGTGTCTGCAGCCATAACTTCGTACAAGTAAGCCTAGTTGTAGATCGCAACCATATTCTCAGATTTATTGTAATCTTTTTTTTTAAGAAGGGAATTTATTGTAATCTTTGATATATTGAAATGTGGAAATATAAGTACTCCTTCTGTCCCAAAATATTTGTCATATTTACTTTTTCAGTAATCGCGGAAACTTTTGTTTATTTCTACGTTTTCATTGATTATTTGATAAAATAAAACATTTTTGAAACCTCTTATTTAGAAAAAATTTTCATGTAGTTTTTTGATATGTAAATTTTATTTTTCATTTCTATACTAATATGTAAATAAAATAAATTAAAAAAAACTTGATATTTTACTTCGAGAATAAAAGTGCGATAAATATTTAAGAACGGATGTAGTATATACACCATAGGATATTGAGGTATTGGAAATCACCCCATGTGATAGGGTCAGTGATAGGGGATGGGTATCCCATGGAATAGTTCAGCGGTTGAGAAGGAACACAAAAGATGAGAGGTCTCTAATTGACCTTGAATTCTACCCTCAGGCCTTTTAGAAGGACTCAAAAAATAAATTAAACTCTCACTTACTTCTCTAAGAACAGATAATATCATATTAAAATAAATTTGAAGTAAGAGTACGTGTAATCTCAACATTGTCGTTACTGTCTCACTTGTAGCGGTGATGGTGGATGCGCAGTGATGTTGGGAAAAAAGTTAGAAAAAATTATTTTGATACTCCATCCGTCTTAAAACTTTCTTCCCAGAGCACTATTCCAACTTCACGAGAATTTATATTTATTTGTGTTTTTTCATGGCCTATATGATAAAATAAAATATTCATGTCACCACTAGTTTTGTTGAACTTTTGATGTAGTTTTTAAATATGTATGTTTTATTTTTTATTTCTATACCAATATTTAAATAAAATAGATAGAAAAAACTTGGGATTTTTCTTCGTTTTGCGCAACGGGAAGAAAGTTTTAGGACGGAGGGAGTATTTGAGTATTTTAGACTCAAATATCAATTTCTATTGTGATTTCTTAAGTCTATACTCATTAAGTCTATACTCATTTATTTTTCAAATGACTTGTTATGTGCCATAGAAGAGGAGAGTTTCCAATGTTTCACGCAAGTGCACACAGCACATATCTCATGTTTATTATTATTATTAGTTTTTTTTTTCTTTTAATGTTTAAATGGGCACGTTTATATTCCACTTTTGCTCCCATCTCTTTCCTCAAAATTGCTAAAAGAAGAATTATACGTAACAGATATTTGGCCAAAATATCACTCCCCCAAGTCCCCACCAACAGATGCATATGCCATGCCATGCTCGATCTCACTTGATTCACGCAGTGGGCTTTATAATTAATAATTCAACAATTAAAAAAAATATTGTTTTTATTTTACGCGGTAGAATTTATTAGTCGATTTACAGGCCTCAATCGCAATGGGCAATTAATTAATTATTGTTGTACACTTATACCATGCAACTCATTTTATCATTTTTTAACGTACACACTACTAAGAACTACCAAGAAGTAAGGCCATCTATGAGCATTTGTCTATTTTCTACTTTTTTTTTAGTCAAAATTAGTAAACGTTGACTTCAAATTAAATAATAAAAATAATATTAGATATTGATACGGAAATAGTTTTATTAGCTTTATTATATTGAATATTTTAAAAATATTATTTTATCTAATCAGTATACAATATATTTTTTATTTAATTATATGTCAAAGTTTGAAAATAATTTACTCAAAAAAGATCAAAACTAGACGAATACTCAGGAACGAATTGAAGGTAGTATATACTCCCTCCGTCCCATAAAGTGTTACCCATTTTGACTAAAATAGAAATTAAGGAAGAGATAATTTTGTGTTGACTTTCCAAAAATATCCTTGATGTGATGGGTAAAAGTAGGATGTGATGTGTAGATTATTAGGAAAAAGGTATCATGTGATAGGTAGGGTTTGAAAAAGTAAGGGGTATAAGTGGGTTTTTAATAGAAATGAGTAGGAGATTGTGGGACACAATTTTTTTAAAAGGTGTAAATCTTTTTGGGACGGAGGGAGTATTAATTTGCTATAATCTAAACCTACTAATATCACCCCTTTCAGCCCATATTTTCCCACCCATTTGGCATTTTACGAATTTTGATGTAATACTTTTATTAATAATTAATATGCGTTTCTTTAGGATAAAAAAGTTTATTTATATACGAAGTAAAAATATACCCCATAGATTATAAAAATTTGATACTTTATTTTCAAAATAAATATATCTTTGGATATTAAATTTATATTATAATTTAATATATTTTTCCATAATTTATAATCAAAATTTTAAAATGGTGACAATAAAAATCAAAATGAGAAGAAAAATATGAGACGGAGGAATGATCATGTAAGATCTTATAATGTGCGAATCGGTATTTAATTTGCCCTTAATTGGTCACGAACCATATATAATTTTCTTTAAATAGAAAGTATTTTTTTAGACAAACAAAAAAGAAAATAAAAATTTGTATAGGAGGGAAGAATTCATCTCATTTGCTTTTTATTTTGGGAAAAAGATTAAAGTAGGAGTAAAAAATTGAAAATATACCAAAATAGGACTTTCATATTTTTATTCTCCAAATAGAAATTAAAATGCATTTACATTACTTAACGTGGTCATGTAAATTACCAAAAAGTATAGTATTGTGCACGTGTACAGTGCTACATTATCTCTATATTTCCACAGTGTGAACTGCTATTTCAGGAATGAAAACGTAGAAGTCTTATTTTGATACTTTTTTTATGTTTTAGTGTTATTTAGGGTGATTCTTATTTTATTTGATGAGTTTTCACTTTCACTTTTGGAACAGAATTCGTGTCCTTATAATCTCTTTTTCATCTATATTATTTTTAACCACATAATTTCCTTTTTTAAAACATTTGTGCACATTCATTGGTGAAACATTTTTATACTCCACGTACATTATTTTTAACCACATACTTTCCCTTTAACCACGTACGGAAGAAATGAAATTTTTCTTGAACCATATACTCCTTCCGTCCCCCTGTATTTGTCCACTTTCATTTTTACACACCATTCAATGCACTTCTTTAATCCATTTTATCTTGTAATTTGTATATTAAAAAATTATAAAAATTATATATTAATAATCTATATATTAAGACAAATCAAACAAGATCACACATGACTATAATTAGGCTTACACATTGAGAGAATTTGATGAGTCAAAGTACTTAGATGAATAATTCCAAAAGTCAAATATGGACAAATACAGGGGACGGAGGGAGTATCATTTTCTTTAAATAAAGAGTAATTATTTTTAGACAAACAGAAAAAGAAAATAAAAATTTGTACAGGGGGGAGGGATTAACCTCATTTGCTTTTTTTATGTGGTAAAAACCATTCCAAAGCACATCCAAATATCAGTTACTCCCTCCGTTCTAAAATTAACTTTCTAGTTTGACTTTTGTAGTCAAACTTTTTAAACTTTGACCGTTTATTATGGAAAAAATACATTGAATTTTCATATAAATTTTTTTAGCAATAGATTCATTTTGAAACATAGTTTTGAAATATGTAATTTTTATAAAATATATTTATATAAAATTGAGTTATTGATGGTCAAAGTGTTGCATTAGAGATCGTGAAAAGTCAAATGGGAAGTTAATTTTAGGACGAAGGGAGTACAAAATTTTCGGAAATATTTAAAACATTAATTATTTGGACAAATTGCTACGGAGTATTATTAAATGTAACCCATGCTTAAAAAGATAAGCACAAGTAGGAGTGGTAAATGTGAAGCGTGAAAAACAAGGGCCTAATAATTTCGGTGCCCCTGTGATTTGGAAAATTGGCACTAATATCCCCTCTGTTTTTAAAACTTATTTCTAAAGTCTTTGTGGTTTCAAAACGTTGCACCCGCACCCCCTCTGATCATTTTCCGGCCATTTTCCGGCAAAAAAGGGGCATTGGTGCATAATTTCTAAACCATATGGGGCACTCATGCTCATTTCTTATTTTTCGTTTATTATTCGTGTTTTTCCTTCTTTTTCCCTTTCCTAGGTTTTTTTTTAAATTTCTTTTAAATTTTTATAATGTTTTAAATTTTTTTAAAATTCTTTGTGTTTGAACTAATAAAAAAAATTAATATACATTTCATCTATTTCAAATTAAACATTTTCACTTTTTCTTACATAGAATAATTTTGTGGAAACTCCAAAAAGAAAACCCAAAATAAAAATATGGAAAAACGAAATGAAAAAATTAAAATACAGAGTACGAAAAAAAGAGTCTTCTACAAAAAACAATTTTGGAACACGCCTAAAAATATCCTTAAAATTGAGATGTCCAAAAAGGATAATCATTTTTATTTTTGTATTATTTTGTTTCTTATTTTATTCATCATTTTTTAGAAGTTCAAAAAAAATTACTTTTTTTTCGGAAAAAACAAAAATTGTTAATTTGAGATGTGCCGATGCATTATATGTTAATTTTTTTAAACAAAAATAACTTTAAATTTAAAAAACATTGTAAAAGTAATTATAAAATAACCTTTATTAATAAATGAAACAAATAAAGGAAAAAAATGGGAAAAAAGAGAGAAATAAAAAATCAGCAATGGTACCCCCATGGTTTAGAAAATATGCACGAATGCCCCCTTTTTCGTCGGAAAAATGACTGGAAAATGATTAGAGGGGCACGGGTGCAGCGTTTTGAAACCACAAAGACTTTAAAAATAAGTTTTAAAAACTGGGAGATATTACTGCATATTTTGTAAAACACGTGGGGTACTAGTGCTATTTTTTTTTTAATCGAACTAGAGAGGTAAGGTACTAGTGCTATTTTAGTGCGGGAGGGAGGCGGTAAATGGCGTGGTCCCATCCGCGTGGGTAAAAAAATTCTGTTAGTAATAATAAGACTGCGTGTATAATACTCGTATCCAAAAGCGAGATATACGGAGGGAGTATACGATTCCCGCCTTAACAGCCACGTTTTCCAAACTCCCCCCCCCCTTTAACAATCACGTGCTCTTTTCCCATTCTTTCCCTAAAATATCCCAACCCACCATTCTTTTTAAACAACCACTCCTATATTTCCCTTTATATTTTTACCAAATACACCCTCCTTTCAAAATTAATGCTTTCAATAATAATGTTTCCATTATGCGTTACGATGTCTAATTAAAGTTATTTTTGAATCGTTTTATACAAAAAATTTGTATGACATTAAAAATAAAAATTAAATTTTTAAAAATTATATAAAAAGATCTACAAAATTAGAACTGACACAACTATATTATTTTATTAAATGAGTAACAAAAATATACCAATAAAGTAAATAAAGAACAATCCTTTAGATAATGAACAGAAACATTATTGTTTGATGGGAAATATTAAATAAGTTCATTAAATAAATTAAATACCAAAAAAGAAAAAACTCGGTATGTGGGTGTATATATATAACACAGCCTAGGAGTATATACTTTAACTTTAGTCTTGTATTCCGGCCTCTTCAAGTTGTTCTCAATAATTCTCTTCCTCAAGAAACCCAAAATCCTAACAGAAATTGCCGACATGAATTGGGTTCGCGGCGAGACGGTGGGGCACGGGAGTTTCGGGAAAGTGAGCCTGGCGGTCGCCGGTTCAGGGCCGCCGTCGGTGGTGGTCAAGTCTTGCGGCGCTTCCTCCGTTGGCTCGTTGTTGAACGAGAAAGTCGTTCTTGACGAGCTCCAGGGTTGTCCGGAGATCGTGCACTGTCTCGGAGACGGATACACTTTCGAGAACGGCGAGAGGGTGTATAATGTGCTGTTGGAATTCGCCTCTCTCGGCGCTCTGTCGGAGAACCTCAAGAGTTCCGAGAACCGGCGGTTTCAGGAGGGGGAGATCAGGAGATATTCCCGGGCTCTGCTTCGCGGGCTGAAATTTATTCACCGGGCTGGGTTCGTCCACTGCGACATTAAGCTTCAGAACGTTCTGTTGTGCGGCGACGGGCGGGTCAAGATTGCGGATTTCGGGTTGGCGAAAAGGGCGGGGGAGAGGAGTTCGGGCTGCGAATTGAGGGGTACCCCGATGTACATGTCGCCGGAGATGGTGAAGGGCGGAGAACAGGGCGCTCCCGCCGATGTTTGGGCGCTTGGTTGCGCGGTGGTTGAGATGTCGAGTGGGGCGCCGGCGTGGAAATACTCCGACGTGGCGGGGCTATTTATGAGAATTGGGGTGGGAGACGAGGTGCCCGGATTTCCCGGCGAGTTATCGGATCAGGGCAGAGATTTTCTTGAAAAGTGTTTCATCAAGGATCCCATAAAGAGATGGACGGCGGAGATGCTCCTGAACCATCCCTTCGTCGCCGCCGATCACCGAGACGGCGGCGGCACTGTTGCATTGAGTAAGGAGTACTCGCCATCAGCCCCCTCGCCGTCTCCGAGATGCCCATTCGATTTCCCGGATTGGGTCTCTGAAGAAGAGTCTCCTCTGGCGGCGCCGCCAGCAGCGTATTTTCCCTCGCCGGGATCTGAACACTCGCCGGCGAGTAGGCTGCAGGGAATGTTCAGCCATAAATTCTTCCCCAATTGGGCTCCAGATCCCGACGGGTGGGTCAACGTCAGATGATGATGATTGCAGAATTTGGAAGGTTTTCAATCAGCGGCTCACATTCGTTCATTCTTCACCACAATTTTCCCAACTTTGAGATTATTTTAAACAATTATCAAATTACTACTCCTTAGTCGATCTGCTAATTAAATGTAAAAAAAATTGGAGAGTAGATGCAGAAGATATGGCCATGGCAGTTATTAATTAATGAACTAAATTGAAGAAAGTTAGTGGTGATTTATTAACATATTTTATTGCACGGCCCTTCTCTTGACATTGAGATTCAAATCTCATATTCTGACACTCGTCCTTAATTTTGTATAGCAAATAGAGATTTACTAGGTATTAAACGAGGGGAACAAAACAACTTTTGATGTCATAATGACTCCCGAATGCAGTGTTAAAAGAACCTAATCCATTTTACATGTAGTTCTTCTAACATCCACTCTCGATTGTTGTATCTCGATGTGAAAATAACTATACTCTATTTTAAATTTTACTCCTTTCGTCCTAGAGTATTTGTTTAGTTTGATTTTTTCGAGGCAAATTGGACAAACTTTGAACTTTAATTAAATAAAAATCGTAAAGTATTTTAATGTAAAAATGAATTTATGGGATTTATCTTCAAAATTGTATTTCATTATGCTAATATGTAATACAAATTGAGATTAATTGGAGTTTAAAGTTTGTCCAGTTTGACTCGAAAAAGTCAAACTGGATAAATATTCTGGGACAGAGGTAGCATAACTTAGGGTGATAAATTATTATTGTAGTGAATTGAACATGACGAAATGTTAGGCAATCTGTTGCACATGCCATTGGGCAAATAGCCACACTTCATTGCACTAGTTGCAGAGATATGCAAGTTGGATATATAAATATCTTGGGTTTAAAAAATATATATATAAAAAGAATAAAGAATGGAAATCCCTTTGGAAAGGCCAATGGGAATTATTATTTATCTTGTGTTGGAATTATTAATTGTATTGGTGAAACAGTTAATAAAGAGATTGAGTTGGGTGAGATGAGATCAGCTGTGCCATATATAGATGCATGCAGTTTAATGAGAGTGGAGATGGTTATGAGAAGAGCAGTGACTTGTACTCCATTCAATGCCATCACAAGCAAGTAGAGTATGTAGACTTGTGCCCAATTGGGTGCCCCACACATTTTGAATAACTTGAGCGTATTTATTTGCCTTCATTTTTATTGCAATTTGGATTATGTAAATGGAAATGTTTGGAATCTCAAAAAACAAATATCTTGAAATAAGAATATAGAAACTCGAGTTTGAAAATTATAATCAACATTCTGACTCTAAAAGGGGGTGGGGCGGTGGGTTCGTGACAGAGTTGGGAGTTTACCGGTTTGGTTAAGAGAGATATGAACTGTCAATTTTATAAATTGAGAATCACACGGTGTCCAAAAATAAAAATTACATATTAAAAAACTACGTCAAATGTTCTACAAAATAAGAGGTGACAAGAATATTTTATTTTATCAAACATTTAATGAAATCACTTAAACAAACAAAAAATTATGAAGAAGAGAAAGAAAAAAATTGTAATCAAATTGGGGAAGGAGGAAGTATTATATTAGGAGTATTTTCTCATTTTAGATACTAGTATTTTGACCCATGCCACACACGGGGTCAAACAATTTTTTCCTCAATTCTAATTTTTTTTTCAATGCAATATATTTTCTAGAATAAAAAACATGAATAGCAGGTTTTTTGGCACGATAGACACCAATACTAAAGTAGAATAAATAATATTTGAATAATTGAAAATGTACTCAACTACGTGTTTTTTGTTTCCATTTTTTGAAAGACTTCAAGTTATACAATATGTTTGTTATTGTCATCTATAAATAATATTTTTAATAATTTTTTTGAAAGACTTCAACTATACATGGCTGATTAGGTGTCAAAAATTGTTCCAGTAAGCACGCTAAATGTCGCAATTCTGAGAGTTCAACTCTCAAATTTTATATATAAAGGATACCTAGTTCCCATAGCCATGACCCCTTACAATTATCTTAACAACCATTCACTCACTCTACCTTATCTTCACTCACACTACCTTATCTTCTATCTTCCGCCAGAGCTAATCTTCTATCTTTCGCCAGAGCTAGAGAGAGCATGTATAACTTCACAATTTATTTGATAGGGAGAATGGGTAAAATCTATATTTTAGTCAGTTTCTATTATTACTTTCGTTGTTCTAGTTAGGCTTAAATTTCCATTATAAAATACAATTATTAAATATGGAATTATTCCACTGTTACTTGGTAAAATACAATTATTCTGTTTGTTTCAATATGGTATCGGAGCATAGCTTTTTTGTCTTTTCCCTCCCCATGGCTTAATCGCCAATGTTTTTTCCTTTATCCAGTCGTTAATAAGCAAGTTATTGCTAGTACTATGACATTGTCTCACGCTTTCTGTGAAGACCAGCTAGCTGAATTATTGACCAAGTCATTGTCCAAACGTTTTCAAACTTTTGTTTCCAAGCTTCTGTTTGAGACACAACGTTCAGCTTGAAGGGGATGTTAAATAATTAATCATAGTCGATATTAAATATGGTAGCCTCTATATTTTAGTCAGTTTCTATTATTGCTTTTATAGTTCTAGTTGGGCTTATATTCTCATCTATAAATACGTACTCTACACTGTATTCCATTGTTATTTGGTAAAATATAATTATTCTATTTGTTTCAATAGTCTATTTAATACTTTTGCATTTTATTTATACACATCTATATAGTAACTGTGTTCCAAATTAATTTTCTTACTCCACTATTTATTAGATAACTATTTTCATCTTTCTTTATTTATTTTCCTTAATCATTTGCTAAAACATCGTCATGCCACAATTTCTTAAATATAACATATGACATAGTTTTTAAAAACATAAATTTTATTTAAAAATGGTGAAATTTGCAGTGAATATGACTAAAACATAAATCATTTTCCAATATATGAATTAAATTTTCTTATTCCCTAAATAGGACTTAATAATGATTAGTGAGAAGAAAAATGTTCAAGTGATGCTAAACATTTAGTTGAATAATGACCAATGGTCCTACATTGGGAAATAAAAACATATGGTCATATATTGAGAAAGTCATTATGTTTTAATCCTATTTAGATAAATTACCTTTTAAAATTTTGTTCCATTATTTAAATAAAATAAAAAAATAATGAGATTGAAAAGAAAGTTTCTTATTTTGAAGTTTTGTACCATTATTTAAATAAATTTAATAGAAGTTGTAACATTATTTTAATAATTTTACCCCACAAACAGTTTCTGAACATTATGTTTGTTCAAGAATCCAAAAGAAAAAATGAATTATGAACTAATTTTTTCAGAATTGGTTAAAGAAGAAAAGAAAAGAATACTTGATAAACCTAAGATTAGATAGATATTAATAGATAGAAGTCATAAAATATAAGATTGAATCATATTAAAAAATTGAAACTAATCGATTGCTACCAATCTCAAAAGCTATAAGCCCATTAGTGACAAAAATTAGAGAAAACATATTTTACTTTTCTTTTCCTTTTGAATCTTTTGAACAAAAACATTGTGTAAATGTTTGTTGAAACAAATCGATTGGGACTTTTCCAGCGTGGCAGCGTCTTTTGATTGATCGAGGTTGAGAAAAAAAATTCTTGCAATTCAGTTGGGACAATATTTTTGAACTTTTCATTTTTGTGGGTTTTCGGCCTGTGGTGGAAAAGATTAAAATATTCGCCCGACTTGCAAAGGCCCATTAGCGCCTGAGCGGTATAGCCCATAAATAGGAGAATATTTTGGTTATATGGGCCCCAAATCTAGCACACAGGGCCCGTCCATAGGCAAGGTATGCGCGGACAGATGTCGAGGACCCAAACTTTAAGATGTCAAAAAATCGTTTGCATATTTTAAAACTTTTTCAGATATTTGAAAATAAATATTTCATTTTTTCCTAAATTTTATTAAAATAATGTTGCTCACAGTACTCTTTTATTATTATAAACAAATTTCAGCTTCTATTTTTTTTTGCAAACATTGTTTTTTTATACTCTTTTCATCCCAAATTAAATTACATATTTATTGTTTAAATGATCAAACTTCATTTATTTTCTTTCTCTATTTTTGTTAGTTATTTGATAAAATAACTTAGTCATGTCACCACTAGTTTTGTAGATCTTTTAATATAGTTTTTAAATATGTGATGTTTATTTTTTAATTCTACATCATTTTTCATATAAAATAATTTGAAAATGACTTCAATCTAACATCGCACACTGAAATAGATAATTTAAATTGGGATGAAGGGAGTAATATGTTTCATATAGTCCTCAATCTTAAGAAACTATATTTGTAGTCTTTGATATTTGAGAACTATTGCATAATTAGTATTTTGAGGACTATATGTAGAAATAAAAATTTGGATAAAAAGAATAATAGATTTAATTTCTGAAATATATTGTGTGGTGAAAAGTAATGACAATGTAATATGACAGTGTGATTACTCAACCATCGGCGATCGATGACGACACTCTGGTGGTTTGGAGTGATGGATTTCAGTGTGACTAAGAAAATCCAGAATTATTTTGAGCACATTTTTAGTAAGCAACAAAGACAAAAGTAGATTATTTTCATGATTTTTTTTGTTTTGATTCACTTTTATTTGCAAACATAAACGTTCAAATATGAGAAGAAAAATAAGCACGAAACGAACTAATCATTATTTCATGTGTAGATCTTAAAATCACGGAAACACATCTCTACTAGAATATATACTATGTTTTAGTTTTATTTAGATATATATGAGGCATATTTTTTCTTATATATCAATCAAAAAATAATATGTTCACTTCTTTGAGTAAATTCCAAAAATGATCTATAATTACCCGTAATTTTCTAGATTTAGTCCCTAATTCTATTATATTACATAAATAGTTCTCAATTTTTTAAAGAGAAATTTACTTAAATAACACTAAAACATAATGACTTTCTCTAAATAGCACTACATGTGTTTTTCTTCCCAATGTAGCACTTTTAGTCATTATGCATTAGTCATTATTCAAGTAAATATTTGCCAACACAAGACATTATGGACATTATTAAGTGCTATTTAGGGAATAAAAAAATTTAAGTGCTATTTAGGGAAATGACTTAAGTTTTAGTGCTATTTAGTGCAAATATTTCTTTTTTAAAACTATTGCATAAATAGTCCTTTATACCAAATATGACAAAATAATTTTTTCCACATATAGCTTCTGAAGAACCAATCATGAAATAGTTTTCAAAAGTTAAGGACCTTTTATGTAGTATTTTAAAATTAAGGACTAAATATGAAAAACCATGAATAATTAGGGACAGTTTATGAAATTTACTTTTTTTATTTTATACTCCCTCCCACTCCATCCACAAAATATTTCTGATTTGAAAAAAAGTTGGTCTTATTTTATCCGAAAATATTCTTCTCATTTTACTTTTCTTAATCAAAGTTTGTAAACTTTGACTATGATATGTGGAAAAAATACATTGTATTAGGATATAGCTTTAATATGAATATATTCATTTTGAAATATAATTTTCAAATATCAATTTTTTATAAAATATATTCATGTATAAATAAAGATATTAGTGGTCAAAGTATAATCTTGAAGACCGTAAAAAGTCAAATGGGAAGAACATTTTCGGACGGAGGGAGTATAACTGTATAAGGTATAAAATTAGAGATTATAAAATAACACTAAAATTATACTACCTTCGTCCCATTTTATAACGCCTATTTCGGTTTACGATGTTTGACTGAAATTATTTTCAAACCATTTTATTTGACAAATGATATAGAATCAAAAAAATAAAACATACATATTAAAAAACTACATCAAAAGATATACAAAACTAGTAATGACAATAATATTTTTTAAAACTATTTATTTAAATGAAAATATTTTGTAGGACGAAGGAAATAAAAGAAAACAATAGTGACATCATTTCTCCTTTATTTAAGCAAATTATATATTCATATAATTTTTATTTTACATATAGTCAAGTGAAATTAAACAGAGACTCGCATTCGAGAATGACAATATTTTGAGAGAAAATGTCTTCCATGTGACGAGTATATGACCACACTTTTTCCCCTCCACATTTCTCTCTCCTTCTGAAAAGAAGTCTTCGTCTTTCCCTCTGCATTTAAAGGCGCCATCTCTGAACATCATAATACTATAATCCTCTGCCGGGGAAGAAGAAGTATTCGAAATCGATGAAGAGACGAGAGGGGGATGAAGCGGCGGCGGAGATTGATCGCCTCCCCGTTGACCTCCTCGCTCACATCTTAGCTCTTCTCACCTGCTTCAAAGATTTGGCCCAGTCTCTCTTTCATTCAGTCCCCCTCGTCTAATTATCTGGCTGCTTCTCTGCTTTTCTTTTTCTTTTTTTTAATTTATTTTCTTTTGAATTGCAGGGCGAGCGGCGTTAGCCGGAGATGGCGGCAGGGCGTGCAGAACTCGTTGGCCGTGAGACAGAGGTTGACTTTTTCCGGCTGGAAAGTCGACGACGATTCCACCACTCGCCTCGTTCTCCATGCTCACAGCCTTAAACACCTTGACATGTATGTAAACTATTTTTATTCTTTTGTTAGAGTATAGAATATTATTATTTCAAGCTTTTGATTGAGTTGGTTGATTGCTTTTTTTCGTTGCATAAGATCAAGAAGCCGTTGGGGGTGCCAAATAACAGACAATGGACTGTGTCGATTGTCCGTGGCGAAATGTGTAAGCAAACTGTCGTCTGTGTCGCTTTGGGGAACGACTGGGATCACAGATCAAGGCGTTGTTCAACTCGTAAGGCTCCGCTTGATTTCAGCATTTTGAAAATGTTATCTACAGTGATTTACGGGGTTTTTTTCTTCAGATTTCTAGGGCAGTCTCACTAAAACATCTGAACATTGGGGGGACTTTCATAACAGACACCTCTTTGTTTGCCATCTCAGAGAGTTGCCCGCATTTACAGGTGACCTTTACTAAGGGATGGTGCCCCAAAGAAAAGTTGGCTTCTTCGTAATGCTTATTATTTGTATTGCCTTTAAAAAACACTTGTCTGTGACAACAGAGTATTGTACTGTGGGGTTGCCGGCACGTGAGCGGGAGAGGACTCATAGCTCTGGTGAACAAATGCTGCAGACTGGAATCCATTAACGTGTGGGGAACGAGGATACCCATGGACTGCTTCATCGCCCTCCTCACCATTAGTCCATCTCTTCAGATTATACCCAAAACAACCCTACCACCAACCCCTACCTTACTCATTTCTTGATTAATCTCTTTCCATTTCTGTACATAATAACAGCATTCATTCATATGGTGTCTGTAATCTGAAATTGGGAGTAGTTTATGCAAGTGAAGGAAATATATATCACTGGGTAAAGTTAGCTAGAGTGTCTATTTCAAAGATTCAACACCGAGAAACACTGATTATAGTAGAAAGGGGCAAAAGAGGAAGAAAACGTAAAATGTGGTTGCGGATTTGATGATGGGTGCAGCGGCGCTGGTCATTTGGACCGACCCAGAAAAAGTTCCGCCCTTGTTGTTTGTCCCTGGAGTTGTATTAGGTGCTGCGATGTCCTTGCACACTCCATATTGACCTACCTGCCAAATCACCATTTGATGATAAGCATTTTAATAATCCTTAGACGTTCATATCTAATGCTATATAAACAAACAATATGCAGTAATTTTTTTTTTAAAAAAATCTCAGCTGATTCTGCATATATAAGTGGAATAAGCTGAAAATGTGTATTCAAGGAAGAAGACGAACCTTACAAGCAGTTATCGTATTGCATCCGCACAACGACTGTCCATTCATTTGGTCCAGATCATCAAAAACGCCCCCTCCATCACTCCTCTGCAATTTTATTTTCCCCGGATGAGATATAGAAACATTTTTTTTTACTTTTCAGTAACTTATCCAGAGAGCAATGCAGAATTATTTACCATGTAAAAGTTTACTGCGACAAAGTTTGGCATCAAATTCCCTGCTGCTTTATAGCAGCTCTTAACCATATCAGATAGTGGAGTAGAATGCTCTTTGCAAGCTTCATCTTGAACAGGAATTGTGGGGAAGTAGTTCATTAGAAATAGAGAAGCACTTCTTGAATCCAGTCCCTTGGATTCCTTCCTGTTGGTACACGATCTAGGCCGCAGTCCAGGATCTCCAGCTGAGGAGTGAAAGACATTGCGATTTATGGTCAGTTTTTTGCCCTTCTCATCCATCCCAAAGGTTTATCTCACTTTTAAGAGAAAGAGTGTATAGTTCATATAACTAGTTATGAGGGGTTAGTGTTGTTAGTTGTTATATGACTTATATCTGCATATGCATGGTAACAATCTTTCGGAATTACGGAGTGCGAAGCAGTAAATTAAAAGTACTTACGCTCATTCTCCACCATGTAATTCCACTGATACGCAATTCCTTCTGCTGTCTCCTTTGAAGAATCAGAAGTGAAAACCAGCAAACGGTAATTTTTAGCAACCATTTCATCTACAGTGGGCCAATCATGACCTTTTGTGGGCATCTCAGATACCGGAAACTTATATCTGTCCAGCCCCGCGTCGCTAAACACTTTGCTCAAACCTCTAGGTTTGTGTACATAATCCTCAATTATAATGGTGACTATCTCATAAGGTCTTGCAGACAAAAATGATTCTATTTCTCTAAGCGTGTTAACCGCTGGCTCCTGTGAAAACCCATCAGTCAATTTACGAACAGCGAGGGTGAAGGGGAGGGGGAATCCTATGTTAAATCTTAAAGAGAGAATTGAGATAGGGGGCACATTACAAAAGCAGTGATATTGAAGCATTGGCGATTGAAAGAGTGGCAGAGCCAGATATCGTCTTCGAAATCATACATATCCAGCATGAATCCCCTAACTCCATTCTGTAAACACCCATTATAAAATTACTCAAAAATCATTTTCTTACGAGTTTGAGCCTCCCCTTTTCGATTAAAAACTACTGAAATGAACTTATAAGTGAAAGCTGTATAATTAATATCATCATCATACCAATAACTGGTTTGTAACACTGTCTTCTTGATTAGTGAAGGTGATTCTCTGAGGTCCTGTCAGTAATGGAGCATTAACTATAGAAAATGAATTATGGGTCACCAGCCATGAGTACTTGTTGAAGGGCAACCCACTCATCTGCCACCCCATTACTCTCATCATTTCAAGCAGAAAAAAAAACATTCAAAAATAATTAATTAAAAATTAAAAAGTCAGTTTTTTTGTAAAGAAACTCACAATGGAAGTGGGTATAGTTGCCTGTCCTCTGATACAAAACGGTTGATTCTTCCCCATTGCGGCGCAATTCCCGCAGTAAAGCCCGGGGCTACAGTCGGCGGCCGCAGCACATGAATCCCGAAGCTAAAAATACCCAAAAGAAAAAAAATTAAAACTCATCTGAATTATTCAAAATAAAACTTCAAAATTACACTGGATCTGAATAGAGGATGGAACCTGGCAGGTGCCGTCAGAGCAGGCGGCGGAAGGGGCGGAGAAGAAGATAAGCAGCGACAGGAGAAGAATGAGGCCCCCTTTTACAGAGGCAATTTGTTGCGACCCTCCGTTGAATCTCCGGCGACTGTTCATCCTGTGTGGGTCGTGCTGCGCCGCGAAACACGGCGGCGCCGGGGGCTCAAAGGCGACACAGGCAGCTGAAAATCATCGTCTTCAGAGATGATTACTGAAGGAAAAAAAAAATTCCCAGGAGTCTATGATAAAAGAGGGAGAAGACAGAATGATGAGAGCTTGGGGACTGCTGAAGATGCCGATTTCCCAGGTTCCTTTATCCCTTTTTTTACCTATATCCCCACATCTTACTATATTTTGACCATTCTTTCTTTTCCTTTTCCAATGTTATTCTTTTTACATACGCAAAAAAAAAAAGAAAAAGAAGATGAATCTCAAAGATTGTAAAAGGCAAAAGAGAAATGCCAAGAAAATACAAAAATTATGAGGTTAATTATGTTTTTGCTTTATGACATTAGTTTTATTTTGAATATCTTAACTTTTAAATTGAATTGTGTGTATGAAATTAAATTCCTTCTCAGAGATCTTAAACGCTATTTACATGATTTTAACAAAATATATTATGATTTTTTTTTCTCTCTTTTCGATAATTTTTGTTTTTTTGTTAGTTATCACCCTGTTTAAATAAATATTTTGATTTTTGTAAAATTTATACGGGATATTATGTAACTTTTATTTGTAGGTCCTCTTATGTTTTTGTTTCATTCATTTTTTTTTTAAAAAATTAAATATACCATACACAACGAACTTATTCTTTTTAGTCAAGATGTTTTGATTACAAGGTGGACTTTGAAATATTTTTAAAAACTTAACATTAATAAAAAGTGAAATTTAACTAATTAGTACTAAAAAATTTAATGTAAAATTTAAATTTTTTTATTTTCTAAATAGTACATAAATAATGTACGAGAATAATATTCAGAAAATTGGCGGTAATATTTATTGACAATAATGATCCACCATTGCCCCTCTCACTCATATTTTTCTACTCCGTATAATTTTCATCTTTACCTTTTTTTCCCTTTTCTCATCACTCTTTTTTTCCTTGTATTTTCTTCCTCTTATCTGCACAGTCGCCGCTTGACTGTTCCACGGACGACGGGAAAATTCATCTTCCCCCTCTTAACTCTTAAGACGACGGTACGGTATATTGCCGGGGAGCTGCTCAAGGAGTGGCCGTAGATTCATGGCGAAGACCAGGCATCAAAAGTCGAAACCTAGCAACAACAAGCAAACCAAAGTACGATTCACCGCTGTTCATCTTTTTCCTTCACTCCGGACAACCATTTACTATTTTGTTGGTTAATTCCGGTCCTTTTCATATATGTATCGATCGACATTCATAATGTTTTTTTGAAATGTGTTTTAATAATCAATGCATTGGATGGAGCAGATCAAAAAACATGGAAAGCCCGTCGATATATCTGAATTTCCTGCTCAGCTCGACGCCTTGGGCTTAAAAGTTGTTCAAGTGACATCAGATGGTAATTGTTTCTTCAGGTCTGCGATTTTAGACTCCATTGTGTGATGCCTTTTTGATTATTTTTCATGATCAGAAATACTGAGACAGTCCAGAAACAATTTCCAGAGCTGTAGCTGATCAGTTGGAAGGCGATGAGGATGAGCATGCGGAATATCGGAGTATGGTTGTGCAATACATCAGGGTAAACATCTTGAGATTGTTTTGATTCTTTTTTTCAAATACCAAGGGTTATTTTCTTTGAATTTATTATAGCATTTTCTGTTAGGATATTTTGCTAGCCTTCTCATGGATTCTAATTGAACTGTGATGATTTCTGGGGCTATATACTTCACAGAGGAATCGTGAGACGTTTGAGCCCTTTATTGAAGACGACGTTCCGTTTGTTGAGTATTGTGAATCCATGGAAAAGGATGGGACTTGGGCAGGCCACATGGAACTACAAGCTGCTTCCCTTGTTACTCACAGTAACATATGCATTCACCGAGTAATTCACTGCCCCCCTCATACTTCTATCTCTGTTTTGTAGAGTAGGAATTTGATAGTAGCTTTCAGACTTATGTGTTAATGTGGCAACTAAATCTGTTTCTTCACTCATGGCGCTCTGATATGCCATCAAATGACTTTTGATTGATTGGTAAATCATATCTTCCTTTTAAACACGCTTATTTACAGCACATGTCGCCTCGATGGTACATACAAAATTTTGAAAACCATGAAGCTCAGATGATCCATCTGTAAGTAATATTTTTATATGCGTAGAGCTTACATTGCTTTGTTTAATTGATTTATAAGAGTAAAGGGGCTCAAGGGATAGTTGTGTAGTGTTGGAAATTTTGAAATTAGATTATGAACATTTTTGTAAGACTATGTAAGTGAAAGACATGATAGATAGCATATCAGTGTTTTGAATGTTCGATTACCTTCCTACCTTGTGAAGACAACTAAATGACACAACCTTTCCTAATTGACACTGTGTCAGTTTTGGTGTTTTAAACACCTTTATTCAGTTTATTGTTTTTATTTGTAATATATAGTCAAACAATTTTACCATATGAAGGATTATTTTTAAGCTTGACTGAATATCTAGCAAAAATTTCCGAGGTGTACATGTTTTTTTCTGCTCAAGTATGCATACCTGCAGAAACATTGCAAGGACTATGGAGTATGTTTTACCTAAGGGAATTCTGTGTGCATTAGTATGAAATACGTAACAAATAGAAAGAGTGATTTATTTGCAGTTCTTATCATGATGGAGAGCATTATAATAGTGTTAGATTAAAAGAAGACACCTGCAATGGACCAGCGAGGCCTATAAACATTAAGGTTTCTTTAAGAATAATCCGTTGTTACTTTTGGCTTATGGAATGAGATGATTATTTGTATTTAAGTTCTGGGTATCTACGGAAGTCTAACAATTTTTTAGTCATATAAAGGCTGATGCTGATATTTCAGCAAAAAACCCCAGTCAAACTGTAAAAGTTTCCACCAAAGCTGTCGGGAATGTGGTGCAGTCACGGTCTGTTAAAATGGTTATGTCCGGAAGTGGGTGTGAAGACACGGTTAAAGTGGAACAGGTAGTTCATATGGATCACACTTCTGCTGTAAAGATCCTTTGTGTTTATTTTAAAATATTTCAATCCATTGCAGTATCACGATATTCTCCATGCATGCCAAAAAATGAGAACATGATGTCTTCTCTTTTCATTGACAGTTTCTGAACTTCTCTCTCTCATCTGTGTACATTTTGACGGTTGCTCATCATTTCTTTTCCTGACTGTTGTTGCTTGGTGGTAGAGATGGGTTTATGTCATATGTCCACCCTTAGTTCTTTCTTATTTTCCTTGGGGCTGGATGTGTTGATGTAGGATATTAAAGGGGAGGTGCCTTAGTGTATGATTTCTGCCGATGATATTGTAATGATTGACGAGACACGTGAGAAGACACGTGAGAGACTTAACGATAGGGCAGAGGTGTGGAGATTGACCATGGTATACAAAGGTTTTAGATTGAGCAGGACTAAGACCAAGTACAGGGAATGTCTCTAGCAATTCCATTAAACCTAAACCAGCCAAAAACCGGCATGGCGACCAGTTCCCGGGTTTTTCCTGGCCAATCTGGGGTTTCCTGGGGGTTTGAGGTGTTGCACTAGACAGGTTTGGTGTTCAGTTCCCGGTTCTAGTAACACTACTCTAGTGGTTTGATGGCGGAGTCAGAAGTTGAAGTGAATATTGATACTCATCTAGTATCTACAGAGGATAGTCTTGGTACCTTGGATTCATCATTCATGTCGATGGGCAGATCGAAAGCGATGTTGTTCACCGTGTTGGAGCCACTTGGATGAAGCGGAAGCTTGCTTAAGTTGTCAAGTGCTACTAGAGGATATTAGCAAAACTGAAAGGGAAGTTTTACCGGAGAGTGGTCAGATTGTGGGGTGCTGTTTGGACGCTCCTAGTGGCAGAGGTGACAGGGTTGAGATGGTTGTGGGGATATACGAGGATGGATAAGGTCCAGAACAAAGATATTCTGAGGAAGGTGGGGTGGTCTCTGTGGAGGATAAGTTGCGTGAGGCTAGACTGAGATGGTTTGGGCACGCACGGAGAAGTATGGGTGCTCCAGTGAGTAAGTGTAAGAGGCTTGTGGTAGGCGACATAAGTAGGGGTAGGGGAAGACATAAAAAGAGTTGGAAAGATGTGATTAGACATGATTTACAACTTTAAAATCTAACCTAGTATATGAGTGTTTGGAGGTCTAGGAGTAAGGTGGTAGGATAGGGTTTTGGGTAGTGTTCCACCTTTGTGTAGGACTTAGTGCCTTAGTTTGCTACTTTGCTGTATGTACGTGTGTGCTTGCTTCTTTTGTGCTTCTCTCACTTGTCATTCGCTTTACCTGTTTTTTGTGTTTCTCTTGGTTTGAACTGACGTCTCTTGGAATTTGGAAACAACCTCTCTACTCTCCACGTAGGGGTAAGGTTTGCATGCACTCACCCTCCCCGGACCTCACCTTAAAGATTTTAGTGGGTTTGTTGTTGTTGTTTGAAGGGAGTGACCGAAAGTTTATCCATCCTAATTGTATACCGTATGAATTTGCACTATTTTTTAATTTCACTGACTCCGACAGTTGGGATTAAGGGGCATATAATGATGATGATGGTGACTATAAAGATAATATACTATGAAATGACTTGCTCCACTCTCTCTTTTTATATTTTTATCTTGTGCAAGGTTCTACAGCAAGTAGGTGGTGATGTGGATGCTGCAATTGAATTTCTTGTATTAGAACAACAATCTCAAACCCAATATTCTACAAACAATGAATCTGCATGTTTAGCTAACTCTTCTCATGGTAATGGCCGGTCAGTACATTTTCACATTCTTCTATATGATATCATCTACTCCATCTGTCACAAAAAATCTTGTTTGAAAAGCTTCTTTTGCCCTAAGAGAGAGTCACGTTTCAAAAAACATACTCATAGCTATTTTTTCATGTAAATTTCCCATAGGAAATTAAAAACAATTTTAAATGATAAATCTAACTAAAACATTTTTTTTACAAATGATTAGGAATGCATGACTTTTCTTGAGTATCCCACATTGGTTGTCCATTTGGTTTGAATCTAATTAGTTTATGAGAAGATTGAGGTAAACCACACATATTAAGGTTTTTTTCTTCAGATTAGTTTCAATTAAACATGGTATTACTCTATTAGAGTCAAGCCTGGAGGTTCGTGAGGTGCCTGGCCCACTCCGTGGTTTCAGTTTGGGGTCTGTTTCTGCACACTTATCCACCTCTTCAGTTGCCTATTCCAATTCGGGTTGAGGGGGTGTGTTGTGCATCTCACATCGATTAGATACTGGGTTTTAGTTTAATATATGAGTGTGACTGAAACCTACTCTTTAATATCGACAATGCCTATGGGAGACTAGGGGCAGAAGGATGGGGCAAATTCTTGTGAGAAAAAGTATATCATCATATTTGAAGTTAATGGGCCCTCCTTCACACACGGAGGTGGTTTGTATATACAATATACAAGATGAGCACATAGTTCTTGGGCTTAGATAAGGTATGGGCCAATACCACTCAAATAGTCTATAACAATTAAATGAAATATGATTGCTTCAAAGTGATGAGAAGCATGTCTTGAGGACTTGAACTGACCTACAGTTGGCTGGGCTGACAAAGGACTGGCTATGCTATCCTAGTTCATAACTACTAGATTGGGCTTTCACATGTTGCCTTCTGATTTCTATGTTCAAATCTTTCAAAGCATACTACTCAGATCGCGGTCCAAGTTCATCTATGACAGGATTACTAAAGAGGTGGGCACAACAACCCAATTGAATCCACAAAAGTAGGGTTTGGGAGGGTGTGTGTATGCATACCTTATCCCTATGTTTAAAAGATAGAGCGGCTGTTTTGGGATGACCTATGGTAAGCATCAAAAGTTGTATTGACTAACTTCTACTTCACTATTAAAAAGCGCAAACAGTTTAAAGAGCCATTTTGCTTTATTCCATCATACCCCAAAGGTAAAAAATACGTAGTAGTGAATTCTTTGACTCCATCAAAGATGATGGAAAGGTGAGCACGCGTGCTGAAATGAACCCCTAACAGTAGCCTGAAACCACCAAGTGGGGAGGCACCTCACGAACCACTAACAGGCTTGGCTCTTATAGAAGAATAGCTTGTTAATTTGACACTAAGTTACCTGAAATCCTTAATATGTGAGGTTTACCCCAATCTTCTTTTATACTATAAATTCAAACCTAATGGACAACCTATGTGAGATGCTCATGTGGATATCATAATCCTCCCACTCCCCTAATCAAAAGCACTTTGGGTGGGAGGGAGTAAAGGACACCATACATGACCTTGTTTGCAACAGACTCATGGGGCAATATACAACAATCTCCAGCTTGATGAGTAGATGCTTCATAAAAAACTTGCTAAAGAAAAATTCACAGAAAATTACTCCATGTACACAAAAAAGGCAAAAAGTTCAAGCAGACCGCATCTTTTGAGCTGACCAGATGTCCCCATAGGTAGCCCTGTTCTATTTAATGCATCTCACAAGTCACAACTCGATATTTGTGCCAAGTTCTGATTTGCCTACATCATTTTTGTTTTCGCACACCCTTGGACTCATATTTCCTTTTCATCCTCTGGTCGTTGAGTGGTCTACTTACGCCGGCCTTCTGTCTTTGTCAACTTGCTCCAAATACGCACTACTATTTGGCCGGCTTCATCATTCAATGTTAAGCCTGCCTTATTAAACCCTGACATGAACTTTTATGGTATATGCTTAAGATAGGGAAACAGCCGTCCAAGAAATGCAAGTCCTACGCTGCCCTCTCTCAAGCCTCAGGTTGGTTTCTGTTCTCCTGAGTCCCTTTATATTAATTCATGACTTCTGAGGAATTCATGTCACCACATACAGAGACTAAAGCAAGTGTTGGATTGCTGATTCACATGGGATTCCACGTGTCCCATGCTTCTCAGGTCAGAGTGCGAGCTTCTGATGCTTTCAGCTACTCTACATGGCTAGGGTAGATATCTCATATTCTATACTAGTTGTACGTCTGATCAGTCCCGAAGCCCAAACAGCTCAATTTTCTCGCTTTGTGAGCAAGTATCTGTGTTTGCGAGCTAAAGTTCGAGTGTAAGAAAGTCAAAGTATATACATTCCGTTGAGAGCCAAACATATATGTCATAGTTTATCCAAATACTTGTCTCGATTTAACAATAGCATCTTTGTGAGATCATCACCTTAGTGTGACATTACGGGGATTTCGAGGTCCCACCTCTGGGATCTCACCATTCTTGGAAGACAAAGTTTGTATAAATCTTCGTCAGGTCTCCCCATCCATTCAATGCCGATGGATCCTTCAAGTGCTTAAAGCATGTATATTCAAAGTACCTACCCTACCTAGTTGACTGAGTTTGGCGCCCGTGCAATCAAAATAAAGAAGGGGAGAACTCCCTAAATAGGAGCAAAAGATAATTAAAATACTAAAATAGGAGTATCACTTTTTTTGTGACCTAAACAAGAGTTTCACTGCCACTCTCACATTGCACGCTACCACATAGTCACGCCACACTGCCACTAGAGCGCTGCCACCAGTCAATGGAGTGCTGCCGCTAGAGCGCCGCTGTGGGATGCCGGAGTGCCATTGCTTTGATCACTGTTGACCGGTAGTCCACCACCCCACTGCCACCATCACATTGCCACAATTCACTCTGCTATGTTGTCATCACAGTGCCACCATTCACACTGTCAAGCTCTTATTTAGGAGATAAAAACAATGTCACTCATATTTTGGTATATTGATGGCATTTTACTCCTATCTAGGGACATTTCTTATAAAGAAGCTCATCACCTAGGAGACCCCTTCTCAAACCTGATCCAGGAAGCCATATGACTGCCAGTTGATGTTCCCACCAATGCTTCCTTCTCAGCTGGCTATTGCTGGAATGCTTAGTCGTCTGCTGATGACCTTGAAGAAGACACACCATCTAAGTTTGTCACCAAACTCTCTGACCTTTATCCAGCTTATTTTTGTTTTCTTACTCTAACGCATGTTGCTCTTCCTTAATACTGCATATTTGATCATTCCAACAAGGTTGGGTGCTCTTCACTCCAGTGCTAACAAGGGAAAGGTGTGACTTAAGATGAAGTCCTCCTTTTCAAGAAGTTACAAACAAGCATCACCAGCTCCTGACAGACTCATCATCATCTGAGGTGGGTGCCATAGAGATTGCTTTTCCCCCTTGTTCTCTTGTTCTATGGCAAGTTTGGCAAGAGCAGATCAAGGAGGGATGCCGAGTCAGTTGTAAGTCTGTAATCCCGTGATCGTCAAGCCCATACTTTTCAACCCGTAAAATTGTGTGTTTTCAATAAAATAAGAAAGTACTACACCGTAATATATACTCCGTATAAAGATATGGTATGCACTTGAAGAGGCATCATTGCATCAACTCGTGGCGTCATGCCCGCATGGCATTGGCCAAGCCTAAGAGACCAACTAACGAATATGTTGATATTGCGAGATTCACTCGGCTTATGTAGAGAAAAACCATGTTAGCCCATTTGCAGGTTGTAGTACAATTGTCCTAACTCCTAAGGGGTTGAAAGCACCAATTGATGTCTATGGGAGACTAGGGGTAGAGAGCGAAGTATATTCTAGTGAGGGAATGTGTATTCCCATAATTGAGGTCAACATGTCATCCTCCACACGGCTAACTAAGGTGTGGGTGGACCAAGCTCACACAACTAGTCTATAACAAATACATGAATATGATTCTTCAAAAATCAAAATGCATGAAATATGCTGAGCAGGCCCCTCACACGTTGCCTACTTAATCTGTGATTACACGCCTCCACTTTCTGGTTTTCCCATTGTGTATGGGTAGAATATAGTGAACATTTCCTACCAATATCACTTTTTGCCAATTCTTTTAATGATTGCCTCTTTTTTGATTGACTTTTTACCACTAAGTTTCCTTTGGGGCACAACTCACTTTTCTTCATATACTGGTTCTAGTGCATCCGCATGACTCTCAGGGAAACTGTGGTGATGATTACATTGCAAAATCTGAGCAAACTGTGTATTCATCTAAAGATGATACAGACGTGACTCATGATAAAAGTGGTTTGCAGTTTGATGGAAAGGTAGAGATTTATTGCATTTAAGCATTCTACCATGTAAATTTAAACTGTTTGACCTTTATATATTTCTGGTAAATTTTACCTACATTTATATTTTTCATGATTCTTGATGGTATAGATAACTCCACCAAACAAGGCCTGCCCATGTGGCTCGAAGAAGAAATACAAGGCATGTTGTGGTTCTGCTGCTGGAAAGTCTTATGCCAAATTGACTACGTAAGCTATACAATTATTCTGTCTTATGAAAGTTGTGAGAGAAAGGACATCCTACGTAAAACATTGCCACTAATGCTTTTCACATGAATTTATAGCGGTAAGTATCCTGTACAGTTAATTGGCACTAAATTTCATGCCACATACCCAAACTAGTTGAGATCAAGGGGTTAATAATAATGAATGCTGATTATTATTGAATATAACTCGCAAATAAGTTATTCTTCACTTGTCCTGGCAAAATTATCTACAAGCTTCCAGCCTCTAGAATGCTTAGATGAAAAGGAAATTCTTAGCTAACTTGAGCAAAATATATAGAGCACATTTGGTATGGGTAAAATTTGGCTTCATTTTCTGAAATTGAAAACTAATGCATGCTTTGCTTTTATTTTGATAAGTAAATATACATGCAAAAATGATGGCAGAAGTATTATTTGGCCTCTTTTCATCCAGCATACGGAGTAATAAATAATACTCTTTCCCACTATGTCTGTCCCATGCATTATTTGTCATATTTGTCTGCTTCAAAGTTATTTGTACTTTATCTAAATTTGTGTACCACTTTCCCTTGTCCCAAACTTAGTGGTACGGAAGGAGTACTATGTTTTCCTCATCAATCAACAAGTTAACCAATTCACTAAGGGCACTCATTTAAGCTGGTGGGTATTTGGTAGATAATTTGGCTGGAAAATCTGATATAGTTTGGCTTACCGAACGGGTCCGTTAGTGTCTTTTGAGTTACACCATTATTATTTTCTTATTCTCATGGTAGTAATCAGTACAAGTACATCTCTATCCAGCAACCAAACGGCTGATAATGGAAAAAAAGGGCGGAAAGACAAAAGGCAAGGAAAGAAGGGCAAAAATGTGAATGTCGCCGCAGGTTCTAATCATCAATGTGCTGAACTACCTGATATGGGTGCACTCTGTATATAATAATATGGTGAGTGCATAAGTGGCATTTTTCAAATATTTCAATCTATCAATATCCAAACTAGTGATTGGTGGCTATTACAACTAACCTCTTTGCCTTCTTTGCTCTTTGGTAGGGAATGTTAAGGGCAACTATGAGGCCAGAAATGTATGTGACATTGCCCTGTTTTGCCCTTATCACTCCCAAGCATATTCCGATTTATTACATTGATCTGTGTTCCTTGACCACTACACACAGTCATCCTTATTAATCTTTGGATACTAAGTACACCGTAGTAAATACTTCGTCTGCAAATAAAGTTTACACTTTGATTTCACTTTCACGGGGGTTTAAAAAAAGTGTCAAAAATTAAAAGGTGCTCGGTTGAAATTTTAAACTCGGTTAAGAAAAAGAATTATAAGTCACATATTCATTATCTAATAGGGAAAGTTGAAAAGTGTAAATTTTGATTTTGAGACCACTAAGAAAAGTAAATTTTGATTTTGGTACGGAGGATTGCAATGATGCATGCATCCATACAGGTACGATACATTGTTTTTGTTCACTATCTTTGTCCCACAAGATTTCTTGCTCCCCTTTTGCTTCGGTTACAAAATAAGGGTTCTTGTTTGTTTTTTGAAGAAAACATTGTGGTTCCCTTTATCTCACCTTTATTAATTACCGTTGGTCACAAAATAAGGTTTGGAAAAAAAATGCTGTTCACACTATTTTACTTTATTAATATATTTGTTTTTCTTTTAAAAAGGTACATCAATTAGAAGTTACTCCCTTTGTCGATAAATTCTTTTATTTGAACAGAAATAAGTGATTAAAAGCATTTTGTTCTATGACAAAGTATTCCCTTTGTTGCAAAATAATCATCCGTTTTTGATTTGACATGGAGTTTAAAAAATAAAATTGTATGATTGAAAGTGGTGCAAAAGAGAAAGAAAGAATGAGTCGTAAAGCAATTTAAATAATAGAAAAAGATTTACTCCCTCCATCCTAAAATTATCTCCCAGTTACTGTTCATACGGTCAAACTTAAATTACTTTCTTTACTTATTTTCGTTATTTATTTGATAAAATAATATAGTTTTGTCAAATTTTGTTTTGTAGAACTTTTAATGTAGTTTTTAAATATATAAATTTTATTTTTTTTAATTTTACACCTACTATCAAATAATTTGAATAAAAAATAAAGTCGGTCAAACTTTGTAAACATAAGGGGGAAGATGGTTTTAGGACAGAGAGTAGCTTTTTTCTAGTCTCAAAAAGGAAATGAGGATTTTTTTCGAATAAGAAAACAAGAATCACAAGTTTCATTTCTTTAAAGGAAACTGGAATATTTTCTTGAACAAAAAAAAGAAAAGAAAGATGAAAAAAAGATATCTAAGAATTACGTTTGTATTCGTGAAGTAGAAAGAAATATCGTAGAGTACGTGACATCAATCTCCTTCAATTGTCTCACGATCCTAGAATGTTATACATGAAACTTTAAATTTAAGACTGGGGACTCTCACTCCAACTGTGTTCTAAATTTCTTTTCATTTTTCTTACAGTTACAAGGCAAACTATAAATATTTAACCATGTTCATGTCCATGAATCTTTGTTAGAAAAAGAGGTGAGAGTTGAGATTTCATTTTGGTTGTCCCTAGTATGATTATGGTCTCGTTTGGCATCAGTATTAAAGATTAGCGTTAGTATTTTAAAAAGGTTATCAGACGATAGCCTTTAGCGTTTTCAAAATTAATCTACACCATTAAAATTTTATTCAAAATTAATCTACACCATTAATTTTATTCAAAATTAATCTACACTAATTGAAAACACTTTTTCCAAACAGCCCGTATTTATTATACCCCATCGTCTATCTCTTGACTTTTTCATAATATACCACTCATAAAAGTCTATGATCTTATAAATTCCATTTGTTCTATTACTCCGTATTGTCTTCGCTTCATTTTACAATTTACACTTTAAATATAAATTAACTTATTTAAAATTATATTTTTTTAACCCTATTTTAAATAATATTAAAAGCTCAATAAACATAATAATACTACGTAGTATTTTAACATGTGATTAAATTAAATACAGAGTAGATAATGAAATACGAAATACAATAAAGTTTCATTTGTTAAATACTGCAGTAAAAATGAAGGTAAAATAGGCCATGTCCTCTATACCTGGTCTGAATGATTCTGATCTGATTGGAATAAGTTTTGATCGTGTCTGATATGGTCTGATCTGAACTGATTTCAATAAGAATAAAAAATTACTTTAGTTTAATTTAAGAAAAATGTTTCGGGTACACTTTTAGTGCAACTGAGGTGTACACCACCAGCCTCATATAGGGAGTACCATTTAGTGTACGCATTTCCCTTAATTTGAACAATTAAGATATACAACAGATGTGTACCTTTATTTTGTGCTAGTGGGATGTTTCACACTCTTACAGAATGTTAATACAAATTTTTTTATTACACTAACATTTTTGCATGAGTAATGCTAGGGGTACACCAAAAGGTGTACCCCAAATGAACACTACCCTCTTTTCCTCCACACATTTTTATTTGATTTTTATTTATTTAATTTATTTGAATTTTTTTGCTTTTTTTAATGGACAAGGAGGGGGTGAGGGATATTTGGAGTACACCAAATGGTGTACCCCTAGCATTTTTCTTTTTGTATTCATATGAACCATCAAAAGTTAGAGCATAGTTTTGGTGTACAATTTTGATATCTTCCTTGGTGTACCCCAATTTGGGTATCTTCCTTGGATATTGTTTGCAATTTTCTCTTTTTTTAATACTCGCACTCTATAGTCTATACACGGGAAAAACATGCAGTTTCATTTTGAGCAATGTTAGGGGTACACCAAAGGTGTATCAAATGTACATCACCCCATTCTTCATCACTCATTTTTATTTGTTTTTTTTTATTTATTTGAATTTTTTGTCAATTTATGTGGACAATTTTTTGTCATTTTTATTTGTTTTTTGTTTTTTTCTTTCATTTTACAAAGAGGGTTCTAGTTCTTCTGTCTTAGAAAAACAAGATTCTAATTTTTCTATCTTAAAAAAAAACTAGCTTTGTCCGACTTGACTGTACTCTGTGGCTCTTCTTCATCTCCTAGCTAGGCTGTGACTGTTTGAGCAGAACTGAGTAACTGACCGGAGGTGGATGTGTAGTGTGTGCGTGTGTACATGAGTATCTCACATTCTCACCAGTGTCCCATCCCACTAATAAATCCCTTCCCTATTTAGACTCTCTACACTCTTTTCTTTATTTGGGGGATGACAAATTATATTGTTATCATTTTTTTATCGTACTGTCAATGTGTATTTCTACACCATATTATCATTATATTTCTATTTTTATTTTAAAAAACTTAGGACTCCTGTTTTGGTATTTTCATACTTTTTTACTCCTATCCAGAGAGATTTCTTTTACTCCGTATTAAATATGTAAATTTTATTTTTTAATTCTATACCAGTTTTCAACTAAATTGAGTTGAAAAATCATTTCAGTCATACCTTGAAAGAAACAATAGGCGATTTAAACTGGGATGGAAGAAGTATTGTATAAATTTTATTTTTAGATTTCACACACAATCAAATAAATTGAATTAAAATTAAATTCGATCAAACTTCGTAAATCGTAATGGAAAAATCTATGGGGACGGATGGACTATTACTTATTGTTATTAGAATTAGATCATATTAGAAACAACTTTAAAATATTTAAATATAACTATAATTAACTATAACCAGATCAGATCGATTAGAAACAGCTTTAAATAGAACTGCAATTAACTATAATTAGATCAAACTAGATTGAACATATCATAAAATCGAACTAGGTATCAAACTAAATCAAATAGTTGAAGAGAATAAATTCTAAAATTATCTTGTAATTAACCTTATCACTACGTACCATATCAGGCTGGTACGTGGAGGAGACTTGGGTGAGCATTCCACCTTTTTCTTTACACCATTTTATTTGTTTCTTTTTATTTAAATATAGACTAATTATTATTCCTTTTTTCTCTCTTTCTTTTAAACACGTTTCTTCTGTCTCTAAATAGTAGGAGTATTATATTTCTACTTTGACTTTTTAGGGAGTTTATGAAAAATGATAATTTTGCAGATAAGCAAGAATAAATATCAACCGCAATAATTTCTTTTTTTAAAGACATTCAAACAAGAAAAGTGAAGATAAAAAAAGGGTCAGAATTATTTTTGAACCATGCTACAATTACACCAAAATTTGTATCTCATTTATACCCCGCAGTTATACACAAATATTTTGATGGTTTACACCGACACAAGTGTTGGTGCGTTAACGAAAATTGCACAGACACAAAGTGTTGGTGCATTAATAAAAATTAGTTTTACACCAACACAAAAAGTTGGTGCAAACCTGCGGGATACAAAGTATGGTACAAAAACTTGGGGTACAAATAGCTTTATACATTATATTTTGTTGGGGGCTGAATCGGACAATATGAGAGAAAGGACGTGATTAAAAACTAGGAGAATCTAGGCGTCCCATTTCTTTTCTTTTACCATTAATTAGGTTTTGAAAAGTTAGTTTCAATTTAAAGTGCACGCCATATATAGACGAGCTGAGATGATGAGAGAATTGATGATAAGCAATGCAAAGCATGAAGAATTGGTAAATGTACAAACAAAGTGGTACTTCTATTCATAGACAACATGATATACGTACTCCCTCCGTTCCCAATTTGATTACAAATTGCGGGTTACGGTGTAAAAAATTTTATTTGTTGAAATCATTTTATTTACAAATAGGTATATCAATAAGATATAAAAATTACATATTAAAAAACTACGTCAAAAATTCTACAAAACAAGAGGTGACAAGAATATTTTATTTTATCAAATACTTAATGAAATCGCGTAAACAAACAAAAGTTATCGAGAGGAGAAAAAAAAATTGTAATCTATTTAGGGACGGAGGGAGTATATGTTGTAGGAGTAACGCTAAGAGACACACAGCTCAACTGATCTCAGAGGTGAAATTTAGAACAAGAGACTGAGGATCGTGTCTAACCAGCGGCGTGTTAAGGATAAATAAATAATCTTTATTATTTATTTATTATCTCAATTAAGGATACTGAATATCTATTATATTCATTACATGATTTGTAACTCCTCATATTATTCCCCATATCACTCCTTCCATATATGTATTGTAACTCCCTAATCTTTAGGCTAACCTTATGGCTTATGATTACTTCTCCTAATTGTAACTACTATAAAGTGTAATACCTTTTGTCAATAATACAATGAATCATTCCTTCATATGGTATCAAAGCAGTAAAGGGCTTCTTTCTCCTTTACGATCCATTCACGGCTTCCCTTGCCTCTCTTTTATTTTTTCTTCTTCTCGACATACGTCGACTGCAATCACCATGGCACAGACGCCTTCAATTACCAAAGATACACCGGTTGTGCAATTGCATGCCAAATCCCATTTTCCCATAAAATTGATCTCCACCAACTTTCTCATTTGGCAGCGCCAAGTTCGGTCCACACTCATTGGACTCGATCTACTTGGCTACCTCGATGGCACCATAGCTGCCCCACCGCAACTGGTCAACAATGCGCCAAATCCTTGTTACTCAATCTGGTTCCGACAGGATCAAGCTATCGTTGGGGCTCTTCTGGGCAGCTGTGCTGATGTCGTGCAGCCGCTGATCTCCACTGCTGAGACAGCCCATGCCGCGTGGCAGAATCTCCATTCGTCCTTTGCCAGTACTAGTCGGGGACGAATTGTCTTTCTCAAGTCCAAGTTGGGAAAAAACCCACGCGGTAATCGCTCAATTACTGATTATCTCCATGATATGCGCACCATTGCCGATGAACTTGCTCTTGTTCAAAGTCCGATTTCAGAAGAAGATCTTGTTGTTCACGTGTTGAACCAAGTTGGGCCCGACTATGATCCCATTTCCTCTGCGGCTCTCCTTCATCCCTCGGCCATTTCATTTACCGAGTTGGGTGATATCTTGAAGAATCATGAAGCTAAACTTCAATCATCCAACGACGCCGATACTGTGATGATGGCCACGGCGAACCTCACTCTTCAACATGGTGGTTCGGGGCGTTCTAGTCAGGGCCAACGTGATGCACATTTCGGCCAGTCCACCAATAACAATAACAGGCGTGGTTGTGGGCAGTCCCTGAGCAATTATTCCAGCAATTATTCCACAGGAAATCATCGATCATCAGCGAGGCAGTCAAACTCGTGCCAATTTTGTGCTATCCCGGACCATGATGTGAAGGACTGTCGCAAATTGGCTCGATTTCTCCGCACACATGGCATCGGACAAACGCATGCAATCAACGCTACAATGACTACCTCTCGGCCTAGTGGATCCTACACAGGTGCGGCCCCTCAGTGGCTGTTTGACAGTGGAGCCAGTCATCATACTACGCCCACGACTCAAGTCCTTCATTCGTTCTTAGACTACGGGGGTCCTGATGAGATCCGCTTGGGCAATGGTAATAGTCTCCAAATTACTCACACTGGTCACACATCTATTCCAACTTCCTCTCGTAAATTGTCTTTGACTAATGTCTTATGTGTTCCGACTCTTAATCGTAACTTAGTGTCAGTTTCCCAACTCTGCCAATCTAATCAGGTTTCTATTGAATTTTTCCCCTTTTCCTTTTCTGTCAAGGATCTGAAAACGGGGGCGAAACTTCTCAGCGGCACCAATCATGATGGCGTGTACTATGCACGGCCTGCGGTACCATCCCCTCAGGTGCATTTCCATGGTGGTGGTTCCTTGTCTGAGCTTCATCATAGTTTGGGTCACCCATCTAATAAAGTTCTCTCTTCTTTGTTACGTAGCTGCAATACAACTTTTCCGTTTACTGATGTACAACGGTTTCATTGTACGGCATGTTCTATCAATAAAAGTCATAAACTTCCATTTCATGACAATTCCCTTGTCAGCAAAGCGCCGCTCGAATTACTTTATTCTGATGTTTGGTCATGCAAACAACGTTCTATTGATGGTTATCTGCATTATGTGTTGTTTGTTGATCATTTTACCAAATATGTCTGGCTCTATCCACTTGCACATAAATCTGACGTGTCAAAAATTTTTCCTCAATTTAAAAAACTTGTGGAAACATTTTTTCGCGTAAAATCATAACACTATTTTCTGATAATGGGGGAGAATTCATTAAGTCACGTCCTCTACTTACCTCCTTTGGTATATCTCACTTCACCACACCTCCTCACACTCCGGAGCATAATGGATCTGCTGAGAGGCGTCACCGTCACATTGTAGAAACTGGTCTTTCACTTCTTCATCATGCTAATATGCCACTCTCTTACTGGTCATATGCTTTCCAAACCGCGGTGTATCTAATCAATCGCATGCCTACGCCTCTTTTAGGATCTCGATGTCCATATCGTGCTCTTTTTGGGGCCGAACCAAACTACCAAAAATTAAAGCCTTTTGGTTGTTTGTGTTTTCCTTGGCTTCGTCCATACATGTCTCATAAGTTACAACCTCGATCAGCTCCGTGTGTGTTTCTTGGTTATTCTACTACACAGTCTGCATACAAATGCCTCGAATTGTCATCTAATCGTTTATTCCTCTCTCGCCATGTGCAATTTATTTCACATATATTTCCTCTCTCAAATTCTGTGTCATCTCCCCCTCACTCCTCAACCCCAACGCTATATCCGCTCTTTCCTCCACAATTTGCCACGCCATCTCCTTCTACCTCTTCCACTCCACCCCCTGTCACTACCCCTCCCCAAACAACCACGACCTCCGTTCCAGTAACTTCCTCGTCTCCAGCTCCAAACCAACTGGCCCAGACTGCGGCCAGTCCTGAACAACCCTCACCTACTGCCACAATTATCCCTATCCGCTCCACCCGCCCACGTCGTCCTAACTCTCGCTACTTTAATCCTGATTTTGTCTCCTCTTCGAGTCTCAATGTCACCACCAAGCATCCCCTTCCTCTTTCTCATGAACCTAAGACCATTGCTCAAGCTCTCAAAGACACTCGTTGGAGGAAAGCAATGGATGAGGAGTATCACGCCTTGCTTAAAAATCAGACATGGGAATTAGTGCCTCGTCCTGCCACTCGTCCCATTGGATGTAAGTGGATATTCCGGGTCAAACGGAAGGCGGACGGCTCAATTGATCGGTACAAAGCGCGTCTTGTAGCTAAGGGATATCTCCAAGAAGCAGGGTGTGATTATTTTGAAACTTTTAGCCCTGTTATAAAGCCGGTTACTATTCGTGTTGTTCTCAGTATTGCTCTCTCAAATAATTGGCCCCTTCGACAGTTGGACATCAACAATGCTTTCTTAAATGGTAACCTTGCGGAAGAGGTCTTCATGGAACAACCTCCGGGATTCGTTAGTCCAGAGCAACCCACTCATGTGTGCCGGTTAACAAAGGCATTATATGGTCTCAAACAAGCACCGCGGGCTTGGTATGAGGCGTTGTCTCGGTTTTTAATCAAAACAGGCTTCCAGAAGACTCATTCTGACTCGTCCCTCTTTGTTTATTATTCTGGTGGTGTAATTGCGTATTTTCTGGTTTATGTGGATGACATTATTCTCACAGGCAATGACAAAATTTTTCTTGATGGCTTTGTTCATGCCTTATCTGCTGAATTCTCTCTCAAGGATCTGGGACAGTTGAGTCATTTTTTGGGAGTTGAGGTCATCCCAACTCCAGCAGGTCTGTTTCTTTCTCAGTCTCAATACATTTTGGATATTCTTGAGGATACCTCTATGACTGGTGCTAAGGATGTTGCCACTCCGATGGTAGCGGAGGACTTACGTCTCACTCCTTCGTCCTCCACAGTGGTGGAGGCAACGGCCTACCGGCGTGTCATAGGAAGGATGCAATATCTTTCTCTCACACGTGCAGATGTTGCATTTTCCGTGAACAAGTTGTCTCAAGTTATGCATGCCCCTACTCAAGTTCATTGGTCGGCCCTACGACGCCTTTTGCGCTACCTCAAGGGTACTATTTTTCATGGCTTATTTCTGTCCAAAAATGTTCCTATGCAAGTAACTGCCTTCTCCGATGCTGATTGGGGTGGCCCCTCTAATCATGGCCGTTCCACGACAGCATATGTTCTCTATCTGGGTCCGAATATCATCTCGTGGAAATCTATTCTCCAGAAAAGTGTCTCGCGCTCATCCACAGAAGCTGAATATCGTGCACTTGCTAATGCTGTTTCCGAATTACAATGGGTGCAAAATCTTCTGACAGAACTTCGACAACCACTCTCGGTGCCACCTCATATTTTTTGTGACAACATCAGTGCTATTCATGTGTGCAAAAATCCAGTTTTTCATTCTCGTATGAAGCATCTTGCCCTTGATTATTTTTTTGTCCGAGAACTGGTGGCAGATAAAAGACTTTGGGTGTCTCATGTGCGCACTACTGAACAACTGGCAGATATTCTCACCAAGCCCCTTGCTCGGGCCTTGTTTGCAAAGTTTCGATCCAAGATTGGCGTATCTGACGGATCCTCCATCTTGCAGGGGCGTGTTAAGGATAAATAAATAATCTTTATTATTTATTTATTATCTCAATTAAGGATACTGAATATCTATTATATTTATTACATGATTTGTAACTCCTCATATTATTCCCCATATCACTCCTTCCATATATGTATTGTAACTCCCTAATCTTTAGGCTAACCTTATGGCTTATGATTACTTCTCCTAATTGTAACTACTATAAAGTGTAATACCTTTTGTCAATAATACAATGAATCATTCCTTCATACGGCGGTGTGGGAGCAACCTCTCAAAAAAGGAGGGAGGCTCTTTGTGCGCACTGAACACTGGTCCCAGCCTCTGTTGCCGGTTGAGTCATTGCACCATGATTTAGGTTCTCTCAAAATCCCGTCGGGTGGGGTGTGGGACGCTCAGGGTGAGCGATTTTGCGTTTTGGAACTATTAATGCTAGGAGACCTTCACTTTTGACATTATAGGCAAACACATACTCTCTATTCCGTATTTTTGTACAGACACTTACGGATGCGGAGTATTATCTGTCAAAAGACAATTCTGGATGTGAAGTATTACGTGACAATACCGTTCATTACATCCAAGTATTCCCCGATGCTAAGGGGGTGTTTGTTTTTTCTGCAGGAAAAGGTCTGCAGTCTGCGGACCACTACTGTAGACATCTGCAAGAGAAGTGGTGGACCGAAGATCTGCGGTCTACAAGAAGAAGACTATTTATTTTTTAATGTCTGTAGACTGCTATATAAATTAATGGTGGTAGTATACGGTGGTGGTGTATGGATGATTGTGGTGGTGGTGGAAGGTGGTGGTGGAAGGTGGTGGTGAAGGGTGGTGGTGGACGTTGACGGCGGTGGACGGTGGTGGCGGTGGATGGTGGACGGTGGTAGTGGTGGATGGTGGCGGTGGTGGTGGACGACGGTGGCGGTGATGGTGGACGGTGGTGATGGTGGTGGACGGTGGTGGTGGTGGTGGTGATGATGGGCGGTGGTGATGGTGGTGGACGGTGGTGGTGGTGAAGAGACGTAAAAGAAAAAAATGGAGAAGATGTTAGAAGACATAGGTTAATGTCTTCTCCAAGAAGATATCAGGAAGACCTTTTTGAGTGAAATGTCTTACAAAAAACAAACAATCTGCAGAGCTCAACATATGCGCGGCGCAGACAAAAGAGGCTAGAAAGTCTTCTGGCAAAAAAACAAACACCCCCTAAGTCTCTTGATTTTGATATTATTTTAGACCATGCATAGTGGTTCAAGGTGTTGAGATATATTTTTCATAATGAAGATGACATGCGAGCAGAGTCATTTTGATTTTTGAAACAAATTTTTCTTTGTAGTGGCTCACTGGTCCATGCTCATTTCAAGCCCTTCATTATTACTCAATAGTTAATTGATTAATTTTCTTTTTTTTTGTGTGTGAAGAGAGTAGTTCAAGGGGTTTGGAATTTAATGTCAAAATCGACGACGTACCAAAAACATAATAATTCTAATAAAATTAGGCCATTGTCTCTTTCATTTCAGGGGGGCTTTATGCTATCTAACCCAATTATTAAGTAATACGGAGTATTTAGACAACTGGTAATAACAACAAAAAAATAAAAATGGTTCCTAATGATGTGAGGCAAAACATTTCCTTTTTCTCTAAAACCAATCAAACACTCACTTACCCTAATTGGAATGTCTTAATTTCTGTTCTTTCCTGAAATTTGACTAATTTAAGTATCTGTTTTGAGGAATTTGATTGATATGTTTAGCCGCGTGCGTTAATTATTGACCAATTCGTTTTCCCGACGAGATGAATGGATGGATTATCCATATCCCTTTTGTTTCCACAATTTTAGGTAACTTTAAGAATTGGCAGTAAAAAAAAGTACTCCATAACTTTATTTTTTAAAAGAAAATTAAAAGATTAATCTTTTTACTAAAATATTTTCGTTTTTTCCCATAGTTTCTGCCAATCATCGTAAACAACCATATTATCAAATTTTTGTTTTAGACGGAGAGAATAGTTTGTATAGTATTTCGATAATCGACTCAAGCGAGAAAAATGATTGTGGTAGATTAAAATTCATTACCATCCATCTCATCTCTTCCATAGAAGGATAGAGGCTAGTTTATTACTCTAATTAAGTTTTAATTCATCATACTACCCCTAAATTGGTAATTTTATTAAAATACTCCTTACGTTCTAAAACATTTTTCTCAGCTATTATTTATACGATCAAATTTTAATTATTTTATTCACTTATTTTTGTTAGTTAATTGATAAAATAATATAGTCTTGTCACTTCTTGTTCTGCAGAATTTTTGATGTAGTTTTTAAATATATAAATTCTATTTTTTAATTTTATACCTACAATCAAATTATTAAAATTGAAAATAATTCATTAAATCTCATAAACAAAAATGGGAAGAACGTTCTAAAACGAATGGAGTATGAAAGATTGTACTCTAACTCATGAGTCCTCTCTAGTATTGGGCCTAGATAGTGAATTGAGAAAAGCTAAATTGATATACTAATCTATTTGTTCATTTAAAAAAATTACAATCATAATTGATTAAATTTGACCATAAATTAAATACTTCATCCGTCCTAAAAAAATTACATTTTATTTTTTGCGCTTTCCTAAATATACTTATATCCATATCTCTTTTATTATGTGTAGAATTTGTTTTTAGGATGTTTTAGATGAAGTAGAAATGTTTTAGAAGATGTGCAAAGGTGAAAAAGAAACTTTTTTTAGGGACAAGGTGGAGTAAATTGATATTAGATATTGATATAAAATTAAATTTTTTTAGATTTATCTTATAAAATATTTTCAAAATATTGTTATACTTATTTAATATACTATAGGCTTATTACTATTATTTTGACAAAATATCTTTTTATTTAATTATAAGTCAGGAGTTAATTCTAATTAATTATAAAAAATTAAAATTGCACAAATATTATGAGACGGATATGTATAATCTTAAAGTGGTTGAGAGGGGCAATTTTATCGAAACCAAAGAAGAGGAGAGGATTGACATTTAATGATGATAGCTTAGAATTTAAGTAGCCCACATGAGTACCTCAAGTGGTTCAAGATGAGAATATCAAGCTTATAGATTCTAAAGTCAAATCTTAACAGCGGTAGTGTGGGAGTTCTATTCTTTGTAATAACTTCTTAAGTATACCAGAGCCTCTCTAAATATTATAATGGGTAATAACCCATTGATTCCACCGGTAGGTTCGCAACCGACCGGGAGGAACCTAAATCTGATGCCTCATGACTTGGTCAGCCCGGGTCGTCTGACCGGTTGGGTATGAGAAGATTCAGAATCAGGAACATGGCTTCGTCTGACGAAGGTATGCGTGCTGACCGGTTGAAGACTGACTGGCCTGAAGAACAGAGACGTGCTTGACGTGCTTAGTCTTATTATAAATAGGACTAAAAGCCTCATTTGTGAGGCACGCTTTAATTAACTTATACGGCTTGTACTTTGTAAATAGTTCTTATATCATTAATAACAAATTGGGTTACAGGTGTTCGCACCTAGAGCCCTTCCGCTTATTTGTACTTAATATTTAAACGGTATTTACACCATCAAATCAAATTAAGATTATACCATGATTTACTCTTCACTATCATATCTGGCCGAGGCGTGGGGTGCCCGGGGTGGCATTTCAGCTTTAAATTTGAAGTAGCCCTATATTTTAATAGTGCTGGCTCCTAAAGAGAGGCAAATAGGCCATGTTGGATGTGGATGGATGGTACATTTGCAGCCGTGGCCACTAATCAATCTCTCTCTTTTTTAATAATGCTCTTTCCAAACTTGGGCTGTCTTCGAAAACAACAATTAAGGACAGGTGACAGAAAAGAAATTAGACCAATTCCAAATTTAAAGAAAGAAAAGTTTTATCTTCTTTCTCTTTTTTTATTAGATGTGTCTTCTCTCGTCTCCACCTCTCTAATTCATATATTCGTGCTAGTCTCGTAGCTGTCTTTTGGTTTGAAACAAGTTTTCTTGCCAAGTCTACCAAGTGCAGCTAAACTCTATTCGTTCCGAAAATATTCTTCTCACATCTTTTGTCTCTTCGTTTGAAAATAGTATTTTCATTTCTTTTTTAATATACTTTTTAAGAATAAATATCAATGATAATCTTCTACTTTACCACCCCATCTGTGTATTATTGGTTTTTGAATTGGAAAATGAGCTCTCAAAGTTTAAAGTAGGGACATTTCTTAGAACTTTGGCATTTTTTATCTATTATTTAATAAGTGCGTCAAGTCAATACGGGAAGAATATTTCGAACGAAGGAAGTGTTAAAGTTATTTACATTTTTTTAAAAGAATATTGATATTATTAAAATATAGGAGTACCTAATTGTTTCCACATAATAACACATACTGCGTGAATTAATTTTCTTAATAATGTAAAAAAAAGGTGGAAATTAAATAGAGTAAGTGATTTATAGGGTGGGTGGATGATTGGAGATAAGGAGGTAGGGAGGGAAAATGATGGATGGGGAAGGGTACAATGTGGTCACACCAACACAATTAATATTCATTTGCAGATATAGACAGCACAATTATATTATATTCACCCATGAATTTTTAAAAACAGCCCAAAACGGTTTCCAGCCGTTGAAGAAATCCCATTTTTAGAATCCTGTACTTCTATATTCCATAAAGTTGTCACCACAGGTTACCCATGCAATTTATTTTTTTCATTATATTTTTCCCCATTTTGTCACCCAACTTTTTCCACAGTTCCCACTACTATGTTTTGTTGCCTTAAAAAAATAAAAAATGCTACTTAAAATTAGATTTGGCTATTAAAGTTCACACACACACAAACATAAGACTCAAAGAGTATTACAACACATACTGGTGTTGTAAAGAACGACACCAGAATGTTTACGCAGTTACAAGAAACTCTCATGCTCTGCGGGACTCACATTCGTATAATAGCGCTTTACTAAATCATTAGATGCATATTACACCCGTACATAAAAATATGATGTGACACACTTCTTAAATTGTTAGAATAAAATCTCTCACGTAGGATTTCTAACTGTTTTGGCTATCACACCTCCATTGAGATCACAAGTACAAACATGGTTGGCAGGCCACACATTCATCTTTGGTTCATCTCTCGGGTGTCACGATGGTTCTTGCTGAAGGATCTCTTCTCTATGCATGTCAGTCATAACCTTTTTCAATCAAAGATGACTCTGCGATGCAACAGGAATGTTCTTTGATCATCGTAAATTCTATGTTTTTTCCCATCACAATTGCTCCAAGAAATCCCAGGACTTTAGTGATTATATAGGCCTCTTCCAACTCAATCCTAGTAAGAATAAGTAATTAGAAGTTGTCTTGAGTTCAATCTCTTTAATATTGATCCACAAGTTAGATATGCCCCAAAAAGTCTCTTACTTCAATTTTGCAGATACAGATTTTTCGCATGAGCCTGGTTGATCCTATCACATGGTGTTGTAGCATCTTCTAAGACATGCACCCTCATCAAAAAATTAGCAACTTTAAAAAGCCAAAATAAAAAAAATCTTTTTACAAGTTTGAGTTTCTATTTTGCCAAAAAATTAGCAAACACCTTAGAAATAACATTTTGCTCACCAACATGATGTACACTACTTGTATACTCCCTCCGTCCTAAAATTAACTTCCCAGTTTGACTTTTATAGTCAAACTTTTTAAACTTTGACCGTATATTACGGAAAAAATACATTGAATTTTCATATAAATTTATTAGCAATAGATTCATTTTGAAACATAGTTTTGAAATATATAATTTTTATAAAATATATTTATATAAAAATTGAGATATTAATTGTCAAAGTGTCGCATTAGAGACCGTGAAAAGTTAAATGGGAAGTTAATTTTAGGACGGAGGGATTATTATTTTTGCTTTGGCACACACACTGACCCAAAATGCATGCATGGACGAGTGTGTGGGAATGTAAAATATGGTGTACAACAGTATAAGTGATGTACAACGTTGTAACAAAAATATTACTCCGTACGTATTATTTCTTGTTTTCCACCAACACTCGCTTTATTCATTTGAGTTTCAACTCTTAACTTTAATATTTTCTTTTTTTCGATTTCTTTCCACATGTTTCAAGTTTTTTTCAACTTCTGCTTTTCAACCTCCTTTTGGTGGAAGTAGAGTCATAGGCGGGAGGGGGCGATGAAGAAAGATGAGTGGATTAGGCTAGCAAGTGTTAGATGTTAGTGGGTGGTTTTTCGATGAAAGAAGGGCAAAGAAGGTCATTTCACGTTATTAAAAAGATCATAAGGGAATGTGAAAACTTTTAAGGATGGAGAGAGCATTAACTTATGTAGAGACAAAAAAGAAATGTGAAAACGTAATTTAAGGATGGAGAGAGCATTAACTTTTGTAGCCGAGAAATTTGTCAACTTTTATATCCATAGAGAGTATACTTCACGACTTTCAGTGTTGCATAATAAGGCTATATGCCTATACAGGTTTTTCAGTTGAGTTTTAAGGAAGAAAATTAAGTCTAAAATCAGAGGAATCCAAGGTCCGACATGACATTCATGGAGAAAATGGACCTTGTATCATAATTTTCTAAAATTTATTAGTTAGTGTTAAGCAAAAATTAACATTATAGTAACAATAATCACATTAATAGTATCTAAATATAAAAAAATTGGTGCCCTTCTGAAAACGGGTCTGGACCGGGTAACCACCCTGTCCATATCCTGAGACACCCTGGATATCAGGACCAAATCTCGAAAGTGGCATGTGAGAATTTCATCTGATGCGGTGGTTCCTAGTATGCACCGGCACAGAACAAGTGATATGAAGAAAGAGTAAGATTATTTTGTGACCCCTACACTATTTTGTCATGTCAGTGATAAGATCGAGGGTCTGGGTGGGTGTTCCACCATTTTATTTTTGATAATGATGAGGCTCTATATTTTGTGGTCATAGTGATTAAAAAATGAATTATTTGTGTCATTGAGATGCAAACAAGAAAGAAAATAGTAATGAAACCTTGGTATAGAAGTCATAGAGTCCCTTTATATAGTTGAAGTGGCATAATAATGCAATGTCGGAATTCATTTAGATGAGTAGTGGGATTCAAATTAGAGGATAGATGACAACGTTGATGGTAACCCTTCATATCCAGTCAGCCAGCTTATCTGGTGAAACATAAGTCCTAATGAACAAATCCTATTTTGTGTCCACTTTGATGGCTTTAACCTACCCCTACACGCCCCTAATCTAGGTTAATATCTACTTTTTTAAACACCAAGTTGCACACCAAGGAATTGCATTAGTGCTTTGATGCTGGTACAAATTTTAAATATGAAATTTTGTATTTACACTAATATTTTGTGCCAATATGAATCATCAAAGCACTTGCACTTGTGCAATCTCTTGGTGTCCACCAAGTGGTGTGTAAGTAGCATTATTGACATCCAACAAAAACTACTTTCACATTCGTAGTGGTGTACAACACTTGCAATGAAATAAGCTTGAGCTTTTGGTTTTGTAGCAGCACACAAAACTTTCATTTCTTTTATTGTGTATCAATACATGTAGACCAAACAAAAATTTACCCGACATATTTTTGAACTGAGATCTTGTTCGAACATAAAAAACATTCCTGGAACCATGATTATAAGGTTTAGCTTTTAGTTAAATTAATTCCCTGACATGATATTAGAACCTTGTTGACCAAGAAATCACAAGTTCTAACCTTACCGCCGCACACTTTCAAAAAATTAATTTTCACGTGCAAGGCTCGAGCAAAAAAAGAATCGCGCTTAGACATGAGGGGGCATCCTTGAGTTTTTGGTGGAGTTGAGCCAAAAACACCAAGTTTTTTTGGAACAAAAGTGTTTACTGATCAACCCCAAATTACCTGTTAAAATTGGCTAAAACTTGACTGAATTCATCTGACCTGCTAAGCTAAAGTTTTATTTAAAAAAAAAACTTATACTTTAATATAATGCAATTTTTTTTCTTACTTCTCCATTTAATGTATAAACATGTTTTTTTAAGAAGAAAAGGGAGGAGGTGGGGTTGAAGAGAAGTAAATAAATATAGAGAAAAGAATGGAGAGGCTAAGATCCCAATAGCCGCAGCCCATTTATAATCAGGCAAAATGACATCGTCCAAAATGTATTTCCATTGGAAATTTGCCAAAACCAATTCCAACCCACACCCTCCCAATGCTGGTTCCAATGTTTTGAAGAACCATGGAATTGAATGCTCATACATAACCAATCCTACAAATCACAAAGAATGTTTCCGGCGACCAGTAGACGAAATCAAAACACCTTGAAACTTACAAGGCAAGAGATCGAGAACAATGAGGTCAAGGCGGCGGGGTGAAGGAGGAGGAGGAGCAGTGGAAGCCGTTTCTTTGAAGGGGAGGCCAGCTTTGAGGCGGCGGCGGCGGCGGCGGGGGATGCCTTAAGATGTGCTGAGGAAGGAATCCTGATGATGCTGCAGCAGCTGTTGCAAATATCTGTTGGGGAAGAAGAAGACTATTCGAATGTGACTGCCATTGTTGCTGTTGTAGAATTATGTTAGTGTTAAGGTTGCTTGCTGCTGTTGTGTTGTTAGAGGACGACAGACATAACTGGTCTCCCACATTCCATCCCCTTATTGTCCCTCCTCCCACATTGTTGCTGCTGCCCTGGCACTGCACCTGTGTATACATACGTGCAGTCAGAATATAAAAAACTTTTCCCGAGCCTACAAGTATGAGCTTTTGGTTGAGTTAGTAATTCGTTGATACTAATGTAAACATGGAAAAAAAATTGTTTTTTTTGTTTCGGCTCATACTTGAAAACTTGACGTGTTGAACTGATGTGGCGGGAACATCTGCAGCATTTGCGTTCGGCCTAAGAGCTGCAACGTTTCTGTGTCGCGGTACCCCTCCCTTCGTCGGGCCGTTGGGCTCTCTTGTTGCTTTCATAAATCAAATGTAACAAATTACAAGATCAAATATAGAAAATGTTACTGTTAGATAATAATTTCAATAGTACTCTTAATTATGATAGTCTTCGTATATTAGTCAGCTTCTATACTAGATTGAATCTTACAGAAAGATGCATAATATGGTTCGGCTCAGGAGTGTTATGACCGAACTGAGTCGCTTCTACCCAATGGTATATGACGTCGAAGAAGCGGGTAAAACTATAAGAAGTACAATTAGGGAGATAATATGATATTTTAAGGCATAATAAGTTACCCCATGATGCCCCCAATCCAAATCATATTGCATTGCAGAGGAATTGTGACCCATATTTTCAGCCATTTCTCGGTTGCCTGAGGTGGAGCTCCCGAGGCTCAAATCAAGATTGTGATCCGCTGCATTATCACATGTGTCTGGAAATCATTTAAAACCATAGAGGAATTTGTGAATAATCTTATATGTATATTTTCTGATGATACATAAAGGACAGGTTAAATTAGAAGAAAATGTTAGTTTGATTTTACCAGAGGTGGAATTAAGCTCATTCTCATATATACTGGGATCAAAATTGGTTACTGCATCCTTGCCATTGCATTTTATTGCAGCTTTATCATAAGCCCTGTTTTTATATATATAAAAAAAAGACACAAGTTATTGTTATTAGGACTTATAATGTTTTTTGGTCAATTTAAGAGTAATAATTAGCAAAACTTATGCATGATCTGAAAATGCCAATGAAAGGAGACCATAACAAATGTAATGTTGCAGTCCATAGCAAAACTTAGGCATGGCAATGTGAAGGTTTATAGTGCAAATTATGTACATATGGTGGGGTTCAAATGACACTGTCATGCCAATGTCACGACATGACATTACAATGTCTTCCCTTGAGCTCGAAAGTGAAGCAAGGGTAAGCCTCAAGGGGTACGAGGAGGGGAAGATTGAGAAGGGTCGGTAAAACCACTTTCAGACCCAATGGAAAACAATATGTGCCCGACGACACCCACGACATTGGGGAATTAAACCCCACCCGAAATACACGATACAAACACTAGATATCGCATTACCAAACGATGCACGTCGTGCAAAATAAATACACTCGCTCTCCGTCCCAGTCTATCCGCACACTTATTATTATGGAGTCAAAGTTCAATCAATTTACTAACGGTCTAAATAAACTAGTCACTACTATAAGAGGATTTGGACTAGTCCTTCAACAAGTTTGACCCTTTCAGGAAAGAATCTCACGCGTTAATAATTAATTAATTAAAGTACAACTCCAATATATGTCTAGCTAGTGTACGGTACGTCTAGTAGTAGTAGGGGTATGGTAACATAGTATGTCACGCTAGGCCATAAATCAGTACCTTAAACCACCACATTAAAATATTTGTGACAATACCAATCTTATCAGAGTATCTAATAAGTATTAAAAAAAAAAGATATGGTAGCTAGTAGCTGGGGGGGGGGGGGGGTACGTACCTGGCAGCTTCAATTTCTGTATCAAAAAGACCCAAATACACATACCTGTTTTGGTAAAATTACGAGTTTCAAATTTATGGATCAATATGGAATACTAGTAGTTGTAGACACTAGACACTTGCAAAATAAAATATAAACAAAAAAAAAGTTTTATATTCTCTATAAAGCAATGAGAATATATAAACATGGACAGCAAGATAAGCAGAGAATAATTAAACCATTTCTTTTCTTTTCTTCTTTCTTTCTTTTTTTTTTAAATTAATAAAAATTGAATATTTAAAAAATAAAAAAAAGACTCACTTTTTGCCCAAGAACTGGCCCATTCTAGCTTCCCATCTACCACATTTATGCAAAGTAACGCCTCTATACTTTGAACTCCCCCTGGGAAATCCAGTGCTTTGTCTCCGCAGCACATGAACAAATTCTTCCTTTGTTAAATTGTTCATCTGCACCTCCCATTTCTCAATTATATTAGTTTCATACCCAATAAATTAAATTAAATCAAATTTTATCTTTCTTCTTCTTCATTGTAATAACAAAAAACTTAAAAATAAAAAATTGGGTGGTGTTTTATTTAAGGAAGAAAATGCACGAGGGTGGGGTGGAGGGGGGGCATGAGGGAGTGAAACAAAAAAACATGGAAAGTACAAATGGCCTACCTGTTTTAAGTCTTCTCCGTAATCCTCCAGACTAAAATTTATGTCCGCTTCCACTCCCCGGAATTTTATTGCCGCCCTATCGTATGCACTGACAACATTTTTCTAAAATTTTGTCTCAATAATTCTCTACGGAGTACTTTTTTTTCTAACTATAATGTCTTGTTTTTTCACATAAATTAATTAATTAATTAAACATCATTAATCACGGAGTGTGTTTTAATTACATACCGAGCAGCTGCATGTGCGGTATCAAATCCACCTGCACATACGTTTTTTTTTCAAATTAGTTGATGTGTTTTTTTTACTGGTGAGGTAAAAAATTGAAGAAGACGGGAATGGTTTGTTTTACCTAGATAGACTTGTTTCCCACAATCCCTAGACAAAAAAAAAGAAAAAAATGATGAGCGGAAAAAGAAAAAGAAGAAAGAAAATGAAAAGAGAGGTTGGATTTGGAGATCGATGGCTGACCATATGTGAGACTCCCACCGGCCGGTTCGCCGGTAAAAAGTGACGCCCCGGTATTGGGAGCTTCTCGACCGTGGCCCGCGGCGGCTCTTCTTCATCGGCTGCTGAGCGAAGCCCTCCAGAGGCGGCGGCTTCTCCGTCGTACTGCCGCCGCCGGCGTGGGATTCGGACTGGCGAAATTTGACTCCGACCCAGTGAGCCCTCGGCAAATGGAGCGACCTGTCGCCGCCGGATTCGGCAACCATTTCTGACTCGTCGACTGGGAAGAACTGCCGCGTCACCGGCGAGAAGCTGCCGTGACCCGGACCGGCCCCCACCGGAAACCCAAAGATTTTACCCGGCGCGGCCTGTCTTTCACTCCGGCCCTTTCCCCCGTCGTCCTCGTTCACTTCCTCGTCTTCTTCCTCTTCGGAAGCGTCCTCGACGACCACCGCCGACGAGCTCGAATTGGAACCGGATCCGACCCGTTTCCCCTTGTCATCATCTCCGTCGGCAGCAGGGGTGGAGCAGCCCTCCTCCGATTCGTAGTGATCCGGCGAATCGTTCAGATCCCACATTTCCATGAATCCCTCCGAACCCAAAAGCTCAAAGGAGCCACAAAATCGGCGAGGGGATTATATCTATCCTCTCTGGTAAAAGCTTCTTTCTGTAATTATTACTTATATAAGAGCTTGGAACAGAGTCCTTCCGAGTTTCAAACATATACATACACACAGATATGTATGTATATATTTGTATATATATTCTCTGACTCTGTGTTTTGCGTAATTAAATACGCGGTAGATTGAAGAGATCGAGACAGAGCAATAATAAAATAATGGGGGAAAAATGAGGTTTGGGCAGAGGGGATTCAAAGAACATGAAACCTACGACTTATAGAGAGAACGAAACTCAAGTTTGTTGTGAAAAGTTAGTTGGGCGAGAGAGAATGGAGCCAAGTGATGATGATATTGATAGGGATGATATGATGATGATGATGATGATGATGATCCCATCCATCCATATGTTCCTTCCTTCCATCCACTATGAATATGAATGAATGGAAGAGAGAAAGAAGAAAGTAGTAATAGTAGTAATAGTACCAAGTTAAAGTATAACACCACATTTATCTATCCCACTATTACTTGCCCAAAATTAATAATGCCCTACATCATCTAGCCCAAATCCCTCATGTGCCATCTTTACCCCCCATTTCACTCCTCAATTCAATCTCTCTTACCCACTCTCTTCCTTAAAAATAATTTTATATTCTCTCTGTCTAACAATAGTGTCTTCGTTTATTATTTACAGAGTTAAACTTTATTCACTTTGTTGACGTATTTTTGTTGTTCATTTAATAAAATAATATAATCATATAAGCTCTAGTTTTGTATGTCTTTTCATGTTGTTTTTAAACATAAAATTTTTATTTTTTAATTTCATACAATTTTTCATAAAAATTAATTTGAAAATAACGTCAATCAAATTATCGTAACACGCAATGAAAATATTATTGCTCGGCGGAAAAAATAATTTTTTTATATGAAATGGCAACCCAATTAGGGGTGTATATTATGGGGTAGGGGTGGACTGGGTAGGGAGGTTTATACAAATAAGAACTAATCTGGTCCAATAGAGAACTCAACATATATACTCAATTTGACTAGTGTCTTGTGTCCTTCTAATCAAAGTGATGCAATTTTTATCATATTATTGATCATCTATCAAAATTCATCCAGTTTGGAAATAAAAATGAATGAATATTTTAGAACGAAATGGTACCTTGTATCAATGTGGTGATCCTAAATTCCTAATAGGGAAAATTAATGAAAATTATTCAATACTATAACTTGCTAAACTTGACAAGTGCAATATTTCAAAAGTGTGACGGTAAACCAGCTAAACTTGACGAGTGCAATATTTCAAAAGTGTGACGGTAAAACCGGCTAAACTGGATGAATGCAACATTTCAAAAGTGTGATTGTAAAACAAATAAGATTTAAAAAGGAAAGGGAATTCAAAACATTCGAGACAATAGCACGATTTGTTCTCGATATATATCATATATTTATATGACAGACTTACAAAAATTAATTTTCTTTAAAATCCAAGTTTGCTCCGCCAAAAAATAATGTGACATAAAACTACTCGACCCAGAATTTACCTGATTTAAAATTAACTCAACCAGAATAGAATAACTCAAGACTTAATCTGGTCCAATTATATATATATATATATATATATATATATATATATATATATATATATATATATATATATATATATATATGTATGTATATACACACACACATATATATACATATATATATATATATATATAGAGAGAGAGAGAGAGAGAGGTTTCTAACATGACAATGATTGTTCGTGATGTATTTTCAGCGACAATGTATGTTTGTGATGAATTAACACTCATTGACACTGAACTCTTGAATTGGATAAAATTTTAGTATTATTGACTGTTAGTTCCTCATGTTATCTTCCTTCGATCTCATTTAGTTGAGTTGTTGTAACTCCACTTTGTATTATGTTTAACAAACAAATAGGTCTTAGATGTTGTGGTTGTCAAGTTATTTTGTGTAAAAATAGAATTGTAGCATCATTTCTGTCATCATGTTGCTGAAGCATGTGTTGCATCGTTTGATTCTCTCATGTCGTGAAGGAATCACATAGAGAGAAATCACACTACAACTCCATATTTCTGCATGAGGTTTTTGAAGCTCAATTTCTCAAAATAAACATGTAAGCCACTGGACGAAGTTGTTCATAACTTGTGATGACGTTGAGTATATTGTGGATTTGGAAGAAGGGTTACAAGCATGCCCTTGAAGTGAAACTTGAAGAAAGTGTAACAAGTTGAGGAGAAATAGTCAAGCAAAGTTGACGTCAGAAATCATTCTTAAGTAGGATGGTCAATACATTAGGAGCATTTACTCTCAATTGCATAAACAGTTCTATATTCGATTACTATTTTTTATTTTCAGCATACATATTAGATGTTACAACACCTAATGCATTATTTATCTTTGTTATTAGTGTTGTAACATCTTGGTGGTGTTTTTTTGCTTGTTCGATTTGTTCCATCAGCGTAGATAAATCTTGTTTGGATAATCTTTATAGCCATACAAGATTTTATTAACTTTATTACAATGTCGTGTTTGTTCATACATACTTTCTCAATCTAGCGTAACTCAAATAGTTAACGTTTTATCTATACTTTCAACTTATATGAGCTATCCATCCATAATTTTGGAGGTGGTATGATTCTCCCTCCACTGAAGCCAAAGGGAAGCTCACAAATAGGGCATTAATTACATTGCACATGACTATTTACTAATGAGTACATGCTCCATCCATTTCTTTTTAAGTGTCCGATTCAATTTGCATGTCAAGCATTCGATTAACTATATATAAAAATATACAATGAATTTAAATATAAAATTGCTCTAGACCAGGTCTAGCCGTCTAGGATGGTTTGCTGAGTTCAGATACTGAAAGGATTAAGAAACGAAGATTAACTGGGAGGACTATAGGTGAGAACACCTGTAGTCCAATTGTTTTCTTAAGTACGAAAAGAATGCATGGAGGTATTACAAAATACTCCCCCGTCCCAAAAAACATGGGAGTTTTGATTTTGAAGATGGATTTAAGGAGAGTGTATTTTGGTATTGAATTTCTAAAAATATCCGTTGATGTGATGGGTAAAAGTATGATTTGATGGATAGATTATTACTCCCTTCGTCCTAAAATTAATTTCCCAGTTTGACTTTTGTAGTCAAACTTTTTAAACTTTGACTGTTTATTACGGAAAAAATACATTGAATTTTTATATACATTTATTAGCGTTAGATTCATTTTGAAACATAGTTTTGAAATATGTAATTTTTATAAAATATATTTATATAAAAATTGAGATATTGATGGTCAAAGTGTCGCATTGGAGACCGTGAAAAGTCAAATGGGAAGTTAATTTTAGGACGGAGAGAGTAGTAAAAAGGTATTATGTGATAGGTAGGGTATTAAAAAGTAAGGGGTAAAAGTGACTTTTTAATAGAAATAAGAAGTGTTTTTAGGGACGGATAAAAAAAGAAAGGAGAAAGGTTTTCAGGGACGGAGGAAATATCCATTTAGAGAGATGAAATTCAGATCTCCTCTAAGGAGAGTTGCAAGGGTATTTATAGCGAAGCTAGGAGACAAATACTCCGGATTCAAAAGCGAAGAAAAAGAACCAATTCAAAAGAAAAAGAAGAAGCTAAGAGAACAATTCAACAATAAGGGGGAAGTAAAATTGATTTTCATGCAAAAAATAGAAACTCTCCCTTTTATTTTTAGTTCCATGTTTGGTGAAAGCATTCACAACTCACAAGTCTTTCTTCTTCATCATCATTCTTCTTCTTTGGTATGGCATCTAATTCTCATCACGCTTTTCCATGCACACACAATGCTTTAATTTGGGTTTGGTGCGCTTCATTTAACCGCTCTGTGTTTAGTTTAAATGAGTTTAGTCGTACCTGTACGGCGCATGCACTCCATCCTGCAACCCTCATCTAGCATTAATTCCTTATTTTATCGTTATAATTATGGTTTTAATTAATATTATTATATGCACCATTTATGGAAGAGGTGTAAACGTGTTATTTGTTCTAACATGATTTTTGTCAAACTAAATTCACGGGTCGCCAAATCTAACCATTTTTCTACTTGAGTATCTCTTTCCTTTTTTAATTAAAAATGATTATTAAACAGAATGCTCTGGCTTGTTTTTTCTCTCATCTGGGTGGTCAGAAATGGAAAATTATTAAAATGAAAAAGAAAAAAAAACAGTGTGCGGAAGGGAAGCAACAACCCAACCATCTCTGGCTTTCTTACGCAACTTTTTTACGTTAGCCAAATCGAAAAGCATTTCCATACATGCCTCTGTCTATTCTCGCTCTAGTGATTTGTTTAACGCGGAACAATTAATGGTGCAAGCTAGAGTAATTAAAGAAGTCGATTTATACCCAATCCCCGAGAGTAACTCAAAACCGGTCAGACAGTCGTCTTTGTTCGGGAACACTCTCAAGATTTCCAACATTGTTCTCTGGGACGGGTGTGGGACCAACCGTTCCTGGTGAGAAATTTCTAAAAATATTGAATACATATTTTAGTCAATTTTTTGTGTTTTATTACATACTTTAGTCTTTTTCTAAAAAATTTAGAGGGATGAAAAGATTTTGTATAATAGGCATCACTACCATTAGGTCACCATGTGGGTAGGGTGTTCCACGCCTCCACGGGCCATTACGGGTGAGGTGGTGTCAGGTGGTCATTACACTAATGGTCTAGGAAGAGGTAAATTTCTGTATGTTGGGAGTTCTAACTTCTCACGTCGTACCAATCAAATTAATACTCCATTCGTCCTATAATGATCTTTCCAGAGCACTATTCCAACTTGACGGAAATTTGTATTTATTTTTGTTTTTTCATGGCCTATATGATAAAATAAAATATTCTTGTCACCACTTGTTTTATTGAACTTTTGGTGTAGTTTTTAAATATGTATGTATTATTTTTTATTTCTATACCAGTATTTAAATAAAATAGATTGAAAAAACTTGGGATTTTTCTTCATTTTGCGAACCAGGAAGATCATTATAGGACAGAGGTAGTATTATTTTGATATATAAAAAAGTGAAACTCTATCTGTTGACTCAAGCATTTGAATTAGAAAATGTTTTTTAACTTTAATTAAAGAGTGGGAATTCTTACCCGACTATCTTGGCTTTACGAAAATTCAACAAATAAAAATGTGGCTCCGTTTGGTACACAAAGTTCAAACTAAAGAATAGGAATTGAAGACAATTATTCAAATTCTGCTGTTTGGTAGTTAAAAAATACTCCATCCGTCCGCCTAAGATGTTCTCATTTTGACTTTTGGTGGTTTTTAAGGAGAGTTGAAAAAAGGTGAAAGTTTACTATAATACCCTTAATGAAAAATGGGTGGAGTGTATTAAATGAGGTGGGTGAGATGTAATAAATAAAGTAAGTGGGGGTAGTTGTGGTATTTTACTTGTTAAAAAATGAAATGAGAAGATCTATTATGGACAAAGAAAGAGGGCTATTGGGAAGATCTATGGTGGACAGAGGGAGTATGTGGGTTTGGAATTGGTAGTGCCAAAAATGAGTTGAAATTGAAGAATTCAATTCCATCCAAATAAAATTCATAGGATTTCAACTCCCAATTCAATTCCGATTATGTCAATTCCCTGTACCAAACGGACCCTAATAGAATTTAGATTGGTGAAAAGTTTATTAGATTGAACTAAAAGACACTTGGACTGAACCACATTGAAAAATTGAGTCCAATCAATTACTTAGTTCAACTCAAGAAGTTATATACTGAATATATTTAATCTTAAATTTATAATGTGAGATAATCTCTAATAACTCTCCCCTCAGTGTGGGATAAAATTGAGTGGTATTTATCATCTCTTTTTCTCTACACAAATCATAATCATACAAATTTTATTGTATTAAAAATTCTACCAAGTCAAACGAAGAAAATTATTATGTAAGGGAAGAGTAATAAAATTCTCTAAATTTTGAGTAGGTTTTATAAATTTTACTAGTATACTTTAGTCGGTGCATTTTACACATACAGTTTTGTTTACGGAGTATCAAATATGAAATCAAAATTTTTTACTTTACACTTTTAGCCATTTTATTTATGAAGTTACACTCTTTGTTTAATACGGTCAAATGTTTTTAAAAGAAAAAGCCTGAATAATTTGTGAGCCGGCTCACTTCAATACCACCCCCTATCTTTTCTCTCCCTAAATATTTGTTCATTTTTTTCTGGTCAAAATTTACAAAATTTGATCATAAATTAAATAAAAGTTATACTCCGTATTAGATATTGGTACAAAAATAATTTTGTTAGATTCATTAATATTTTCAAAATATTATTTTATCAAATTAATATACAATATATCGTAATATATTTTATTTGATTGCAAGTCAGAAACTAAAAACAATTGACTATAAAAAATCAAAACTGAATAAGTACTCAGTGACTGAAGTAATACATATTAGCTCTAAAATTTTATTCAATTTCTCTACTGCAAAAAAAAAAATTCCGAGGTAGATACTCCGTATCTATCCTATTTTCATGTATACCAAACGAGGCGTAAAGGAAATGGACAGCACTCAAGAAAGAAGGAAGGTTAAATACTCAATGAACCACAATTAGCTAAGTTAATTATCATTTCACTGTCATTCATTCATTCATTCACACGTCAGAGGATCGTTCCTTAGATTTTGCACTGTTTTTTTCGTTTTTATTTTTTACCCGTTACGGTCGGGAAATTTGTTTCACCTTGTTTTTTTACCATTTGGGTGAGTAATTATGGATGGGGGAGAGAGGGTATTTTGGGAAGAAGGGAAAGTGGTACTGTTGCGAGTCAGGGTCACGGCTGAAGGGGAGAGGACCAGAAAAGGAAATTGGAATAATTGCGAAAAAGGAAAAACTTTCCAGAAATGTCCAATCCAAGAGTACAGGATGGGGGCCCCACCCTTTGCTCCGTTTTACCCTTCCAGTGACCTATTGCTTTCTGACCATGTACCTCGTATTTATTTATCAACGCCCCTTCCTCCTCCACGCTCCCCCCTGTAGCGCGTCTTCCCCACCTCTCCTCTTCTATTCATTAAAAAAAAGTGAAATTTGCACTAAATAGGACTAAAACATAATGACTTTTTTAATGTAGCACTTAAACTTTTTTATTTCCTAAATAAAACTTAATTATGACCTCGTGGGAGAAATAATGTCCAGTAATGCTAGACATTTACTTGAATAATGACTATTTGTTAATGACCAAAAGTCCTAAAATAAAAACATATGGTTCTATATTGGAAAAGTCGTTATGTTTTAGTCTTATTTAGGTAAATTTCTCTAAAAAAAGTATGAGCCCCGTCTCGAGAGCCCTCTCGGATCCGGTCGAACGGTCACTGAGCAGATGTAAATTTGACTTTAATCGTAGATTGATGGCAAAGAGTGGAGTCTGCACCTGGTATTTACAGAGCCTCTATGTATAGCATAGTTATCTCACAGCGCGGTTGCCAGAATTCAAGTCAAACTCAGATCTTACTTCATTGCACCCCTTGCCATGTCAACTGCGCAACCACGCTCACCGACAAAAGAAAAACTCATTCCAATTGAAATTCAATATAAAAAATGGCATTGCACGCGTACAAAATTTCAGACAAAGTTTAATTAATGGAAAATTAATAGTGAGAGTGGAGATAAAAATTATGAGGTACTCAAGTTTTCTAAAACTAGAATGATGAACTTTTTTTTAGACGGTGTGATTATTATTTTACTCCGTATTAGATTTAAAAGTGATTTATATCTCATAAATCTTCGTTTAAAAATCTCATTGCTCTCGACCCCTAGCTTCTCCTCTAATGTTTTGCTAAAGGACTTGTTTGGGATCATCTTTTTTTATTAGCAGTACCGTTTTGGATAAAATTTTGAGGATGTAGATTATATCTGAAAACGCTAACGCTAAAGGCTACCGTTAAATAATCTTTTCAAAACGCTAATGTTAATTTCTTATGCTGATATGCCAAATAGGACCATAGTCTTAGACTTATACGGTAAAAATATATTGCGATGAAATGCAAGAAGAGCAAGCGGGAGGATTTAAGGGGATTAGGAGTTAGAACAATTTTCTGGTCCAACAAAACGTAACAAGTTTTTTGGTCTACAACAAATACTCACAATAATTGATATAGAACCCGGCCATCAATAATATGTTCATCACACTTTTAAGTCCTCAACACTTTAAAAAGAACAACCAATTAAGGCCCAAAAGAAGTCTCAATAAAAACTCAAGCTCATACAATAGTAGGCCCAATAGATAAAAGATACTTCTTCTTCCCACACATCTTCTAAGTCATTTAAAACACTATATCCATTTTCATTAACGATCCAGTTCTACGAACCGTCAATTTTGCGAACGGAGTATCGGAGGTGCTCCAAAAACTCAGTGACACCGCTAGTGGCACCGTTTTTCAGTGTCACTAAAACCCCACCGTTTCATTAAATATATTTTGGTGAACTTTCACTTTTTTCAACTTTTCTTAAAAATTACAACAAAAAATTAAAACAAGAATATCAGGAAATGGAGAGATAATTAAACTAGCATAACGCATATTGGTCTTGGTAGATGGACACCACAGTCTTGAAAGTCTTGATAGTATTTGCATTAATCATTTATATATTGATCAATTTATATATTTAGATCCGTTGTGGGACAAACTTTGCTGCCCAAGAGAACTAACATTAATCGAATATGACCCGACAATTTAACGTAACATCTTGCATTATATTGGTCTTCCATTACACATAGAGTAATTTACATAAATAGGACTAAAACATAATGATTTTCCCAATATAGGACCATATGTTTTTATTTCTCAATGTAGGACTTTTGGTCATTATCAAGTAGTCATTATTCAAGTGAATGTTCATCATTACTGAACATTATTCCTCTCACAAGATCATTATTAAGTCCTATTTAGAAAATAAAAAAGTTTAAGTCCTACATTAGGAAAGTCATTATGTTTTAATCCTATTTAGAGCAAATTTCACTTACACATAACCTACTACACGTCTACACATTGTTTGAATTTTACTCATGCATGTGCATGTGTGATCCCAAATCGTGAATGGATATACTCCCTTCGTTTACTAAAACGATGCAACGACTTAATTTAGATATATTAGTCATTTTAACAAAATGAAAGTGTTTTAGGGGAAACAAAAGAACAAAAAGAAAAATTGTTTTAAGAAATGGGAGAGCATAACAAATTAAATGAGAACTTAATTATTAATCACATTGTTCAATGAATGAGCCACATATAAATGCATAGTTTTTGTATGAATCTAAATAGGCATGGAGAAAACCACTACACCTACAAATAACTATTCCATTGTGTATATATAAAATAGCCACAGATCCAAGTGAAATGTCGTTTGTCTCCTTTCCCTTTTCTTGCAACTACTCATTCTTTGTTTTGTCAACTTAGAAATGCAAAGACAATGGTGATGAATATGGGAGGGGACCATGAAAGAACTTTAACAAGCTTGCTTGGAAACATAAATATTATTTAAAAAAACCATAATATAATGTGGTTTTCAGGAAATGCCAGATCGGAAGATGATGATGTATGGACCATTTATTTACAGTATATGATGACTTTCTTTCACATGGCATTATTATTTTTATTATTGTATTAATTGATTTTATATATATATATATATATATATATATATATATATATATATATATATATATATATATATATATATATATATATATATATATATATATATATATATATATATGTATGTATGTATGTATGTATGTATGTATGTATGTATATACTCCCTCCGTCCACAAATAAAGTTCCCATTGCGCGTTTTGATGTTTGACTGAAATTATTTTCAAATCATTTTATATGAAATATGGTATGGAATTAAAAAATAAAAATTACATATTTAAAAATTACATGAAAAGATCTACAAAATTAGAGGTGACATGACTATATTATTTTATCAAATAAGACACAAAAATAGGCCAACAAAGTGAATAAAGTTTGACCCTGTGAATAGTGTACATGAACTTTATTTGTGGACGGAGGGAGTGTGTGTGTGTGTGTGTATATATATATATGCCTATCTCTATGTTAGGGTTTCTTTAATTTCAACATGCAGAATTAATGAATGAAAGAAAAAACATTAAATCTTACTCATATACTCCGTACTAATTGATTCATACGAGGATTTTAGCTGTTTGCTCAAACAAGGTGGGAGATCATAGTTGGTGTTTCCATCCACTCTCCACTTTGTTTTGTGGACTTTTGTCCACTTTCTACAAACAAACACCCTAATATGGTTATGGATGGTTGGCCAATTCATCCTCCTCCATTATTAATTACACCCTACCTCTCTTATTTTTTCTCGCTTTTACTTGACACGTTTTCTAGTATTTTATACTGAAATAATGTTTGACTTTTTTACTCTTTCCCTGGTGATATAATAAATTGAATAAAGATATAAGTACTCGTGTAAAAGAAGAATAGTGTAAAATACAGATCAGATAAAGTAAGACACAGAAGAAAAAAAGATTAGTCTTTTCATTTCTAAAAAGAAGAAAATCACAAAAAAAGTATGATTGACGGATTATCATGTGATTTACATAATTTTCAGAAATTATATACTCTTTTTTTAGTGCGACGACGGGTCTTGTGTCTTTGAGTCATCACATCATTCTCCCAATCTCATGGTAAAATTTGAGCCATGTTGTCGTTGTCTGGGGGGAGAAAATGTAAGAACAAAGATGATTATATACATATATATACACACACACACACACACACACACACACACACACACACACACACACACACACACACACACATATATATATATATATATATATATATATATATATATATCTAATAAAAGAATGTGGTAATATGTATGAATTTAACATGTCTTAAATGCATGTTTAGGTTCATATATGTTAATGCGTTGCAGGTAAACAATCAAATTAAATGGAGGTATAGCCGGCCAAAAGATATATGAACACTTAAAGGGGGGTGTGGGTGGAGTGGTCCTAATATAAATGTACCATATAAATTCTGCATCATATTATTTCCATTCATTTGACAAGTTTGAAAGGGCACTTGAAATGAAATGAAGACGTTGGGCGGAGGATTAGTTGAAGCTTTCCTTAATTAGAAGTCTCCAGCTAATTAATCAACTTATATGTAGTACTACTTTAAAATTAAGCAACCTTATTCATTATTCAATGATTTTTAACTTCTTAACTAATTCATTTTACTTATTACCCGGAGGGGATTATCAGAGCATGCATGTGGTTAATAATGAGGCATGCAGATTAATTGTACTGTGATGAAAAAAATCCCAAGCTTTGGAATCATATTTAATGTGGCATGTTACCATTTGTGATTAATTTAAAAAAATTATTTTAGACTATTTTATTTGTTTATTGAACTCAACAAATGTTAAATTTGTGAAATTTTTTACCATTTTATTTGTGAATCTAGCATTTCTCCCCTTTTAATATGCAATTCAAGATACTCCCTATTATATTACAAAAGTAAATTTAGGCCTAGTGTGTCCATACTGTCCGATAAATATACAGTTGCCTCCAGAATTTATTTTAATTTAATTTCTTTCCTTCTTTTTATGGAGCATGGGTCTTCTTTTTTAATTTGAAATTTCATTTAAGGTCCTTTTGGAAAGTACGAAAATGACTTGTGGAAAACATTTTCCTCATTTTCTTGTGTTTGGCTACAAAGTCAATAGTAAATAGCATGTTGGCCAAGGGAAAATGAAGGCATTTTCACGGGCAAGGCTCAATCCTCACCATTGCTGCAATTGTCATCGACCTAATTTTCCAAATCTCCAGAACTTCTCCCAGACATCAGAAAAAGAAAATGAAAAGAAATTGACTTCTGGAAAATAACTCATTTTCCAAAGTTCATTTTCCTAGTTTCCAAACGAACCCTTATTTAGATTTCAAACTCTAGTTTTAAGATTCTAAATTTCAATTTTCAGATTCTAAACTCCAATTTTCAGACGTTAGATATTAGTTGAGATTAATGCAGCATTCCAACTCTAATTATCAAACTATAGATTCCAAATTTTACAAGTTCATGGACATATATAGTTAGTGCAAGCGGACATAATAATTAGTATTAGGGATATTGTTGGGAATACACCTGAAAAGAAGTGAAACCATTTCAATTTAAAAGTGCTTTTCCGAATTTGAATTGAACATTAAAAAGTACTTCGCACATTAAAAAATGTGTACTTACAAATTGTTTATAAAAGTAAGAAATTAAATAGGAAAAAAAAACTAAAGTATGAGTAAAACATTGATAACATATCAAAATAAGACTTTTATGTTTTTTAATTCTGAAATATGAGTTAAAATTCATTTACATTAACAAACGCGATCATGTATATTACCAAAAAATATAGTAATCTGCACGTGTACAATGTCATATTGCATTTACATTACCACAGTGTGAACTCCTATTTCAGAAATAAAAACATGAAAATTCCTATTTTAATATTTTTTATGTTTTAGTTCTATTTTGCATATTGTTGAGACTTGAACTTTTGACATACCACTTGGAAAATAAATACGGAGTAATTATTTAACTCAGCCACAAGATTTTTGGACTGACACTAAGTTTTTTCGCTTCATAAACGTTGTCAATTGTCCTAAATCATAAATTAGCCCAATAGATAAGATATTCTGATTTTTTTATAAATAGCCCATAGCATACAGTAATTGAAGCCCAACGGACTACGTTGCAATTTCATGATTTTCTCATCACCCAAAACCCACCAAACTTACAATGGGATCCTGGCAAAACTACAAGGCCCATAATCAACTCTTTCTTTTTTTCTTTCTTTCTTCTCAATGAGGATCATAATACTTTATTTACAAGAATATTTTGAAAAATTTTATCATGGACTTAAGGTCTACAAAATAGGTGATTCTCTGTGTTTATAAGCTAGAAAACAATATTTTAAAAGATATTTTTAACTTATAAGTCAGCTGATGACATATTTCTCTATGCTTGCAAGCTGATTTATAAGCTGCTTATAAACAAAAAAAATAAGAATCTGGTCTTATATATTTATTTTTTAAACCAATTTTTTGTTTCTACTTTTTAGCAAATTATTTACAAAATTATTCATCGTCATTTATGAATATTTCCTAACGACTTTGTTAGGAATAATGTAAAAAGTTCTTAAGTTTTTTATGGAACTCCTTTAATCTTAAGGTTCACCTTGGAGTTCTATTTTTTATTGAATGTTTTGTATAAACTAGATTGAGAATAATACAACCATGATGCATTTTTTATTGAACTTTGTGCGATTTGTGTTTTTGCTCAATAGATTAGAAAATATCTACTAATTTTTTTGGAAGAGTAGTATTAAGTAATAACACATACCCTCAAGCTTTGAATATGTGGGGTGAACATGTAGAATTCACCAACAAACTTTGATAATTGTGGGTACATTTGTGTTGGAGTGAATATTTACATATTTTCGTATTAAGAAATAGAATTAACATAAATCTCAATCACCAACAAACAAATTTAATAAATTGGTATGGGCTCTTTTTTTTGCATCGTTTTGTTCTTACTTTTGACCACATATGTCTCTTTTTGCTTATTTTTGGATAACACATACTCTCATGTATGTTTTTTCTCTTTATTTTAGTATGTTAGGATAAGAAACAAGGTAACCCCATATGTTATTTTATTTGTTTAAGGTACAAATATGAATATATGATGGAAGTCAACTTTGATATATGACAATTTGTTTTTATAGTAGAGAAGTAGAGAACAATTCAAATCAATAATTTGATCTCACTTTATAATAACTTCTAAAAATTGTAATGATAATTCATATAATAATATAATCAATATTTTTTATTTTATGATTATTTTTTAATAAAATAAAATTAGTTAATTCATATATTAGAATAATCATTCATATTATAATTTAATAATATTTTTTTATGATTATTTTTTATTTGCACTATATCCATTTGTTTAGTTTGAATTATACTCGAATATTTTCTCCACAATTTATTCTTAATTTAGTCTTTTCAAAAATTCAATTCAGCGTGTGCTTTGTCCTACGAAACATTTTTTATGATTAATATAACACCATACATATAATAGTTATTTTAGTTACACTAAAATATATTCCGCATATGAATATCAAATGTTAATTTTGTTTAAGTAATAATCAAAGCTGATCAACTCAATGTAGTAAAAGATCAAAACTTTAGAAACTCAAATGACATGTAGCAATAAAAATGTATTTTAAAAATAGAATTAGATTTCCATTATCAATGTATTTTAAAAATATTTTTTCCGACGTCTAATAATAAAGGATTACTTTCTCTGTTTTCTATTTAACATGTTTCTTAAGTTTATTTTGTTTCATTTTTAAGAAAAAGATTATGCTTCATATCATTTTATTTTTCTCTACATAAAATATAATCGCACAAAAGTTTCATTTTCTCTATTCTTATATTTTTTCAAGAGAAATTAAATTTATTTTTTGAAAAAATCACATCAAATGAAACAAGTAAAAAGTATGGAGTAATAACGATAACGATGATACTAATAATAATAATTCCTGATAATAATAATAATAATAAATCTTGATTAGATCTAATCTGATATGCTATGACCTAATCTGATTGGATCTGATGTGATTTGATTTTAATAAAAATAAGAAAAAACAGAAAGCATTGAAAGGAACGAGACCCAACTCTCTGCCTTGGATACCCGCATATACCGGGTTATCTTTTTACAAAAGGATCATGCTAGGGAGCCACCACATGGGTGCAATCATGGAGGTACTCATGCTTCACATAGACAAACACTTATTGTCTGTGCGATACAGACAATTATCGTCTGTATTTGTCTGTATGAAACATCTGTGCAAGCAATCCATGTGGTGGCATAGCATTCTTACAAAAATTGCTGATGGACAACAGTTTGGGCTATTGCTGGCTGACACCATTTCTAGCATCATCTCTCTCGTTCTGCCAGGTCGCTTCATCCACCATCGCTTCAAACCCGATCACAGCGACTTTTCTAAATCCACAAAAATGTCATCAATCACTTCTCCGGGCCTTTCCTCATCTTCTCTCCCTCGCTCATCCGCTGGATTCCACCCCAAGTTGCCCTGCCGGCTGCCATCTCCGCCCAGGCCCAGCTCTGCTAAATTTCACACCTCCATCCGCACTCCGTCCACTCGCAAGTGCCTCATCGTCGCTTCCGGCGCCACCTCTGCGCCTGATTCTCCACAGGTACGACATTTGTTAAATTGCCCTCTCATTGCGCTTAAATTCAACCGGTAACATGAGAATATTTGTGTTAGGTTTTGAATAAATGGTCTCGAATCGAGAGATGATTAACTGTTTATCTATCTGCTTCTGGTAGCCAAAAGAGGGAGTTTATACAGTTGGCGACTTCATGACCAGAAAGGAAAAGTTACTCGTAGTGAAGCCATCCACATCTGTAGATGAAGGTATTCGTGAATAGATTAGGTTTAATGATTTTACTCACTGAGTCCCATAAAAGAGTCATATTTTAACAATGTACAACTAATAGAATTCAACTTAGTTGCTCAGTATATTTTTAAATTCATTTCTTAGTTTTTTATTGCTCAAAAGACATCAAATTTAGTTTCTTTTGTTCAATTAGGACTCTTTTTTGGTACAGAATGAAGTTTTCCATCGGTACTCCTCTTCTTTGGTTGGGAGTGAGTTCTATTTTTGTACACTCTTTGTGCCTGTGAAAATCTCACACGCACAAAGTGTAGATTAATGCTATCGCCTGTGTACTTCAGGTTATAAAGTGCATATTGCTTTTACTCAGAAAATCAACATAAGGGATCAGTACGTAATTATCTGCATTGACTGACATTTTTATTTCCCTGGCAGCACTGGACGCTCTTGTAGAAAACAGAATTACTGGTTTTCCTGTGATAGATGATGAGTGGAAGCTGGTACGTTATTTTCTTTAACAGAATTAATTGTTTTATGCACGTACAAAAAAATTTTCTTTTTGATATTTATTTCTTTTAGTTAAAATTTCAGTGTTAAGTAACTTCATACAATTAATTAGCACTATACCTTTAATGCCACCAGCCCCAACGAGTTGGGGTTAAGGTGCTAATACTGATGATGATGATATTTGTCAAGTATGGTGGTGTAACGTAGATGTTGTAAAGTTAGTTATTGACACCTCTGAATGAAAATTGTGTCTTCGTTGGTGTGATACCTGTTATCTGTCAAGATGGGTTATTTCTTTAGATATTAGGCTTGTCTAGGAACCATAAGATGTCATGTTTGGGAACTTGATGCCATCAAATATGATGCATTTTCGGATCAAGATGACAAGCCAAGACCTTACTCAACCACAAAGTCTAGCTAATAAACAGCTTGGCTTATCACTTCCTCATCTATGAAGGAACCGATGTGAAACTCATAACATTGCCACACCCTTTAAGAGCGGACATCCACGACAACTCTCACTCTATCAACACATCACTGACTTGATGGTAGCCCTCCTACTTATAGTGGCTTCACTCGTATGTCAGTGTTTGTTATAACACCCTTTGAGAGATGACTCATTAGTCCAGCCTTTGGGTAGGCGATCCGTGGTTTGTTTCTCAACGAGAGAACCACTGATACGTTCTCATGATACCACACTAAACCCTTGCCCCATCACAAAAGATAATCACATGAACGAATGTTTGACATTGTCTCAAGTACCAATCTCTCATTCCTGGAGGAGTCGATGTGGGATTTGTAACATTATGATAGGAACAGCAAAGAGGAGGAGGGATTGTAAATATATTGGAGATATTTACAGAATATTGATAAACCCACCATTATATGAAACTGATCTTATGGAGTGTAGACATTTCGTAGTACAAACATCTGTACAAATAGATAAGTCAATCATTTGACCTCCCTAAATGTGAAGTACTAGAAAATATGAAATTGTGGGAAAATCCACAACAGAGTGGGATAGTGCAGAACATGTAGCCTCAAAACCAGCATAGTGGTAACAACAACCTAGAACATGTTCTTGAAAATTATGTTCTATTTTTGCTCTAGTATGTGGCTTGCCATCAGTACCCCCCCCCCCCCCCCCAAAAAAAAGTCACCTTGTCCTCAAGTTGAAATGAAGGAATTTTGAGCGAGATCTATGTATTAACTCTTGGAGGAATTCCTTCAAATTGTATTGGTTGCCATTCAAGTTGAGAAGCATGAAGCCATGAACATATCCTTTAGTGGGCTTGGATAGTGTTGATAGCAGCCAGCCACTTAACTCCCAATACGACGTCTACATTACCCATTAGAAAGGGGAAATACTCTTGGAGTCTTGGGTAGTCATCAGCTGAGGCAACTGCACAGAAACATTTTGGCAAACCTAGTTGGATCTAATTGCTTCTCCATTCCCATTTGTAGCCAAAAAGGGGGACCCCCACACCTACAGCCTGACCTAATTCTTCCACTAGTTTTGCTGGAATTACCTCTCTATTGCTAATGGTTCCCTTGAGGTTCATTGCAGACCCTTGAATTTCCTCAACAACAGCACGGAAAGTGACCTTGGCCATCTCCCTTTTGTGTTTCGGTATCATTTCCGGTTTATGTGATGAAAGAAAATAATAGAAAAGAAAATGGTGAGAAAATGAAAAGAAAATGGAAGTCAAATAATAGTTGTTTGGATGATGAGAAAATGGTGAGAAAAAGTGAGAAGAAAGAAATGTGATAAAAGGAAAAGACATTTTTTTCCTTTTTTAAATGGATGATGAGAGATTAAAATATCTGCAAAATTGTAATTTTATTCTTTTTCTCTCCCTAATCTACTTTTCTCATAATATGAAAATCTCAGGATGGAGTGGACAAATCTCCTCGTACAAATAGATAACACACTAATTTCCCCTCCCTATTCTAATAATCTCCGTTTCAATACTCAAAGTACCAATCTTCCTTAGTAAATGGCAACGACAAAAGGGTCAATAATTTTCAATTCTCAACTCTCAAGCCTTATCTCCCTCTCCTTTTAGCGGGCAGTGGTGACTAACAACATTTATATTGGCACACTCTAAATTACGAAGATATTGAAAGATGGAAACAAAGAAATAGGAGCACTGTATATACACTGAACATTGAAGAGAGAGAAACAGGAACGAGTATGCTAGAGGAAATCACATATAGAAAGAAGAAAGTTAGATGGAATAGTATTAACTGATTTGGGTTCACTTTTCAATATTGAAATTCTGATATTGTATGTTCGTTCACCTTCGTCCTCTTTTAGTTTTCTTACAATACTCTGACTTAAAAAAATTACCCTTTCCATTTGGTGGAAAAAGTCTATGTTGCACGGATTCTTCAACAAGTGCCGCTTCCCATCCCCGAAACATCCCCGTTTGGGTACTTGTGGATGTCCCAACACCCAAATTCTTTTTAAAATTTGGAAAAGTTGATGCTTCCCAACCCCTTCCCTATGCAACTTAGGAAAAAGTCTCAATACCCCAAATTCCCTCAGTTACATGCGCATACCTAAAAAAGAGTTCCAAATGTTTTAGATTGGGTGACTTAGGCCAAGTTTCAAACCCAAACTCCCAGGCAGTCTAACGGATTTACCCAAGCCAATACCCACACCGAAAGTTAATCTGGATGTATTGCTGGCCATATGAATCCCAATTTCTATGAGAGATGCTTCACAAAATTCAAACAAATGAATACAAGACCAAAATCGCTAATATTCACATGAACTGATTCTTAGACTAATCATTCTAGAGCACGTTAAGTACACCTTAGAATTCTTGTATATGTACAACAGGAGACCTAAAATTATCCACACATTTTTAATCAGAACGTATTATGATTATTTTGTTGCATTCTATATATTTCTACAGGTTGGTGTTGTTTCTGATTATGACTTATTGGCACTGGATTCTGTATCAGGTAAATATATTGAATGATGTGTTAAGGGTAAAAAATTGTATACCACTAGAAAGTACAATGTCCCTCTAGCACAAGCACCCCACCTCCCCAGGGGAAAAAGGTCCAGCTACAACCAGCACAAAAAGTTCATCTGAAACCCTATCCCTGGCTGCATTGAATTGCTTTAGCTTAGTTTATCTGATTTACCATGAAGTCATGAAGTGAAATTTTCATCTTACCTTTTACGCACAGTTGAAAGAATAATGTTAGTCGGTTTTATTAATTCCTAAACACCCTAGCATTCCTAATGCCATACTGATATTTCATATGCCTATTATGCAAGTTAGTCAAAACTCTTTATTGATTGAAATCCTATGTTCACCTCTAGGCTTGAGCTGTTCTCCATCTGGAAGAGCAGATGCAGGCATGTTTCCAGAAGTTGATAGCAGTTGGAAAGTATGAAAACCATCACAAGTATTTATTCAAGCTTTTTACATTTTTTCCTTTTTAAATCACCTAGAACTTATCACACTTATAATGGTATGTAAACACAAACTTATCAAGAACTCACCAACGAAATAATAGTTACTATCTTTTTGGTAAATGGATTTACACTTGACATTTAATTATTGCAGACATTCAATGAAGTACAAATGTTGCTTAGCAAAACCAATGGAAAAGTAGTTGGTGACTTGATGACACCTGCTCCATTAGTGGTGCGTGAATCCACTAATCTAGAGGATGCAGCAAGGTTTTGTTCTTTATCCAATTATCCATCATTTGATCTGAGCATATTTCTTTATAAACTGCTAAATGCATCTTGTATTTAAAATTTGACTTAAACAGGTTTTTTTCCTAGAAATATAATGCTTTTTTTGTTGTTGAAAATTTATGCTTTTCTCTTCTTAGCTTTCTCTATCACCATTAAAAGAACCTCAGTAACCTGACTCACAGAATTTCAGTATAGCACATCATTTTTTAAATGTGCTCAATATTTCATTTCTAGATTGTCTGTGTGGCGTAAATGAAAGTGTAAATGAGTTGCATAAATTTGACCTGAACATTTGTCTGGAATAAACTCGTGTGAATGTGGTGTAGATGAAAGTTTAGTGATCAGTCATTTTTTCTCTATGGAGGTTGAGAGACAGGAGCTTAAAAGGATGTCGTAAATTACAAGGATGAATAACAAATTCTTTTTAGAGTGACCTAAAAAAAACTACACTGACGATAAGCATTTTAAGAGCATTAAGTGATCTAGCTAGCTATGAGAGCGTGCCAGAAATCCAATTTTTGCTTAATTTAAGTAGCTTTAACAATTTTGGTGTTTGACAATGAAAAGTGACTTAAATAAACAATAATTATCTTCATACTTTCTCTTTGGGTTGTCCCAAAATTTATTACTTCTTCTGTCCAACCCAAAATTTATTACTCCCAAAGGAAATCATTTTTTGCTTAACTTATTACTCCGTAGTTATTAGTTATTACAGTGGATAGCACTTTTTGTGATTATGATGAAATTATTTTTGGACAGTTTTGTACTCTGACTATTCTATACTCCCTCCATCCCTAAATATTTGCCACATTTGTATTCCCGAGACAAAATATCAACTTTTTTTAATTCATTTTATTTACATATTGGTATAGAAATAAAAAATAAAATTTATATATCAAAAAACTACATGAAAAGTTCTTTGAAATAAGAGGTGTCAAGAATATTTTATTTTATCAAATAACCAATGAAAACATAGAAATAAACAAAAGTTCCCGCGACTACTGAAAAAGCAAACGTTGCCAATAATTTGGGACGGAGGGAGTATTTATTTGCACTTTACTGTTCAGCGATAATTATGTCTTTTACTCACAAGTGAAGCATTTCAGCATTTTTTTGGTTCATAGACGCTCACATTTGAAACTTGCACTCATATTTGCAAACAATACCCACATTTCCTTTTTACTTGAACAATCATTTTTTTATCCCACAAAGGAAGAAACAAAAACTTTATTCCTTGCAAAATCTCCCAATATCTTCAACATATTTGTAACTTTTGTTCATTTTTCAGGTTATTATTGAAAACTAAATATCGCAGACTTCCTGTTGTAGATTCTGACGGTAAGCTGGTAAGGTCATCCTGCCTCTTTGCATCATTTTACTTGTTTTTCCCACCCTAAACACCATCTGATTGAGATCTATAACACTACCATACTGTGAAGGTTGGAATTCTCACAAGAGGAAACGTCGTACGAGCTGCTCTTAAAATAAAACGATCAACGGAAATGCAGATCTAAAATCATGCAAGAAAATTCAGCGTCCAAAGCCTGTAAGTACAGTTATACATCAAAGCAGGAACCCTACATTTCTAAGTTATAACTGCAATGTTATGCGGATTAGCTCAAATGTAGGGACCTCGCTGAAATTGTGTTTATAATAACAATATTATGTGTGATTTAGCTCAAATGCTAGGATTGATTGGGTTTGGCTGGTTGATTATCTAGTTGACCCTGTTTTTTCCTTGATTTGTTTCAAAATTATTCGAGTTTACTTCAAGTCTTGTCGTAGTTCTGTGAGATTGGTCACATGGATCTCACTTCATTATGCTTACAACCATGCTACACTCACACCAAAAAGTGTACCCCAAAGCTACACCAAAGGTATACACTAACATTTTGATGATTCGCACTGACACAAAATGCTGGTGTATTAACAAAAACTTGCTCTAATATTTTGTGTCTGTGTGAACTATCACCCTAACATTACACTGACACAAAATGAAGGTGCACATCTGTGGTGTACAAATTGGGTATAAATCTTGGGGTACTAATAGTTTAATCCTTATGCTTATTACCTTTCAACTAGCGTTAACACTAATATGTTATAGGTATAGAAATCAATCATTACTTCTATAAATACAGTGAAAATGGTACTCCGGATGTTTTTACTAGTTACTCCCTCCGTCTCAAATTAAATTTTCTTTTTACTATTCACATGGTCAAATTTCATTTACTTTTTTTCTCTTTTTTCTGTAGTCACTAGACTCGTACCCGTGCGATGCACGGGCTATTAATTGACATATAATTACTCAATGTTTTGAATAAGGAAAAATGTTACAAAAACTTGAAAAGATTATATAAATTGAAAAAATAGAAAAAAAGAAGGGGAGTTTTGGAAGTGTTAAAAGTTTTGAAACGTTTTTTTACAAACTACATTCGTTATTTGGTAACATGAAGGAAGGTCTTTATTGCAAATCAAAATCTTTAACAGTTTCCGTGCGTCGCACAGTAAGAATATTTAACTATTATTTTAAAGAAACAATAAATAAATTTTACTCCGTATGATATAAATAAATTGGATTCAAATAAAGTGGATGAGTGAGAAATTAAAAAATGAATTTATATGATAGATCATAACTTAATAAATATTTGAATCACCGTTTTTGGTTTTTAACATTTTACTCAATTTAATTTCAAATCATTTAATATGAAAAAATATGTAGAATTAAAATACAAAAATTACATATTCTAAAAGTAATGGGAAATGACTATATTATTGAATCAAATTAGAAAATCAAATAAAAAAAGTGATTGAAGTTTAACTGTGAGAAAAGTTCACATGTAATTTAATTATAGTTCGAGGGAGTAAATTATGTTCATATAATTCATCCATGTTTATCCGACCTAGTAAATATTAATTCAATAAATATACTACCCCTTTCTTGAGTATTTGTCTATATGTCCATATTTAACTATTTTCCATCAAGCTTGGTAAACTTTGACCTGAAAAAAATAAAATTTGAACAATATAATATTTTATATATTTTATAGAAACTGTATTAGTCCTAAGCCCAATGAATCGTCCGGCTCAAATATATTCCCGGCCCAAGGATATAAATGAATCCCTACTCTTCATTTCCGCCGCTACGACCCTCTCTTTCTCGATCCCTCTTCCGCTTCATCTCTTTTGTCGCTCATCCATAACTCTCTCTCTCTGGTACTCTTTGATTATTAAAGTATTTGAATTTCATATACGCCGATTCATTTCGTCGATATATATATATATACACACACACACACACACACACTTATAAATATATTCATATTTGAAAAAATCTAAGCTTATATAAATTTTACCTATCGAGATGTTTTTAATTATAATACACAAATACATATATTTGTAAATCAAAACATCCTTTATTTAATTATAGAATTATTTCTTAATCTTCGTCACAATTTCCCTTGTGTTTATTTAATTATAGAATAATTTATTAATCTCCTAACCTGTTAATCCTATTTTTATTCTTTTTGGAGTAGTACTTGCACTAATTATTTTTTAAATTGTGGCATGTTGATATAAATATTACTATATAAAAATGATATCTCTAAAATTTTTTCAAACCTTATTTTGTGTACTCTTAGATATTACATATTAAAAAATATATATTCCTTTTTATATATGTATCGATATGTGTGTGATGATATATGACATTGAAAATTGATTCTGTGATTCGTAGGCTTTTAATGTTTGAGGCATCGAAGAAAATGAACGTATCTTGGCGTGGCATAACGGAATAAACCCCCGTTGTTGCAGCCATGGCGATTTCATTTTTTATATTGCCTCAAACTTAAAACTGGATTAAAAAATCTGAGCCTCTATTGTATATTATGTGTATATGTACACGTGCTGGATGACTACAATATATGTGTGTGTGTGTGTGTGTGTGTGTGTGTGTGTGTATGCACTTTATATATATAATGTAAATGGAAATATTGAGATGATTTTTGAGAAGTTTATTTTTTAGGAATGAAGTTCACATCATTATGCTCGAATATATATATATATATATATATATATATATATATATATATATATATATATATATATATATATATATATATATATATATATATATATATATATATATATTATATATATATATATATATATATATATATATATATTATATATATATATATATATATATATATATATATATATATATATATATATATATATATATATATATATATATATATATATATATATATAATACATGCTTCATGATACCTTTAACCATTCATTAAATGGCTAGATATTAAAAATCTTTAAAATGGATAGATTTGACACAAAGTTACTTTTTCCTAAATCTACTTTATGGAGCCACTCAATTTTATTTTTCTCCAATGCAATTTTATGAAGCCACTCAATTTTGTTTTTCCCTAATGCAATTTTATGGAGCCACTCAATTTTGTTTTTCTCCAATGCAACTTTATGGAGCCACTAAAATTGAAAAGACATAAAGCAATTTTATTGAGTCCCACACCACGCCAGACCTAAAACCGAACAATAAAGTAGGCCCAAACCCGTCATTTACAGAGCCTGGTCCAAACCCGATCCACCAAGCCTTTAGTTTAGGCGAGAACATTGTTCACAAAATGCACCTAGCATTGTATATAGTAAGATTTGTTAAAATAAAATAGTTATGTCACCATTAATTTTGTAAATCTTTGGATATATTATTTTAATGGAGTATGTGTTAATTTTTATTTTTTTTAATTTTACACTATTTTTCATATAAAATGGTTTGAAATTAATTTCAGTGAAACATCGTAAACCGTAACATGTACTCCGTAATATAAATTGGTACATAGAGTATGTTTTTTGGGTATGCAGTGATGGGTTTCTGCCAAAAAAATCTGTTGGTAAAACAAGTCACAATATTTTCTCCGTGACATTTTTTTCTTTTTTGGATGGAACAAGTAAATTACGGAGTATATTATTCTTCAACTAATTTTAATAACTTTTGGAAATGAAAACTCCACTCGACCCACGCTAAATTCTAGTAAAATTTGCACTAAATAGGACTAAAACATAATGACTTTCCTAATCTAGGACTTGAACTTTTTTATTCTCTAAATAGGACTTAATAATGACCTTGTGGGAGAATAATGTCCAGTAATGATAGATATTTAGTTGAATAATGACTAATTCATAATGACCAAAAGTCCTACATTGAGAAATAAAAACATATGGTCCTATATTGAGAAAGTCTTTATGTTTTAGTCCTATTTAAGTAAATTACTCTAAATTCTACTCCCTATATCCCAAATGAAATACTTTGTAGCTTGTACATTATTTTATTTACATAGTTAAATTTTATTTATTTTCTTTATCTATTTTTGTTAGTCATTTGAAAAAATAATAAAATCTGTCATTTTGTAGAGTTTTTGATATAATTTTAAAACATGTAAATTCTATTTTATAAATTTCACTTTAGTTGTCTTATAAATTAAATAGAATATATTTTCGGTCAAACTTCATAAATCAAGAGATATCATATCAAATGAGACGCGGGAAGTGTTTTTGAATAATACATTGATAGTAGCCACTCTTTTGTTGATGACTTCAAGTTTTTTCCAACATTATTCCATTATGCTCATATACTAGTTGAGTATTAATATTTGTTTCAAAAAAAAGTTGAGTATTAATATCTAATGTCATTTCTTAAAAGAGTCTTTTATAAAAACTAACTTATTTTGTTAACATCTAATAAAAAAATTCTTTTGGCTTATTTGTTCGGTTTAACCTTTTTCCGTCAAATTTGATAAACTTTTTAAATGAAATTGTTATATTTATTAAAAAAGATTCTATTATAATTATTATTCAAAAAGACTTTATTTAATTGATGATTAAATAAAATGAATAAAATGGATAAATAAGAAGGGATGAACCTGGAGGGGAGAAAAATTTGAGTAACAACTTAAAAAATGCATCTTCAAGTCAGTCAATTTCTTTGGGAGTGGACTCCCTCCGTCCAACTTTTATCTTCCCACTTTACTTTTTTGTTTGTCTATAAATTATCTTTCCATTTTCTTATTTGGAGTATATTTGTGTGTAAAATGACTTACTTGCCCTCCTGCCAAAACACCCACCCCTCTGATTATCTCTTAAATATCCCTGGGTTAGTGGGTTTCATAACCATCTATTCTACCATCTCCTCGTTTGATTTATCTTCTCCCAGCAATTCAACTCTCTTTCAACCCTTTCAATTCATCTTCATCTTCCTTAAGGTTATCAAGCACCATCTTCTTCATCTTATGCCGCCGTCAATTGCTCCGATCTACTCATCATCTTCCGACATTGCTGCCGTCGAGTGCGTAGATCTACAAATTAAATCCACCGATGCCGCAGCCCCGTGGTCGTGGCTGATATATGTCGTAGCCTCGCCGCTGTCAATTGCTCTGAATCCTCTCATCATCTATAATGTAGCATTTCGGCCCGGCCTAACCCGTACTTTGATTTGGCATGGGGTGGACGCCGGTAGTCAAAGATTTTGTGATCTTTGTGTACAACTCCACGAGAAGAAAAATAGTACTCCATGCTGCATTATTAGCACCCTTTGGGCGGTTACAGTTAAAACCATAATTATAATTATGACTATTTTAAAAAAACATGCAACAGTTGTCTTCAAATGTTATGGTCGATTTTGTGGATATTTATTTACACTACTCCAAATTAAGGAGTTGGATAAGTACTTGGGATGGACTGTTGAAAATAACCCACACTCATCCGTACCAAGATGTCGGCATTCAGTTTGGCATTCACTTTACACCGAGTTGTACTTACTACATCACAAACTTGTACCCCAATCTTATTTATATATACTTTTATGCAATTTTTAATTTGAATTTATAATATATATATATATATATATATATATATATATATATAAATTCCGTTTTATATTTTCATACATATTATCAAAGTAAACAAAGTTATGTCTTATTTAGAATCGAGGCAGTATTGTTTTAATTTGAAGTGTAAAAATGAGTTTCCTAATGTTCATACTTGTTTTATGAATCTTAGTACATTGATATAGTAAGAAAGTTGAGTATATGAAGAAACAACTTTTTTACCAGTCCATGAAAAGTGTGAGAAAGTCTACATTTTATATGCGATCTTAAGATCACGAAAGAATAGCTCGTTATGCTAATGACACATATTGTCACTAGAATCTAGTGGTAAAGACCTCCACTAATGGCATCGCAAGGCGGCCAACAGGTGGCCAATTTTAATGTAAATGTATGAATATTTTATTATACTTTTTTGGTAATTTACATGAACATGATTGATAATGTAAATTTATTTTAACTTCTATTTTGTGAATAAAAACATGAAATTCTTATTTTGGTATATTGTCAATGATTTACTTTTACTTTAGTCTTTTTTTATTTGAAAACTAAATCGAAAAATTTATAAAATTAGTGGTAACACGACTATATTATTTTTTCGGTCATGACTAACAAAAATAAGAAAAAAAATGAATGAAGTTTGACTCTTTGAGGTAAGAGTTTGTTTCAACAGTTGAGAGTAACAGTTTGGGTTGAGAAAGTGGTGATCAGTTTCATACGGAGTATAAATGGTCATTGTCTGGTCCGAAAGAATTGGCATCTATCTTCTACATTTCAATTTACCGGGACCATTTTTACTGCACACGCCCTTTTATTCGTAGGCGTCATTTGTTTTACTGCACACGCTCTTTTTGTTCTTCCATATAAGGATAGGGTCAAGGGGTACGTTGCACAATTGGCAAGACAAGAGGTGTCAAAAGGTAAGACTCGAGTTCGATTCTTAACAATTGCGCTGGGAGGCAGCACTGAGAGACAATTATGCTAAGCATTGATCCTCTGCGACTCTACATGCTCCACTCTTTACTACCAATCAACGATTAAAGTTTCATTTACCTACTTTCAGTGATCGTTCAGTTGGATTTAAGGAGGCTCTCAAAGATGGGGCTCATCTTTTTTTTTCAAATAAGGATGTGTCTCATCTCTTAGTGTTTCTTCAAACCCCATCAAACGATCATCATAAAGAAATAAATTAAATTTTAATTGTAGATTAGTGACTAAAACTTTAAAAAGTAGATCTTGTTATAGAAGTTTTATGTTTAATATAATAGTGTTCCACCGCAGTTGTTATGAATAAAACTCGATTCCTACTCCGTTGACGACCTAAATATTTTCCACCAAGAGTTTGATACCAAATATTTTATTGTATACAAAGTAGATAATATTAACTTATCTACAAAACAACTATTTTTGAACTTTTAGTGTCAAAGCTAATAATTTCTAGCATTTCTAAAAGAGAATTAGACATGATAAAAACAATGAGCCCGGTTAATTGGTTCTGGGAACAATTTGTTTCGAGATCCGATTCACTTGGTTTGGATAACTATGTCGGAGCATGCATGAAGAATTGTTTTTAGTAATTCTTGGGAAACGTAAACGTCAAATTATACCCCAATTTATACACCGATGTCCTCCCAACTACATATCTTTTATCCAGAATCTAAAAATTGAATCTTGGATTAAATAAATGGTAGAAAAAGGATTGGTACACAAACCTTTTTTAATTTTTTTGGAATGGAGTATATAGAAACGAATAGGGTGTACCAAATGTCACATTTTACTACTTGGTTAATAATTGAGACTTTTCCAAAGGGTGAAAATTAAAATCAAATCCTAGTCACTCCAAACCATCTTTTTTTACTCGCAAATTTTACCAGCGCACCCCTTATCTTATTCTAAATTGCATATTGGCCTAGTCAACCGCCGACGCACTCACCAATAATCAACGTCCGGGTCTTCCGGTTCGGGCATCTCGTTCAAGTCGGGCTTCTCCTCGAACCAGCAAGCTTTCTCCTTCAACCGGGCCGGGCTTATCTTGCCCGCCGGCGAATCCTCCCACCCGCCGCGGCGTTCGGAGCTGTGGGTGGCGTCCACCCGGGACCCGACTTCGATCGCTTTCCTCCGTATAGAGGCGGTGGACAAATCTCTGAGGGCGCCGCCGCCTTCGGTGGCCAGCAGGTCCGGGAAGTTCAGCCGCGCGTTGGGACCCCGGAGGTAGAAGACGGCGATGTCGTAGGCCCTCGCCGCAGCAAGCGGCGTCGAATAGGATCCTAACCACAGGCGGGATCGCTTGTTGGGTTCTCTGATTTCGGCGACCCACTTCCCCCACTTCCTCATCCTGATTCCTTTGTACGGTTTGGTCTTCCTCTTCCCGCCACTAACATCTTGGATCTCCTCCATCACCATATATATATATATATATATATATATAAACCCAGAAATTGCAGAGGGAGAGAGAGAGAGAGGGGATTGAAGGTTGAAGATGATCAAAATCTGATGAGATAGAGAGATGGGGAAAGATTTATTATAGCCATAAATTAGAAAAGAGATGGCTTATAATATACAGAGCGCATTCTCTCTTAAAACCTTTTTTTACTCTTATTTTAACTATTCAATCCACCATGGTGGGAGAATGTCATTATTTATATTGGAAATTTTGGAGGAGTTTTGGGAACCTTTGGATATACCAAATTCAAACCAGTTTTTATAGTAAATGTTATTGTGAGCCTAAAGTTCATATATTTTCATCCATGCCTACAAAAGAGCGTAATTTGTTATAATTTATTTATACATAAAATAATTTTAAAATCGATAACATTTTACATATTGTTCGGATCAATACTGAGATGAGTATAGTACTAATTTCAACTCTATAAATTCATCAATAGTTAATTATAGCGCTAATTCTCGTTGTATTTTTTAAAATTTTAATTTTATTTGGTGTATATATCTTTTTTTTATTTCAGTGTATTTTTTTAATAAAGTGTCTTTTTAGCATTTTTATTTTAAAAAATGTTGAATAATGTATAAGAAACGGAGAGGTGGGGCGAAAAGCGATAACATCGTAAGTGTTCTAGACAGGACTGGAAAAGATCGAGGAGAATGAGATCGACGTGGCGAGAGGGCGCCCCATTGCAAACATTCTAAAGGGAGATTTAGAATAGAAGAAACACAGGCAAACGAAAGAAAAAAAATGTAAAAAGAAGAAAGAAGAAAAAATATGGTTATTTTTCAGTTTTTTCTAATTTCTTTCAATATCTAACTTTTTTTTTCCAGTTGATGGAAGGCTGACCCCGAAAGCACTATATTTTCCTGCTTTCTACAATTTCTTTATTAAGCTCTTCTTAATTCTTCATAAAAATTTCGTTTGGCTTTTTGCGTGGTTAAACGAACACAGTAAATTATACCGTACAGTTTATGTAGACGAAAAAAGAAACAATATATTTACTAATTTTATTTTTATTAAAGACCCTGTAATTTAGTGATATTAATGTAACTCTCGCTAATGAGATATAAAAATTTAATATATCAAAATAACATATTAAGATGAGTCTAATTATATTAAATTTATATTATAACAAAATATTCTTTCACACAATTTATGGCATAAATGTATCATGGTTTGACAAAAGAAATTAAAACAAAACAGATTTTTAAGAAAAAACATTATCCATTTCTTTTTTTAATTGTTTTGAACATTAATAATTCTATTACAAAAAAGTATATGTTCACGTATCTTTATTTAGGGGAAAATTGAAAATTATTTTGAGAAGAGGAAAAAGTAGTACTTCCTTTGTCTCTAAATATTTGTCACACTTCTATTATCGAGATAAAATATCAAATTTTTTTCAATTTATTTTATTTACATATTGACATAGAAATAAAAAATAAAATTTGCATATCAAAAAAACTACACTAAAAGTTCTTCAAAATATGAAGTGTTAAGAATATTTTATTTTGTCAAACAATCAATGAATACGTAAAAATAAACAAAAGCTCCCACGACTGCTGAAAAAGTAAATGTGAGATATATTTTGAAAGGGAGATAGTAGTACATTAATCTTTGGTGGAAATTAAAATGAATAGGGGTGCCACGTGGGCAGGTGGATGGTCGGTAGTCGGCAGTTCAGAGAGGGGTGGGGACAGGTGTGAGTGGACATGGATTATTTGGATGTTATCAAAAATCACGGAAGTGCCCTCACCGTTGGTTGGACCTTTTTTTGTTGTCGGCGGAGATTCCTACGCCACCATCATCATAATGTCTCAAGAAATATAATTCCTTCCCCTCTAACATTATATTTGATTCAAGAAATTTATAAAAGAAAATTGAGAGGAAATATAAATTTTCATGTTTAGTTAGATCGGAAAAGAAAAGAAAATAGAATGAAAAAAATGAGAAAACAAAATATAATAAAAGGAAAAACCAACTTTTCCTGATTTTGATAAGAAAAATAAAAGAAAAATATTTTCTTTTCTTTCCTTTCAAAATCCTTAAACCAAACATAGCATAAATGTTTCACATTTTTTAAAAACAAGGCAAAAGATCATGTTTTTTTCAATTTATTTTATTCAAATATTAGTATATAAATAAAAAATAATAATATTTACATCTTTAAAAAATACATAAAAAGATATTCAAAATAAGAGGTGTCAAAAATATTTTATTTTATTCCATCCTTTTTAAAATGTTCTTACCAATTACAATTCACACAGTCAAACTTTAATCACTTTATTAGTCAATTTTTGTTTGTTATTTGATAAAATAATATTGTATTGTCTACTCTTGTTTTGTAAAACTTTTGATATATTTTTTAAATATACAAATTTTATCTTTTTATTTTACACATATAATCAAGTAAATTGAATTAAAAATAAAGTCGGTCAAACCTCGTAAACAGAAACGAGAAGAATATTTTAGAATAGAGGGAGTATCAAATAACCAATAAAATATACAAATAAATAAAAATTTTCTTGAATTTGAAAAAGAAAATGTGACAAACATTTTGGGATAGAGAAAATATATGAAAAAAGAGAGAGAGTAGCCATGGTCATTTAAGTACCCCACCCCATCTCTATGCCGTCCGTTGACGTATATCCTTGGAATTTTTTCTTTTTCTTCTGTTAACCGAGAGGGGTAAAACTGTAAAAGATTAGTGGCTGGATTCGATATATCATACGGAGTATATGATAACATGGATGTCGGATGAGCAATGTTAGTAGTACACCAAAAGGTGTGTACCCCAAATGTACACTACCCTTTCTCCATCACATATTTTTATTTAATTTTTATTTACATATTTTTTTTAATTTTTTTGCTTTTTTTTAGTGGACAATGAGAGGGTGGGAGACATATGGGGTGCACCTTTGGTGTATCCCTAGCATTTTCCATGTCAGATTACTGAGCACAACATATAGTCTTTGTATGTATCAAATCTCACTTTTATTAATGAGTTAATCTCAGTTCATGTATAAGTTAATTTAGTGTCTATACGTTTGGTTTAGTCAAATTAGTGTTTATAGTTACGAAATGTGAATTAAATTAGTCCTTTATTCAAAATTTATAGGGAGTATCTAAAATGATACTAGTTACTTATACATCAGTTCGTTTGGGGTACCTATAGTGTCCCGTTTGTAAAAATGACAGTTTCTACCCCTAACCTCCACCCCAGCCCCCATCCCTATCCTGGCAGTACACTGCCTCGCAGTGTATTACCAGGGTAGGGAGGGGGCGAGAGGGAGGCTGGGGTGGGGGGGCAAGGGTGGGGGATTAAGGGGAGGGTTAGAGGGGTAGAAACCGTCATTTTTACAAATGGGGCACCGTAGATACCCCAAACGAAGTGGTGTAAGCAAATGACACCAGTAACACTAGTGTCATTTTAGACTTACTCAAGTTTATATACCAAAATTATAAGTTAGCACATTGATTGATACAAAAACTAAATTTTAAATTTTTAGTTTTAAATTTTAAAATTTAAAATTTTTAATTTTAAGTTTTTAATTCATAAGACTTGTTTCTTTGTTATAACCTAGAAAAGATCTGCGTGATTTGATTTTAACCCATTGAATTTAGATCCTACATTTCTAGTTCTTTTTGTGTGGTATAGTTTTATTGATTATTTATTTTATTAAATAATCAATAAAACTATTCCCTCCGTTTTTTAAAACTCTTCCTCTTTCATTTTTTTATTTTTCTTAAAACACTTCCCCTTTCTATTAAAAAACCACTTTTACCCCTACTTTTTCATACCCTATCTATCACATCATACTTTTTCACTAACAACTAAACTATCATATCTTACTTTTACCCATCACATCAAGGGCAAAATTGGAAAGTCAACTAGAATTTAACACTTCCTTATTTTTCCCCAAAGTCAAAATAGGAACTCTTTTGAGAAACGGAGGTAGTACATAAATAAACAGAAGTTATCGAGAGATGAGAAAAAACAAATTATATTAAAAATTAGAACGGAGGGAGTAATTTATTTATAATATAGTTGGTCTGTAATTGAAAAAAATAATTAAAAATACGAACACATTACTACAATAAATTATTCAAAATATTAGATACTCAAGGGGGAAGGTGACACTTTAGCACCCTACAAACAACAATACCCATGAATTTTGCAAATAGAGCATGGAGGTGTTCACAAACAGCGCAGGGCAGTAAAACACTACTCAATGTTTTTCTAATTTTCGACATCCCGTTGCTACTATTTGTCCGTCCAGTGTTTGTCCATTTTTAACTTTTAGAACTGTTCACATAAGTATTTTGACTCATCAAATTCTCTCAATGTGTGATCTTGTTTGATTCGTCTTAACATATAGATTATTAATATATAATTTTTATAATTTTTTAATATACAAATTACAAGATAAAATGGATTAAAGAAGTGCATTGGATGGTGTGCAAAAATGAAAGTGGACAAACACTCAGAGACGGAGGGAGTAGTTGCTTTAATGCTAGAGGCGGACTCGAAACTCGACCTTATATTTGTTAAACATAATGACTTTTTCAAAGTAGAACCATATGTTTTTATTTTTCATTGTAGAACTATTAGTCATTATCTTTTAGTCATTAATCAATCCAACATCACTTAGATATTATTCTTCTCACTAGTCATTATTAAGTCCTATTTAAAAAATAAAAAAATTTAAATCCTACATTAAAAATGACTTATGATTTAATCTTATTTAGTGCAAATTTCACTATATTTATGTGTTTAAGAACCAAGACTTTCAAGCAGGGCTTTCTACTCCCCAAACTAACAGACTTAAGCGGGAGGCAACACTCAAGAGATGGGGCATAGAAAAGAGGGCGTTGGACCTAAATTATATGAATTAACTTAGAGATATATCAAGATAGGATATTCCATTTGCATACTAAGTAACATAGATACAAAATGTTTGTGTTGCACAAATGTATATAAAAATTGAATATTTTTTTTTTGCATAATATTCGATCAAAATTTGAAAAAATTGAGGGTAAAAATGGAAATGGGGGAGGGGTTGACTCACCATGCTTTAGAGAGGGGGGGAGCAAGGAACACGAAAAAGCGACTCGCCACTGGAAAATTAGTTAATGTGTCGCCCCAAACCAAATTTCGATTCTTCACCATCTTCATCTTCTTCTCCAACAACCACTCTGCTCTGCTGCTTCATTAACCTCAAAACTCCAAATCCCCACCAAACCAGTCTTATAATTAACTTGCGTGAATTGAAGAAGCTAATTAATTAAGAAGATGATGGCGAAGATCAACAACAACAATAATAATCTACAGAGCACCCACACCAAATTCATACTTGTTCGCCCTCACATTCAGAAACAGGGCCGCGTTTGGCATTCTTGGCTCCTCGTTTCCCTTGCTTCCTTATTCGCCGTCGCATTCCTTCTCACCTTCTTCTACGCCAGATCCCACATCCAAACAGCCCCTGTCCCCGCCGTCACGCCTCCGGCGGCCGCCCTTCCGAAATGGGTGGCGAGGGCACTCGTCCACTACGCCTCCGAGTCCAACGGCACCGACCGGATGCCGTACGGGGACATCAAGCGGGTCTCCGACGTGCTCCGGCAGTGCTCGCCGCCGCCGTGCAACCTCCTCGTCTTCGGCCTCACCCACGAGACCCTTCTCTGGCGAGCCCTCAACAGCAACGGCAGAACGGTGTTCATCGACGAGAACCGGTACTACGCCGCATACTTCGAGGAGAAGTACCCGGACATCGAGGTCTACGACGTCCAGTACACGACCAGATTGAGCGAAATCGACGGGCTGATGTCCGCCGTCCGACGGCAGTCCCGGAACGAGTGCCGGCCGGTGCAGAATCTTCTCTTCTCGGAGTGTAAGCTGGGGCTGAACGATCTTCCCAACAGTCTGTACGAGGTGGATTGGGATGTCATCCTGGTGGACGGGCCGCGGGGGTTCTGGCCGGAGGCGCCGGGGAGGATGTCGGCGATCTTCACCGCCGGGGTGCTGGCCCGGAGCAAGAAAGGGGGGAAGCCGAAGACGCACGTGCTGGTGCACGATTACAACCTGAGAGTGGAGATGATGGTGAGTGGGGAGTTCCTGTGCAGGGAGAATCTGGTGAAGTGGTCGGAGGGGATGATGACGATGGGGCATTTTGTGCTGGAGAAGATGGATCCCAACTCCTTTGAATTCTGTCGCAGCCATAACTCAACATAGATCGGCCCATCATGATCATCTTCTTTTTCTTCTTTCATTCTCTCAATCTTTGCCTTTTATGTATGTATGTATGTATGTATAACTTTGTATGAGTATATACTAATGTGCAATTTTTTTTCTTATGGTAAAGGTAACTATAGACCAACAAAGATGAGAAAACTCTGATTGAAGAGATAAACAATCTGAAATAATTCTCCACCACGATCCTCGCATAGTTCTCCTTCAACCACTACAGCGTCTCGCGGACCGAAACTGTGAAAGCTCCCTTGCCAACCCCAATACTATATATTCCCACTTGTGTCGTCTTTGAATTGTCTTGGGATCAAAGCCTGAGGCATCGACGTTGGCATTTGAGCACTCCCTCTTCTGGTGGATTCTAGCATGAGATACTCTTGTTCGTTGAATGTTGTCATAGCCTTTAGCTTGTGCTGCTTTTCATTTCGTAAACCACTGGTCAACTTTTTTTGCCACCAACATTGCATGTGCATCGTATGGATTTATTATGCCAGACTAGTTGGTTTAATTTCTTTGTGTTCAAAGTTCCCACATAACCATCACCACCCTGGCCAGCACTTCCCTTCAGAATCATCTCCAACCAGCCAATCAGCGACGCCTCAGGCCTTGGTCCTCCCAGTACCTCTCGCCCCTTGACTCGTTAATCAATTTTGACATATAATATATTGTCAAAATTAAATACACTGAGAAATATATGTTCTTTCCCAAGATAATAATTAAACTTTTTGGTTTTTTAAATAGTACAATGTTAGTGGTAGGACTAATGTCTAGTGATGATAGACATTTAGTTTGCACAGCGTTCAGTAGCGGTGGACATTTACTTAAATAATAATCCGTGGATATTGAACAGTGATTCTACATTGGAAAATAAAAGCATATGGTACTACAATATAAAAGTCACTATATTTTAGTACTCCCTCCGTCCATAAATAAACTTTCCCTTTCGTTTTTTCTTTGTCCCCAAATAAACTTCTCTTTTCCTTAAAAAACCTCTTTTACCCCTTACTTTTACATACTCTACCTATCACATCATACCTTTTTACTAATAATTTACCTATCACATCTTACTTTTACACATCACATCAAAATTATTTTTGGAAAGTCAATACAAAAATATCACTCCCTTAAATCATCAAAAAATCAAAAATGAAAGTTTATTTAGGGACGAAGGGAGTATTATTTAAGTAAATTCTCACAAAATTAAATTGTTGTGACAATTATTTTAGTACCATCATCATCACAATCATTTTCCCACTTGCACATTAAAAAAAAGAGCGATACCAAAACAAATAGGATTATGCTATGTGTACCCCAAGGTTTGTACCCCAATTTGTACCCAGCAGTTTTGCACCAACACAAGAGCACTGTCGTCCGCTAGTCGTACTTTTTCAAAGTCCCCAACAACCAGATTCTGCAATGCTTCACCGCTGTGGGTGGCATGAAATGAAGCACTAGAATCCATGACCCAGGAATTCACATTGCTTTCCTCACAGCAAGTGAGAGCGACCTCCTCGTCACTCGTAGAGCCTTGAGCAATGTTTACTTTCTTATCATTCGGACATTGATTCCTAAAATGCCCTACCTCCTTGCATTTCCAGCACGTTACACTTGAGCTGTCACGAGTCTTCGACTGACTCCTTTGTCTGTTCTTGCTCCCACTACCTCTGCTATTTCTTCTGCCTCTACCAACATGAAGTAATTCACCAAATAACTCCCTTGAACTCTTTCTTCTGACATCCTCGCCAATAACGAGATCTCGAATCTGATCAAAGGTGAATCCATCAGGTCCCACTGAACCGGTAACCGCAGTAACCGTTCCGGACCAACTATTAGGCAAAGACGATAGCAGTAGCAAAGCTTGAACTTCATCATCGAACTTAATGCCAACTAACGCAAGTCTGGTTAAGATCGAATTCAACTTGTTAATATGCTCGGTAACAGAAGTGCCTTCTTTCATTCTTGTGTTCACCAGCTCTCTAATCAGAAAAACTTTATTCGCTGCAGATGGCTTCTCGTACATGTTAGACAGCGCGTCCATAATTCCCTTCGCTGTCTTCTCCTTCAGAATGTTGAACGCAACATTCTTGGTCAACGAGAGACGGATCACGGACATTGCTTTCCGATCCAAACCTGCCCAATCTGCATCCGACATCTTTTCTGGCTTGTCACCCAAAACCACGTCCAAATCTTTCTGAACCAGCAAATCTTCAATTTGTATCTTCCACCAACTGAAATCTGTACCATCGAACTTCTCAATTCGGAACTATCCATCTTCTGCCATCTCAAACGACTAGACGAGATACCCGGTATAAAAATTTCAGACCTTGGTAATTTTGTTAGAAAATCAAGCCCTCCACACTAATTGAGTCAATCTGAACCCAAAAACAAAGCCAACCAATCCAATCAATCCAAAATCAATTAAAAAAAAAGGCTGCCAATTAAAACAATCAGCCCACTGCCAATTTTTTTTTAATTCGTTTGGACGATTGGGAATCAGCGCCGACTGTGTGCCTTCTTCACGGCAGCACCAATTGACGGCGGCTGCTCCTGCTCAACGGCGGTGGCGCTTCCAGGAGACGGTGACAGCGGCTGAACCTTCTGCCTGCTGCTGTTCCTCTGTCCTACGGCGATGACGATGATGTGCACGGCTCAGACAACTGTGGCGGCGGCGGCTCGGACGGTGTTGGCGACCCCTGATGCTCGCTCCTGCCGCGGCTGTTGGCGAATCTGGCTGCGCGCGCGACTGAAGGCGGCAGCGGCTTCTCAGCCCGGCGGCGGCTCCTTCGCTGCTGCGGTCCCCCTCGAACCAGCGGCGTAGATCTGAGGACCGCGACGGCGATTCGGAAGGTGGGTCCTGGGCGGCGCGGCCTGCTGCTCGCGAAGCCCTACCCAGCATCTGCGGCGGTCGACGGGAGACCAAGGCTACGCGACGGCGGCAGCGAGGCAACCCCAAGGCTGCGGCTCTCTCCCCTGCTGCGCGACTCACTCCGGCACGGCCCTCACAGCGGCGACAACTGAGGACGGCGACGGCTCTGGACTTGCTATCGATGGCAGCGGCGGCTTCGATTGCACGGCTAGATCTCTGCACCCGGTCCCTGTCGCTCCTTCAACTGAACGACCACACACACGGACGATCTGGATCCCACACGGTTCTTCACACAAGAACCCTAGGTGACAAATCTTCTCGTAATTTGTGCTCGTGTTGAATAACCTTGCTCTGATACCAATTGTTGGGGATTATGCACGCAACACACACAAATAATCTGCAAGAATGAAGAGAGAAACGGAACACAAACGACACACAAAAATTTAACGTGGTTCGGTTTTCCTAATCCACGGCTGCAACGGGAGGATTTTCTTATTTCATTTGTGGTCCAGATTACAAGTACAAGCCCTCTATATATAGGGGGAAAAAAACTAGGGCTGCGCACAACTGGGTCGGACCGACAAACAAGCCTCCACAAAGCCCAACAAATAAGGCACCTGAGAATTGAAGCTAAGCTGCATAAATAAACAACACCCCTAATAACAGATTGACAATGAATGTGAAACAGAGTATATGGCGCGCATGAATACAATTAATCATCTGCTTTTATCAAGGCGATGGATCGGAGGAAGACAATTAACCGTAAGAATAAGGTTAGTTAATAATTAAATGTTGTTGTTGGGCTTCATAAGTAAAATTTCCGCAACTCTCGTTACCCTCTTCACTCTTAGTGACATATTCGGCTGCCGGAGCCGCATTTTCCGGCGAGGTCAGTCGTGTCCGTGCAACGACATCTTTTCAAGGACGAAGATCGAAGAAGAAGAACAAGCCAACGACGAGATACTGAAAGAACTGGACGCCGGAGCGCCGGCGAAGAGATCCTGGGCGGCGGCAGAGGAACCTGCATGGGAGGAGAAGAGGATCGAGGAAGAGCTGGGCGGAGAAGCGACTGGATCCCGCCGGAATCTTGCATGGCCGGTTCTGGTTTGGCAAGAAGGTCGAAGCCGTTGCCTGAAGTCAGTTTAGGGCTCGTCTTCGTTAGCTCCATCGCCAGACGCCATTGAAGACAGCAAGCTAAGCTGAGCTGATTATAACACGGTATGGTATGATAACGTAATTTGAGCATGGTTGAAAGGTATCTCATAACTTTTTTTCATTTGTGTAATAATTATATGAAATAATATCTTGAAAAATTTTTATTTAATAAATCTAATAAAATTATTTTTACATCAATATCTAATACTTGATATTATTTTTATTTAATTTGAAATCAAAATTTATTAATTTTGGTTGAAAAAAAATGGACAAATAATCGCGATGCAATAATATATGCAGAAAAAAAGTCAAAAAGTATACCGTCAGTCCGTCACTGGTCTTTAGAAACAAAACCAAAGGATTAAAAATAGGAGATATATAAAATCATGGCCTAGTTTAAAATGTATGGAGTAATAATATACTCACTCCTTCTAAGATCTTCTCATTGCGCGTTGCGAGGCTTTACCGACTTTATTTTCATTTCAATTTAATTGATTATAGGAGTAAAATTATAAAATAAAATTTATATGGTAATAAACTACATGAAAAATTTTACAAAACTAAAGGTGACAAGACTATATTATTTTATGAAATAACTAGTAAAAATAAGCAAACAAAGTGAGTGAAGTTTGACCATGTGAATAATGTCCGAGAAGATCTATGGTGGACAAAGGGAGGATATTGTTTTTCTTTCATTAAAAGAAACCAAAACATAAATGCATAAAAAGAAATATTCGCACTAAATAGCACTAAAACTTAAGTCATTTCCCTAAATAACACTTAAATTGTTTTATTCTCTAAATAACACTTTATAATGTCCATAATGTCCAGTGATAGCGAATATTTACTTGAATAATGACTAATGTATAATGACTAAAAGTACTACATTGGAAAGAAAAATACATGTGATACTATTTAGGGAAAGTCATTATGTTTTAGTGTTATTTAAGTAAATTCCTCACATAAAAATTCAGTTTACAACCATCTACATTCTCTTTCTTTTTCTTCAAATTTTTCAAATTTTTACATAAGAGTATTTACAATGGGCAATATTAGTATTTTGGTCTAGCCCCAACGCCTCCGACATCAATATTTCACTAACTTTGTGTCTCGTCCAAGAATCGTGCAATGCTATCGCCCTGAAAACCCATCTCTCCGTTTCTTTTATAATATTCTTCATTTTTAATTTAGAACTTATATAGATTTAATATAAGTATTTATTTGTTAATAAATAATAATAAATGAAATAAAAGTAATAAATTCAAAATTAACAAATAAAAAATTAAAATTGAAATAAATAAGTCAAAATTGGTTACATTAAAAAAAGGGTTTGAAAATAAAAAAAAAAATTGAGAAGATAAATGTATCGGCAAAAAAAGAAGCTTAAATGGATCGATAACAAAAATGTTATAAGAAGGTTTTAAACACATTCTATGAGTGTATTTAAGATTGTGTATATAGTCATATAAAATTATATTTTTACATTGAATTCTACATGTATTATACACTCGTTTGGTGTTCCAACTTCATTCTTGAGAACTGTAACTTAATGGATTCTTGTTGTACTTGAAACATTCAAACACACATTAGTTCATATATTGTTTGTTAGTACCTATTGAGTTCTGGAAGTCTGGGGCCTAGGAGACTAGGCGAAAGAATATCGAACGAGAGTCGAGAATGCTCAAGTTAGGAATTAACTAGGATTGCAAATATCAATGTCCAAGAGAACGTGTCTTTTCCCCTCTTCAAAAAGGGGCTTATATACAGATTACAAACAGGCCTTACCGACTGTTGGTCCAAAATCTAACGGGTCGTGCCCACAAAGATTTGGTCATTCAATCGGCGACGCCAACTGTATAACTATTTCTAGGGTAGGTATACAAGATAGATTACAAATAGGGTGGATACAACCAATCTGACGGAAGCGTGGTAGGGGTCCACTCGTGAGTCCCCTAATTTGACCATTCATGCATCTTCCCGTGGTCCTGGTTTAGCAGCATCTCAGGCTTAGGCCGAGTACATGCGATTTGGGCTCTAGAGACTTTCAACAAGGAGCTGGCCGACTGTGATCCGAAGCTGAGCGCGTCCTCCCGGGGCCGAGCGTGGGTCAGTCCCGATGCGGTAGCTCCTCTGAGAGTTTACTTTCTTTCAATTTTGCCTAGCCGAGTAGGCCAGGTTTGAATTGGGCCATGTTGGGCTGCTACTCTTGCTGGGCCGAATACCCCCTTGCGGGGTATCCATCAGTACCAAAACATAAAATTTAACAAACTAATAATGCTAACACTTAATACCTCAATAAACCCTGAATCTGTCCCCACCCAAACCTACCATGATATCCATTTTAATCCCACCCCAAAATTTAGGGAGAAAGATAAAAGTAAGACTAAAATATTAAAAATATACCAAAATAAAACTTCCATATTTTTTTTCCTGAAATAGGGCTTACATTACCAAACATGGTCATGTACATTACTCAAAAAATATAGTAATGTCCACATGTACAGGGCCACATTACCACAATGCAAAGTCATATTTTGAGGAAAAAACATGAAAATCTTATTTTGATTCTTTTTTTTATGTTTTAGTCCTATTTAGGATGATTTCTACAAAATTTACTTAAAATTAAAAAAATTGAACTCAAATCTAACTAAATCTGAGAGATACAATTGAAGTGAGTGTGGGAGTCGGTTTGGGTCGGACCAGAATGAGATTGTGGATGTCAGAGGAAATAGAAACATCAATTCTATAAATGAAATACCATAAGTAATTCAATTAAAATTAATTTCATATTATCACTTGAATTTCTAATGTAATTCTTCATGTTTTTGCCAAACATAAATGTACATGAGACTTGATGAGAGTGTGAGACACATGCAATGATTTTTCCAATCATAGAAATGTGGTCCATTGTATGGAGTAGAGTATTAAAGATGGTATTTATGTTGTACAATAACATTGGAAGAATTTGGTTAGCCCTCCTATCACATACCTTAATTGCACCGCATTAAGTGTTATTACCAAAACCCGTCAAAACAAAAATGTTTCGGGCAAAGCGTATCAGATTAGCCTCCCCATCGTCATCTTCTCTACCAGACTCTTCTGGTTCTGACCTTCGGCCTCCCATGTCCGATAACCAGTCATATCCGGGTCACTTTCGAACCGAATTCGGGTGTCGGATCACGTCGTCTCCGAACTGATCAAGCAAAGCGAAAGTGAACTGGTTTTTGATTGATTCGTGAGATTGAAGAAATGGTTTGTGATTTTACAGATTAACATATCCCCACCAAACATTCCCACTCTTCAAAGCTACTCTCCCCATCCGGTTCTAGTTCTTCTTTCTAATTCAACTCTCCAGATTCCGATTTCGTCGCTCTTCATTCTCTCTCTTTGACTTGAGAGAGTGGTGAAAATGATGAAGCTGACGGGGTTGCAGCAGCAGGGCCGCCGGAGCAACAGCTTCAGAGGATCGTCTTTGGATTTGTCGTCTGACGGCTCAATGAAGTCGCCGGCGTCCCTTTTCTGGCTCCTCCTCCACGCTATCTGCTGCCTCGTCAGTCTGCTTCTCGGATTCAGATTCTCCCGCCTGGCGCTCTTCCTCGTCTTCTCCAACTCCTCTCCCACCACGCCGACTTACAGCCTCTACGCAGCGCAGTTCAATGCCGCCGACCTCACAACCGTGGAGGCTCACGGATCTCCGGCGTCTTCCAATAGCAAGGTGGTGGTCGGCCGGCACGGGATATTGATACGGCCGTGGCCTCATCCAAACGCCACAGAGGTGATGAGGGCTCATAGGATAATCGAGATTGTTCAGAAGGAGCAGAGGATTCAGTATGGAGTCAAAAATCCTAAGACTCTAATTGCAATCACTCCAACCTATGTCCGAACCTTCCAGACTCTGCACCTCACCGGAGTTATGCATTCCCTCATGAACGTGCCCTATGAAGTCATCTGGATGGTGGTTGAAGCCGGCGGAACCACCAACGAGACCACCTCTTTGATTTCCAAATCAGGACTCAGAACCATCCACTTAGGAATTCGTAACCGAATGCCTATCATGTGGGAAGGTCGCCACGATCTGGAGACAAAAATGCGAGTTAGGGCTTTAAGGTATGTGAAATTGAATCTGTTGATTTTAAGCACAATGTGTATACCTCTATAAATTTGTAGATTCATTTATGAATTGGGTGAATGTTGATTGAGCAGATATGTTATAGATGAGAAACTGGATGGTTTGATTATGTTCATGGATGATAGCAACATGCACAGTTTGGAGGTTTTTGATGAAATTCAAAAGGTTAAATGGATTGGTGCACTTTCGGTTGGGATTCTAGCTCATTCCGGTGGGGCTGATGAAACACCATCATCAGTAGTTCAAGGGCCAGCATGCAATTCATCGGACCATCTCATAGGTTGGCATACCTTCGATTCGTCCCCATTTTCCAGAAACAGTGCACGATATATTGGTGATAAGGCAGTCGTGCTGCCCAGACCGTTTGAATGGGCTGGGTTTGTGTTGAATGCTAGACTGCTGTGGGGAGAAGATAAGCCAGATTGGGTTAAGGATTTGGACACTGTGAAGAATGGTGATGATGAAGATGGCATTGAGAGTCCGTTGTCACTGTTGAAGGATTCTTCCATGATGGAGCCACTTGGGAGCTGCGGGCGCAAAGTTATGGTGTGGTGGCTTCGTGTCGAAGGACGGGCTGATAGCAAGTTCCCTCCAAGGTCCGTTTTTCCATTTACTCTCACTCTCTGAAATTAGGTAAGTTTGAGTAAGGGTAATTGCTCAGTTCTTGGACAGTGAAGGGTGGAAAAACTAATCATGAATATAGAATGAAGGTCGAAGGTAAGAAGAATTAAACATTAACTTGCCAAGAAACATACTTTGGGCTGGTATTTAAACCGGCTGAGAAAAGAAAACTTGGTTAATTTTAAGATAACCGGGGTCTCTTCGAAACAGCCTCTCTACTTTTGAGTAGGGGTAAGGTTTGCATACTTTTGAGGGATTCACACTCTCCTTAGACCTTACTTTGTGAAGGATTTTACTGGGCTTGTTGTTGTTGTTGTTGTACTTATTAGCCGTCTAGTGAATAAAGTAGCTTAACTCTTAGGCACAATATGTTATTGGCCTTAGCATTACTCATAATAAACTCTCTGTCATGGATGCAATCTCAATTAGCAATAGGAACTTTTGCTTTTTAACTTGGGTTCTTCGGTGGTCCAACATTAAATCTTTGTGAGCAGCATGATAATCCTAGTTCTAGCACTGATTGCTGATTATCTATAGGTTTTTTTCACAAGTTGCCAAACTCGGGTTGGCAAACATCTTATTCCTATCTAGACATCTTGTACTCTTTCCCTTGCAATTTAAGAGGTCATATTTGACTTTTTGTTGACAAAGATTTTTGAACTTTGACCAATGTTTGTACATTTAAATATACCGCCTAATGAATTTTAAACATTTATGGGAGTACTCTTAAAAAAAACTTTTTTATATAACGCACATTGTAAATAATGTTTCATAAAAAACACTTCCTATGTATGTAGTCAAGTTGAAAATAAGGATTAAAAAAAGAAATATGACCTATTAAAGTAGGATGGAAATAATTACATTTTGAATTGGTGCCTCTCAATTTTTGCTTACAACAACATGCCTTGATTTTGGGGTGAGGGTGGCGTGGGGTTGCGTAGTGGTTGTGATGGGAGGGGGGTGACGTAAGGGGCTAAGATAGGTGATTGGCTTGTTAACGTTATAAGCCTTCAAATGATTGATATGTTATTCTTAAACCAATACACCACTGTTATTTTGACACCCGTTTTGGGTGTCACAATATGACTCGGGGGTCTGGGGTGCTACTATGCTTTATTGGTTACCGAAGGAGTTCTTACCCTCTAACCCCTTCCCCCACAAACCCTAGCCTCCCTTGGATCACCGATCAGGGCAAGGTCTAGGGGCTAAGATAGGTGATTGGCTTGTTAACGTTATAAGCCTTCAAATGATTGATATTTTATTCTTAAACCAATACACCACTGTTATTTTGACACCCGTTTTGGGTGTTAGAACCACTTCGAGGTCCAACGGAGCACCATTGGGTCTTCAAATGGACAGTGTCATAAAAGGATACCCATGCTTGTTTTCATAAGATCCTTGCTCAAACCAGTACCAGGATACATTTTTATGCTTTGTTACAATGTGAGAGTAGATGATGCCTTCATTGAAGTTAAAGGCATGCACAATTATAGTGTAAATTTACTTGCTTCTCATTTTATAGACTGAACACATGCATTACATGCAATTAGATTCTTAGTTTTCAGGCTTTTTAGTCACCTCTATTGGAGTTGTCCACATTGAAATCTTTAGTTCAACCATCTCATCATATCATCTATCTTTGGTGCAAAGAAGTGAAATTTTGTTCTACAATCTACATCTTTTGCATATCTTGTGAAAAAGAGAATACCGACATAAAAATTAGCATTCTTAAGGTGGTCTTTTTTGTAAGAAGTTTGCGCATGCATCGTCCTTATAAAGTGACCCTTTATATATACGCAGATGGATAATTGACCCTCCATTGGAGATCACTGTGCCAGCAAAGCGGACCCCATGGCCAGATGCTCCACCAGAACACCCATCTGTTGTTGAAAAGTCAGGCAGCATCCGAGAGAAAAGGACAACAAAACCTAGAAGCAGCAGGAGACGCAGTTCTAGGAAAAGGAGGCATGCGGCTTTAACAAGGAATAATAATGGAGATGACGATGAAACCATGACCAAACACATTCTGGGGAGTAATGATAAGTAGCTGCAAGTAATTAAAGAAGCACACAGAAAACTGGAGAGTTGTGGAGATAACCAACAATTCTTCATCATCATCATCTTCTTCTTCTTCTTTTGTTTATATTCATTCCTCTGCAGTGTGAGGAGTAGAGCTAGCCAGTCATGCATGCTTTCAAGTCTTCAGCATATCATTATTTACCATTCATCATCACCATCCTCGTTTGGTACGTATATATGAGAGATGGCATCTCGATCTCATCATAGCAGTGTTGATACATACATGCATACATACATTCATACATACATACATGTTCGCTTTATTTATTCTTGATATATTCTTTTATTTTTCTCATTCATGTTTTTATCCATTTCATTGGTCGCCTTTGAATTCTGAACCTGTGAAGAGAAGTTTTGTTTTGCAACTGAAAATCTGGAAGTTATATGCCCAAGTTTGTGCCTTGTGTTTAGATGCAAAGTGTGTGATCAATAGACTTTATTTTATCTTTACTTTGGGTTTTTTATATTAATACTCTGTCCTTTCCAAAATCAGGTTTTCATCGACTTTTTTTTGTCAATGTTATGATTTTTTTAACCATAAATTAGATTATATACTTTGAGTTATTAAGTGAATTAAGATTATGGTTCCTAAAAAAAGTGAATAAGATTATTAATATTTGAAATGTTCGGCATACTACTATGTGAATTTTAACTACTTTGAGTAGATATTAATGATTAAAATGTTAATTGTAGACAACTGATTTTTGTTCCCAAATGACCTTCGATAATTTTGTTTTTGTTCCTTCAAAAAAAATAATTGTGTTTGTTGTTTTTGTTTTTGCATCCATGCGTAGAGCTTAATTCTATTCTGAACAATTACATGGAGTATAAAGGGAAATGCTATTATGTTTATGAACAACATAGAGAAGTTTCCATTAACACCCCTAACCTCTTTTTTAAACTCGATCCTCGCTCTTTGGGAGTCTTGGCTATACTCCGTAGTCCGTATTAGTGCTGCTGAGGCTTTTTTACTACTTGACCCAACTTCGAGCCTTGTAACAAAAAAATATTAGATCTTCAACTCGTAACAAAAACAATATCACATCTTCCAAAATTGTAACAAAAGGGTATCGTTGCCGGAGTTTTGAGAATCTGGTCGGTGAGTGCACGTGTGGCCTTCTAATTTGCCTCTTACTATACATTTGACATTTCAAATGACTTCTAAATTAACTTTTAACTTATCGTATACGTGATTAGCATTGTATTTGACACATATAAAATCAAGTTTTAATTTTTTAAAATTATATTTTATTTATACAATAATGTTTTTTTCTTTCTATGATGGTAGATTTCAAATTGTATTTTTTATTTTAACCCCATGCTTTCTAGAAGTTCTTTTAAATATTTACAAAATGGCAGATTTTTTAAATATTTTAAGATGAATATTTAGAAAAGGGCAGAGCGTTTTTTAATTTTTACAAAATATTTTAACCCAAACTAAAAATTACTGCTTTTTTAAATAATTGTCTATATTGTAATTTAAAGAGAAAAATTTTCTTATTTATTTGAATCTTAAAATACTTACAAGCTTTTGAAGTTAGAATTTAAATAGTTAAGTAAACACAATGCTGCATGAACATATCTTCTAAAAATATGCAGATGACTAATAAAAACTCTTACACATATCAATAATACTATACAATGATGATGATAGTTGTAGCAATAATAATAATAGTAATAATAATAGGAATTTGGGTCCATTCCATACTACATATTTTTTCTACTTATTACTTATTCTTATTAAAATCACATCAGATCAGATGCAATCAGATCAGCTCAGATCCAATCAGATAAGATCAGATCCAATCAGATCGGATTAGATCTAATAATATCAGACAAGATTTATCAAATAATATCAAATCAGGAAAAATATAAAAAATAATATTTATATTTTTCAAAGATTATGTAATAACTACTATTATTTAATTTAATCACATTACTTTATTTAAAGGTACACACAACTAAATCTTAATTAATATTATAATTTAAATATTATTATTGTTATATTATTGTTATTATTATTATTATATTTCAATGACAAACTATTATTTTTAATAATTGCTTAGCTTGTAGGAATGATGCATGTAACTATGTAAGCAATGTTAAAGCTTAAAAAGTTGTAATTTTCATACTTTAAAAAGTGTTGTTTTAAAATACTTGTTTATAAAATAATTATACAAAACTTAGTTTTCAAAACCATAAATATTTTATAATTAAAAAGACTTTTAAACTTTAAGATGGTATAATATACACAAGGGTGACTCTATGAAAAAATTAATAAAGGTGAAAGAAATATTAGTGTTTATTAAGATTTTATATGATCTTTAATTTGAAACATTAAATATATTATTATGTAATATGCATATAGAATGTGATATTTTTGTAGAATAGCATCCATATTTTCTAATATTTGGTTATTTTAATACCGATTATTTAGTTTTCACAAAATTTAAAAAGCAGTGATATTGAAAAGATGATTAATATTTCAAAAAAAAGTTTAAATATATCAATGATTAGGCAATTTTTTTATTTTACTTTTTTATGTATATATGAATTGTTATACTTTAAAACTATTAATTTTTGTAATAATTTTAAGTTTAATTTAAATCAAATTTTAATTCATTCACACTAAATCTAATTAGATAAAATCAGATCCAATCAGATTAGATCAGATCAAATCCAACTAGATCATTTCAGTTTAGAACTTCAAAAATTCATATCAGATTCAATCAGATCAAGCGTACGAAACAAAGCCTTTATCTATGTAAATGGTCAAAAAGTATAATAAAATACATATGTACAGTGTCACATTATCACAATACAAACTCTTATTTAGGGAATGAAAACATGAAACTCATATATTAATACTTTATCTGTGTTTTACTTCTATTTAGAATAATGCTTACTTATTACCTTCCTTTTCTATCATTTCATTTACTTTCCTCATCCAAATAAATAAGTATAAAAGTCTAGAATAATGCTAAAAACTCATCGCATATGTCCTTACCAATAACAATTACTACCTCCGTCCCACTGTTTTTGTTCACTTTTGACTTTTGGAACTGTTCATCTAAGCACTTTGACTCATCAAATTCTCTCAATGTGTGATCTTGTTTGATTTGTCTTAACATATATATTATTAATATATAATTACTATAATTTTTTAATATACAAATTACAAGATAAAATGTATTAAAAAAGTGCATTGGATGATGTGGCAAAAGGTAAATAGACAAAGACAGTGGGACGGAAGGAGTAAATCACAAATGATTTTACACATACACAGATGATAATCATTAGTATCCACAAATGATTATCATCTGTGTTTGTGTAAGTGATCTGCAATTGTCATCCATAGAGACAAGTGTGGTGGGATCTAGAATAGTCAACATGCATAAGGAATCTATCATTGTTTGGTGAGCTCTTGAGGTATGGACTATAATATTTTCTAATATCAAAATATTTTTGTTCATGTTTCGTGAAATCTAAACAAGATTTGGATTTGATATCTTGTGTTACGTTATCACTATTCTGCCAAATGAAGGCAATTTAAAATCTCTCTTAAATGATCATTCATTCTTTATATAATTTTGTTTCCTTAAGAACTTTGAGTTTGTTTATCTATAATTGCTCAGTGCAATTTTATTTTTTCAAGAATATGTTCATTGTCAATGCAAGAGCTACAAGAAAATGTTTTTAAAACATTGAAGAAAAAGAGGAAAACAAGCTACTTGATCTATAGTGAGCAAGAAAACAGATGTGCAAGCCATGAGTTTTTATTATGATTTGACATTCATTTCACATAATAACCTTATTGTTATCATTGTTAATTAACCATTTTCATATCAAGTCATTAGTTTGCTCTCAGAGATACAAATGTATTAATGTAATGACTATTTATTTCACAACTTTTTTGCATGTAAATGAGGTCGGTAATTAATCACTTATCATATCTAACCGAGGAAGGTTAAAACTTAAAAGAACAAATTTACCTTTGTTCCATAAAATGTTGATTATTATCATCACTTTTTTATTGATAACATCACAATTTAACACACACTGAGTCAATGGCTTACCCTCTGGCACAATGAGCTGAGGACAATATATCTCCATATATCCATACTTCAAAGGGATGCCACAAAATGAATTCATAATTTAAGATCACTCTTTAATGAAGTACATTAATTGAATTGAATGAACAATTGATTTCAACATTAAAGGAATGGGAATTTCCCAACTTCACATGTTTGATTTTTTCTTTATGTACATGGACTCAACTCAACATTAAATTTGGATAAGGTCATGGGGGGTGTGACACTATTTTTTATATTATAATGTGATCCTAATCAAGAAAATTGGTTAAAAATAGTATGGCGGGGACGACGAAGAAGAAGAGGACCTAATTATTGGAAACTTTTCAAGCGCTTGAAGAACTTCTTTCATGGGCGGCCTCTTCTGCGGGGTGTGAGATATACAATTGTACCCTAACCTAATGAGTGCCAACAGAGCTTCTTCTCTTCCCTCCATGTCAGCGCGGATAGCCACGTCAGCGATCTTCAACGCCCTACTTTTCTCGTCGTCGTCCTCCAACTTGGCATCTTCCACGACCGGGCCGGGACAGATTTCGTCGGAGACGATCACTCTACCGGTCAAGAACTCCAGCAAGATCACACCGAAAGAGAACACGTCCCATTTCGGGTTAGGCTTGAGGCTCCGGAGCGACTCCGGGGCCTGATAGGGCGATATCCCGAACCCGCTCGGGCTTGGGGTCGGGGTAGGCCCAGATGCATAGTCGTGGAAGCTGTCCCGCGAAGCAGTCGACCGCTTACTACCGAAGTTCCTCGCGGACCCGTAAGCCCGGTAGCCGCTTTCGCCAGCAGGGACGAGCCTCTCGAGGCCAAAATCCCCGATCTTGGGCTCCATGTCGGAGCCCAATAGTATGTTGCTAGGCTTCAGGTTGCCATGGACATGTTTCCTGTCGTGAATGTAGGCGAGGCCACGAGCCACGCCTTTGGCAATTTTGAGCCGTAACCGCCATGGTAGATGACAAGGTGAACACCCAGCTTTTCCTAAACAACACAGTACAATGTTAATAGGTGCCCATAATTAGCAAAATGCTACGTCCAAAAACTTGGAATATATATATAATATATTAAAATAACAATAGAAATAGATCGTCTCTCACGGCAACAAAAGGACACAAAAATGCAAGTGGTGACAATGTCTTTGTTGGGGGGGCTGGAAGGGGGTGTGGACCAGTTAACTTTACTATACTTGATTATTAAAAGGTTTTTTTCAATTTGTTTTTATTTAAATATTAGTGCTAAAATTTTAAAAATAGAATAAAATATTGGCTATATTTTAAAAAAATTAAACATGGGTGTTAAAATGGCTATAATGGCCGCCTTGTTTGTCAATGATGTTACAAAGATTAGCATTAGTGTTTGAAAGAAATATTACTCCGTATGAGATAAAGAGAGAATTAAGAAAAAGAATATTGGTACACCAAAACCATAGTGTAGTTGGTAAGATTTGAACTCGGACCGAACCTTGCATTTGTGTTTTCTTAATAATACTTTGTAATTAAAAATAATGAGTAATTAAATTATATTCTTACAAAAAAAAAGAGGAGGAGGAGGTAGTGCCTATATATGAAGGTGGGTGGGTTGGGACGAAACGGAGTTGACCTTCACCAGAAAATGGTTGGATTGGGTATGAATGATATGAAGATGAGTAAGTCGCATTAAAAACAATGGTTTTGGTTACAACTACTCCCAAGCCCCACCATTATATCTCTTACTCTCTATTCCTCTCTCTCTCACATAGTGACAAGCATCAAGACTAGAACCGAAAAGATTAATCACGATAAATTAAGATTGAATTTGGAAAAAACAAGATGAGTAAATTCCATAATTGATCCTTTATAATAGGAGGGTTTCCCTATTTAGTCCTCTATTATCAAATATTATCCCAGTGGTCCTTCTTTTATGGGTATCTTTCCACAAATAGTCCCTTTTTTGATCTTCAATCATGTTGGTGTTAATTTGAGGGTTAAAAGTATAATATCACAATGATAATATTTTTTTTTGTCATACACAATTTCAAAGGCTGTTCCATTTGCGTCGTTTGTGAACTACAGTCGCTTTCTACTATAATCATAGTCTACAAATGTGGTCTTTCGTCGGAATTCTAGCCAACAATCATAGTCATTATTTTTGTGTTATCCGCTTAACCAATATCAGAACACATCACTAGACATAATGTTGATGTTAAATTATATTTTACACCAACATGGCAGAAGATCAAAAAAGGATCATTTGTGGAAAGGCACCCTTTAAAAAGGACTACGAGGGTAATATTTGATAATAGAGGACTAAATATGGAAACCCCCCTGTTATAAAGGACCAATTATGGAATTTACTCAAACAAGATCGATGTGATCCTTGAGCCGAATCTAGTTTTGGACCAGTGATCTCATTTGGTCCTTAATTTTTTATAAAAAATTAGACTAGCCTCAGACTGGATAGTCTTTTAGAAAACACTAGACTACGACCAGACTTGGACTAGAGATATAATATATTTGAAATATACTTTTATACATGTATATTTGTACTTTAAAATTTAATTTTTTTAGAAATATATTTATCCTATCAATATAGAGCATAGTACATTACATAGTTTTATTTAAAATTTAAATAAAAGAACCTCATACCTATAAAACATACTTTTGTATTAAATTTATTTTTTTGTTAATTTTATCCAACTTCCATCTCACATAACAATATATTCATGTTGCATAATTATTACTCCGTATAAATCAATAAAGTATAAAAAAAGAAATCAAATAATCAAAATTAAGATTTTTTTTGTTTTTACAAGCATTTTTTTTAAGAACAATAATTAATAATTTAACATATTAAGAACTAGACCAGACTTGGAAGAGTCCTAATGGGACTACCCGATCCCAAAAGGCCCCTATTTTCTCATGAAGACTAAACTAGTCTGGACCAATTTTTTAAAAAGACCAGACCGATCCCGTTCTAAATAGTACTGGTCTTTTCAAGTGACCGATCTGGTCAAACTAGTTCAATCTTTTTACTCATCTCTACTCACACCACATTTCTCTTAATGACCGTATGGCTGGGTTTGGGGAGACTTTCAGAGATGGAGCTCATTTATTTTTTTTCTTGTTTGGATATTTTGAGTTAGAAAGAAAATAATCTATTTTACTTCCTAATTAATATGGTGAATGTAGAATTATTGAACTATTTAAACTTTTCTTCCTTTTTAGGCTATGTTCTTTTATGTTGGAATTTCAGAGTTGGATATTAGAAAAAACTGGAAAAAACTGGAAAAATTGGAATGAGATTAAAAAATGGAAGGAGTTAGGAAAAACCGGGAAGGATTGGAATGAGTTGAAACTTAATGTTTCCAACCTAAAAGAATAGGGTGTTAGTAGAAAAAGTAATGAACGAAAATAACCCATCCTCCCATTTTCCATCACCTTTCCAAATGCATTATATGCACTCACCTCTTTATTTTCCACTCTTTATTTTCTTTCCATTCTTATTTTTCCTCTCCCAAACAAAGATTAAGGGCCTGTTTGGAAATAGTATTAGTGATTAGCGTTAGCATTTTGGATAGAATTTTAACGGTGCAGATTACTTTGAAAACGCTAACGCTAAACGCTGTCCGTAGATAGCCTTTTCAAAACGCTAACGCTAATAGCTAACGCTATTACCAAACAGGCTCTATATGTTCTAAAAATTGCTAGTACCAAGTTTCTAACAACTTGACAAACTCTTACATGATCCAAATGTCTATGTTAATTTTATGAACCTTAATATAGTGATATCATAGAAAAATTGAATTGGAGTGTTTATAAAAAAGAAGTATTCACTTGTTAGCTTATAAAATTGTGAGAATGTATACGTACCATTATTCTTGGTACAATGATGCCTGAATTTTCATCTTGATATATACAAAACATACAATATGTTTCGATATAAATATAATACGGAGTAATGGGAGTATCAATAATTTCTATATGAAATGTAGTTTTTAAACAGTCCATATTAAATTTTTTAAAAATATATTCATATAGATATTAATTATCAAAATATTAATTGGAGACTGGAAATTTTTTTATCTCTAGATTGTCTTACTTAAGTAGAAATTGTGTCAAATTAAAATAAGAAAGAAAATTAATTGGAATTTTGCTTGGTCTTGACTTGAGTTGAAAAGAAGAAAGACTTACTGTAACGTGTATTGGCGAGGCTGCCATTTGGGACGAAATCATAGATGACGAGCTTCTCGTCGGCGCCCCAATAGAACCCTCTGATCCTCACCAAATTGGGGTGCACCAGCTTCGCTATCACCCGCACCTGCATCTCGAACTCCCGGAACCGCTCTACCCCGCTCTCTCCGATGCGCCGGACCGCCAGCGCCGTCCCGTCTTCCAGCACCGCCTTGTACATTATGCTCGGCCCACTCGCTCCCAGTATGTACGCCGACGCCTTCAGCAGCGTTTCCAGCTCCAGCTCCTTCTCTCCGTCTAGCGTCACTACCTCCCCTGTTTTCTGCTGCTCTGCTTCCACGTGGCTCTGTTTCGGCGACTCCGAGCTCGACGTTTCCGAGGTCTCGTCTGTGTCGGTTCGGCTCTGGCTCTTCAGGCAGCCTAATGGTTTTAGCCAGCTGTGTTCCGCCGGAGAGGGTGCCGATGACGATGCCCAGTCGTAGTATTTCGCGTTTTCCGGAGGTTTCTTTTCTTTAGAGCATTCTGCCGGTCTCTGTTTCTTGGACCCGTAGAGGTAGATGAAAAGCAGCGCAATGGCTCCGAGAGCGGCGATGTCTCCGGCTACAATGGCTATGATCGTTCCAGTTTTGAGACGGTTGTGCGAAGCGGTGGACGAACGGGGGCCGGAGTCTGGGTTTGATTCTATCGATTTTGGAATGGCTGCGATGGCCGGCGGCGAGGTCGGTGCCGGTGAAAGGCAGAGGTTTTCCAGTGGGACGCCGCATAGTCCTGCGTTACCGGAGTAGGCTCTCGCGTCTTGGTCCAAGAAAACGCTGGAATCCGGTATTGCACCGGTGAGGTTGTTGAAGGACAGATCGAGAGTCGCGCCCGGTGGAATGCCGGCGGAAAACTCGGGCGGGATTTCGCCGGAGAGTCTGTTGAATGAAGCATTGAAGTACCGCAGGTTGGCACCTCCGAACTCGGGCGGGAGAGACCCGTTTATCAAATTAGAAGACAAATCTAGTTCTTGGACGGCGTAGAAACCGCCGGGAAGTGGCCCGGAGAAGTAATTGTCTTTCAGGTTAACGGAGACCAGATTCTGAAGTCCGCATAAGCTCCCCGGAATCGACCCTCCTAAGGCGTTGCCGGAGAGATTGAGAGAACGAAGATTCTTGAGACGTCCGACTGCCTCCGGCAGCTCACCGGAGATTCGATTGTTCGAAAAATCAAGTCTTTGGAGCTCCGAAGCATCAAACAGACCCAAAGGAATCGACCCATTAATGGAATTGTTGGAGAGGTCGAGAAATCTGAGGAACCGAACCATGCCAAGACTCTCATGAACAGAAGCAAGAATCATGGAATCGGGGAGGCTCAGGCGGGTGACCCGGAGACCGCCGCCGGAAATGCCACCAGAAGCGTCATCCTCACAAGTAACGCCTCGCCAAGAACAGGGCGTCTCGTCGGCGGCGTTCCAGTTACCCAGCACGCCAAGAGGGTCTCTGAGAACACTGGACTTGAAACTCATCAACAGGACTCCGTCGCCGTTGAGGGAAAGTGAGGGAAGAACAAAGAGCAGAAGAAAGAAGAAGACGAAAAGAAAATGGAAAGTCATTGTGTGTGAAAAGGTGGCCAAAACATCTTCCTTTTTCCCCTCCCTAAAAACGGAGAGGGAGAAGACTGAGAAATAATGAAAGGTACTATGGGAAAGATCGAGAGAAAGAAGGGAGGGGGACCATGTGAAAATTATTCAAAGAGAGGAATAAAATAAAATAATTCACAGCTCATCATCCAAAACCGAAACAAGAACTTGCTTGACACTGAATCGCGTTTAGACCACTGCGGGTTGATTGATGATAGATCGTACTGTGTGAGAGATATGATGGGAGTATCTTTTACCACTCCAACAACTAATCACATCTTTTACCACTCCCACTCTTCTTTTCCACACCAACCATCCTACACTCACACCAAAAAATATATTCCAAAAATACACTAAAATTATGCAATAACATTTTTGATAGTTTACATTAAGATAAAATGTTATTGCGTTAATAAAAATTTGTATTAATATTTTGTGTCTGTGTAAACTATCACTCTAGTATTACACTTACACAAAATAAAGGTACAAACCTACGATGTACAAATTGAAATACAAATAACTTAATTCTTTCCACGCTCTTAAAAAATACTCGCTACCTCCTAAAACTTTTTTCTCCGTTGCGCAAAACGAAGAAAAATCCTCAAGTTTTTTCAATCTATTTTATTTAAATATTGGTATAGAAATAAAAAATAAAACATACATATTTAAAAACTACATCAAAAGTTTAACAAAACAAGTTGTGACAAGAATATTTTATTTTATCATATAGGTCATAAAAAAACACAAATAAATATAAATTCCCGTGAAGTTGGAATAGTGCTCTGAGAAGAAAGTTTTAGAACGGAGGGAGTAAATATGAATTTGATTCTTGACAACGATACTAGGAAATACTCTCTTCGTTCCTAAATATTTATCACATTTCGAAAAATAAAGTAAAATATCAAATTTTTTCAATTCTTTTTAATTAAATATTGGTATTGAAATTTAAATAAAATCTACAAAAAAATAAAATAAAAAAAAGTTCTCATGAAGATTGAAAAATGAAATGTGGCAAACATTTTGGGAATGAGAGAGTAATTATGTTAGGAATGGAGTCCATCGTTCTATGATCGAAATCTAATTTACAGTATCTCCTCTTAGTGACCGTCTGGTGGAATTTGAGAGCCTCTCTCATCCTTAATTTTCAAATGTCAAATGTTCCAGAAACTCAAATATGAATTGATTGAATTCTTGCATAAATAAAAAAAGAAAAATGAGCCCCATAATCGAAGAATTTTTCAAAATTGGCCGAATGGTTAATTACTTGAAACAAAATATATTGAGTTTTATATACAGATTAGTTCACAAAAAATAGAATCTACACCTGTATATATGCTTAATTAGCATAACTATTTTATAGTGCAGTTCACATATTCTTATTCTTTGTCAAGCTTAAATTATAGTTCAAATTATTTTCTTTAAGAGGCTTGTATATCTGATTTTGGGGTCTTTAGTGGGTTCATCTGTTTCATCTAGAAATTGAAACAAACATCAATTTAGAACGTAACCGATGACGAGTTAAACCAATTAATTTTGGCAAATGATATGATCAATTATAATTTGATAGAAATACTCATACTCCGAGGTTACTACTGGATATTTGTAATTATGAAACGGTTCGCATGACATTGTAACTCCAGGTTTTGGGATGATCCGGGGTTGCTATGGTGCCATATTTGTAAAATTGATGGTTCATACACCCCCGGTAAACCCCCACCCCCTCACCTCCTTCAATTGCACCTCTCAAGTTTATACTACTTCCGTCCCAGAAAACCTTTCTCCTTTCTTTTTTCATCCGTCCCAAAAAACATTCTCATTTTTATTAAAAAGTCACTTTTACCCCTTACTTTTTCTTACCCTACCTATCACATCATACCTTTTAACTAATAATCTATCCATCAAATCATACTTTTACCCATCACATCAAAGAACATTTTTGGAAATTCAATACCAAAATACACTCCCTTTAAATCTTCCTTCAAAATCAAAACTCCCATGTTTTCCGTGACGGAGAGAGTATGATTTTGAAGTTGAAATTTTGACTCCAAAGTCAAATAAACTTGGGGTGCAATTGAAGGGGGTGAGGGATACGTTCGAGTCTCGGCGAAGTGAGGGGGATTACTGGAGGTATAAATCATTAATTTTACGAATGAAGCACTGTAGCAGTCACGAGTCATCCCATGACATGAGATTCTAATGTCATGGGAACCCCTCTTTTTAATTAATAAAAAAATACTTTAATTTGTAATATTACACTTCTCCATCTAATTTGTAATTTCATTGTAAATATATTATTTCACAATTTATATTTTTTTATTACTATTAAAGAGTAATATTAAATATTTAACGAATACTGAAAGGGAGAGTTACCTATGTAGCACTATAATGTATCTAAAATTATCTATATAGCACTGCTTTGGTATTTCTGACATCAATAGGAGTATCTTGTGTGACATTATCTTCAATATGTTCATTCTTTCTTTTTTTCTTAATTCTTAAGATTATATTATTTTGGGTTACTACATTGTCTTCTCTTACCACATTGCCTCCCCCTATTGCCATCACTACCTCCCTTCCTCGCCACATTGCATCCCCCGCAACTATCGCCACCACACTACCACCACCACCTTTACATTGCAACCCTTGATGGTATGTTTCAAAATAATTACAAGCTAAGCTACCTGCTGTTGATCCGCTTTGGTTTTATCTTTTGTCTGTATTCACATTAATCGAATTTGATGCATGCATGCATGTTGGGTGTGTGTTCCACAATCCATATTACTATTATTTCATGCCAGTTTCTCCGAAAAGAAATCATAGATTATTAGAAAACACAAATTTTAAAAATGGGTCATTTTGATGTAAATTTTTAATTATGATTTATCTACTATATATACACATTTATATTTTACCTTATTAATTCCTCCGTCCCTAAATCATTTACATTTTACTCAAAATGAAGAAAAATCCTAAATTTTTTCAAATCATTTTATTTAAAAGTTGGTGTATAAATATAATTTTTTTTTACATATTTTAAAAATACATCAAAACTTACAAAATAAAAGGTGACAAGAACATTTTATTTCATCAAATAGTCAATAAAAACATACAGATAAACAAAAGTTATGACATTTTTTGAGTAATAAATTATGTAAATCATTTAAGGACGGAGAGCATAAAATACGAGAAAATTAAAAAAAAAAGTTTAATAGTAGTAGAAGAGATGAAAGTATGAGCTGTATGACATTTACCTATTTATGATTCTATCTTTTTTCTGTTTGACCCTAGCCTAAGGTAAGTCGAAGAAAGTCTAACGGTCTAAACACGTTCAAATTGCAAATTAAAAGACATATATGCTGGCGGCCAAAGATTAGAATTGTTACTTAAATAGTAGGGTTCTCCGCTCAATGTAAATCAAAGAAATTAACTAAAGAGTGTTAGAATAAATATGCTAACAACCAATTACTGTAAGCTTTTTAAATGCAAAATTTTGAGCATTATAATCCCGAGTATGATTCAAGGTAACATAATTTTGCGTGTCCATTTTTTCCCCCAATTATAATGCCTATTTTCCAATGAATTTTGTGTGCCCATTTTTTTTCTAAGTCACTATCCTCAAATTTGGCCAGTCTAGATAAACATTTAGCTATTCATTTTTAGATTCATATTTTGATTTGACACAAAGTTCAAAAAATGAAAATATATCGTCGTTGAAAGTGATAAACAGAGGAGAATGATTGCGAGCAACTAAAAATTTTTCATTAAAGAAAAGATGAGATTTTTTTAAACGTCTAGAAAAAAAATAAAAAAGCTTTATTTATGACGAATGGAATACTATTTTGGATATAATTTTGAACATTATATATTAATGAGGTCAAACGAACAACAAAATAAGGAGGGGGCGGATGAGCAATTTGAAGAAAAGAATAAAAAGGGTAAAATATTTGTATGTGGGCGGCGGCAGCGTTTCTACTTGCGTAACATCACGGAATAAATAGAAATATTTGCACTAACTAGCACTAAAATTTAAGTCATTTCTCTAAATAGTACTTAAACTGTTTTATTTCTTAAATAGCACTTAATAATGTCCATAATGTCCGGTGAATATTTGCTTGAATAATGATTAATGCATAATGACTAAAAGTGCTACATTGGGAAGAAAAATATATGTAGTGCTATTTAGGGAAAACCATTATGTTTTAGTGTTATTTAAGTAAATTCTTCTTATTGTCTAATCTAACGTAAGAAACCTTATTACCTCTGTGTGATGTTTAAATTGTCTCCTCCACCTCGCCGGATATTCATACCTATCCCTCTAGCTAGCTAGCTAGCCTGCTTAGTTTTATTTTGGCAGATGTATGCACAAATTATATCATGACCTTACAAACATGACTTTGACTTTTCACCTACAAATAGAAGTGAATTGAATAATACGGAGTAATATACAACTAGCTAGATTGCGACGTGGAACATCCCTTTGTCCCTTATTTAAAGAAAAAAAAATATTCTATTCCTTTCCAAACATCTAAACCACAGTTTCATAACCGAACTAGAGATCGAGCGGATCCCGAGGCTGATTCAAGTGGTCGAACCAGTGGTTCAAGCATGCATGCATACACACACACAAGTTCACTTCAACCTAATACTATGGGGCATTGGATGGAGGCATCATCATCGTTCACTATTTGCACTTTGAGACCTCATCATTGCTCTTTACGCCCATCACAATACATACTCCTTCCGCCCCCTGTATTTGTCCACATTTGACTTTTGGAATTGTTAATCTAAGCACTTTGACTCATCAAATTCTCTCAATGTGTAAGCCTAAATATAGTCATGTGTGATCTTGTTTGATTTGTCTTAACATATAGATTATTAATATATAATTTTTATAATTTTTTAATATACAAATGACAAGATAAAATGGATTAAAGAAGTGCATTGAATGGTGTGTAAAAATAAAAGTGGACAAATACAAGGAGACGGAGGGAGTATATCTTTACCAATCGACGTCATAAATCTTTATGCTCTATCAAGCCTTAGCCGAATCTGCCACCACACATGGTCTAATACGTAGAGTTTAGTTATAAAAATTCACGTCATTAATTTATAGAATAGATTTTAGTTATATCGATTCTTGAATTGAGGCTCAAAACAATAAATGTTAATTATTTTACTTTAGATTGTAATAACATTAAACAAAAACGACGGATCACACCATATATGGAGTATATATTGGTTGTCCCTTTAATTTCACGAGCGAATCCAAAAAGATAATCACCACAATGGAGTGATGAGGGAATATAGCACACAATATATAGTGACGCTCCATTGATGTAACATGCACCTGCTCAATTAAAGTTGACGCACTAACCACCAACTATTATTATTCTTCTATACTTTTGATCACTAATCATTGGTTTACAACTTTAAATAAAGTTGAATAAAGGGATGTACTACTCAATTCGTTTCACAAAATTTTTTCGTCTTAATATTTTGTGTCCTTCGTAAAAAACTTGTATTCTCCCCTAAATTGTCTAAATTACACTCCATTACGTAGTTAATTACAAGTGGACGTTATTTTGGAAGTATTTTAAATATTTTAATTGGAATAAAAGTATTTTATGATATGTGTAAAAAATTAGGGCAAAAGAGTTTGTGAAACAGAGGAAGAGTTTGTGCATACACATTTTTGGTATATAGCAAATTAAAAGAAAATTTACACAAAATGTGTTTAGGGTCCGTTTGGTATACGGAATTGATGAAATTGGAATTGAAAGTCCATGGGATTCAATTCCATAGAATTGAATTCTGTCAATTTCAATTCATTTTTTGCACTATCAATTCCAAATCCACATAATTTTTGTGCTACCAAACACCAGAATTAGAATTGAAGTTCCCAATTCCAATTTCATATTTTGAATTCCTATACCAAACGGGGCCTTACGCATTTTCAGAAAATAACTTTGTAAAAAGTGTGTCTATAAATTTTGAATTTGATGTGCACGACACACGAGGAAGAAATATCTCACTTGATTTAATCAGTCTATTTGAGCATAGTTGAGACAAACATGTGTGCAATACATTACATTGCAATTTACCAATAAAAAATTATTTTTGTGCTAATATACATCACCATTTATGGCATCTGGATAAAATTATTTTTATACTAATATACATCATCATTTTTATTTAATTGAAATTCAAAATTGATTCTAAAATATTTTATGAAATACTCTGTATCAGGTATAGCTTAGGATTTAGATGGCGAAAAAAGTGCCTTATTTTATGGGATACGTATTATTCAGAATGTTTTACGGAGTATATGACAAACAATATTTGCACAGAGTTCACACTTAAAATCCAATTACGGGTCTTAGGTAGGACGAGAGATTGTTACGTCGAAGGGGTAAATGGGGAAAGATCGACGAGGGTGGATTGCCCGTCGAGAATGAGTTCTGCCAGGGAAGCGCCGGTGGCGGGGCCGTTTAGGATGCCCCAACAGCTATGGCCCGCGGCGACGTAGAGTCCCTCCACGCCGGGAACTCTTCCTATGGCAGGCACCCCCTCCTCCGTACATGGCAGAAAGCACGCTTGTTCCGCCTCCGCTTCCTCCGCCGCCAAGTGGCTGGACACGTTTCCGGCGACTCTCTTGAGCATCGCTATGGATTCGGGGTCTGGGTGTATCTCTTCCGGATCATCTGGAACCTCTGCCCTTGCTGACATTCCGCATACGTACACCTCTCCTGTTCGCAATATATACCATACAATCGGTTGAATAGTATTTGTTGTGCATTCGATGTGAGTACTCAATTACGAGTAAATGGGTACTCATTTCCAAGCAATTGAATAATAATAATTCTCAACTAACTGAGTACTAATTTTTCTAGAATTCAGTTATATTCGAAAATGAATATTTAGTTATTCAAAAATGAGTAATCTATAATTCGAAAATGAGTATTATCTTATTCGAAAATGAGTAATCAAGTGGATGAACGCGAAACAATTCAGTGAATACAGAAATTTTGTTAAATATACTCCCAAATGCGAGTATATTCAACAAAATTTCCAAAAACAATGACACCAAAATTGAGTAGGATGAAAATTTACTACATTCTGTTTATTATTTATATAATCAAATTTTAATTACTCATTTCTCTACTTTGTTTTTTATTTAATAAAATAATAAAACAGTGCCTTTTTTTATAACTTTTGATTTACTTTTAATATTTTTTTATTTCTACCCTAATTGTTAAATAAATTTATAAAAGAATAATTTTAAGATCCATGCTAGGGGTACATCTTTGGTGTACTCCATTTGTACACTACCCTCTTTTCCACCACCTATTTTAAATTAGAGCAATGCTAGGGGTACACTAAAAGGTGTACCCCAAATGTACACCACCCCTTCTCCATCATATATTTTTATTTGATTTTTATTTACTTATTTTTTTAAAATTTTTTTGCCGTTTTTAGTGGACAAGGAGGAGATGGGGGACATATGGTGTACCCCTAGCATTTTTCTTTAAATTAATTTTTATTTATTTATTTTTTTTATTTTCTTGCCCAATTATATGGACAAGGAAGGGGTGGAGGACAAATGGGTCCACCACCTATTTTTTCTAATTTTATAACTTTTGATTTACTTTTAATATTTTTTTTATTTCTACCCTAATTGTTAAATAAATTTATAAAAGAATAATTTTAACCAAACCCGTAAACAACAAAGAACTAAAAAAAGTGACGAGCCTACTTGAGAGAGAAAGGCATGCATAGTTCATTTAGTTCAACTAATGGATGATACCTGTGGGCCGAGGATACACTTCTGGATCAATGGGCTCCTCACCTTGAGCATGGGCCGGATAGTAACTGAGAAACAGTGCATGCGGGGTAATTTTGTCTCGCTCCTTAGGCTCCAAGACAAAGCTATGGGCCTTAAGTCCATACACCCGGATAATGGACCTCAAAATGCCCAATTTGCTAGACCACGGCCCAAGAGCCAAAACGATAGCATCAGCTGCTATCTGTTCCCCTCCTTCCAACACGACGGCCGCCGCTCGCCCTCCGTCCACCGCAACCCTCTCCAATTTCCCGATCACCAACTCGGCGCCGTGATGCTCCACTGCTCTCGCCCACAGAGTTTTAGTGAACAGAAGAGGATGGACTTGGGCCGTGGTATCAGTAGTCCCGATCGTTTTTGGGCCCGTAGCTGGGCCGTCGACCCAAGACGGAAGCGCTGGACTGCGGCGGCCTCTGGAAAGAACCGACGGCGGCGATTCCTCAACGCTAACGCTCAGAGCCGTCAGCGGACGGTAGCCGTACGATTGAGGACCGTCGAGTTCTTCGGCGAGCGAACGGTGGAGATCGAAGCTGGCTCTTGCCAGGGCAGAAAGGGGCCCACCGTCGCACCAATCTCGTGCTAGAAACCCACCGGCCTTTCCGGAAGCGGCGCAGGCGATGGAGGATTTCTCCACTAGGGTCACTTTGGCTCCCTTTTTGGACAAGAAATAAGCGGTGCAAACTCCGATCACTCCGCCGCCGCAAACCACCACCCTTTTCGGTTGTGCAGCCTCCATTGACGCCAACGATCACCCGAAAGATGATAACCGAGGTCTCTGTATAGGGTAGCGCAAATAACGCGATGGCCGGAGATGATGCCACGTGTAGAATGTTTTAGGGATGACGCATGGCCTTTTTTCGGCAAAAAATGCTATAAGGAATTGGTGGAATTGGAATTGAATTGAAATTGAAATTTTATGGGATTCAATTCCATAGAATTGAATTCTGTCAATTCCAATTCATTTTTTGCACTATCAATTCCAAATCCACATAATTTTTGTGCTACTAAACACCAGAATTGGAATTGAAGTCCCCAATTTCAATTCCATAGTTTGAATTCCATGTACCAAACGGGGCCTTAGGCTCACGTTCATAAACATCACACAGTGGAATTGAATTTTCATTTTAAAATTTCATTATATTATTTATTTATTTATTAAAATTTACAAATAGTGAATTTGTGAATTTTGTGATCATTCTATTTGTAAATCAAGCATTTTTCTTTTTTCGGTACATTATTTTCGTTTTCAACATATATATGAAGGACTGAGTATTTCTTTAGTTTTGGTTATAATTAATAAACTTTAATCGTTAAATAATTAAATTAGTATTTGATATTAATATAAAAGTAATTTTATTAGATCTATTAATATATGACTTTCTGTATACATTGAAAAATTAATGAATATGAACAAAAGATATGGTAAAATTATTTAGTTTTAAATGTTTTTAAAAAGTCACAATAGATAATTCATATATCTGATTGTTGGTTGTAGTCGTTATTAATAAATTTTTATGTATTGTTTTATGATTATGTAATAATGTTATTTCAATTTGGTTTATTTAAATACTTTTAGGCCCCGTTTGGTACACGAAATTCAAATTATGGAATTGAAATTGAGGAATTCAATTCCAATTCTGGTGTTTGGTAGCACAAAAATTATATGAATTTGGAATTGATAGTGTAAAAAATGAATTAGAATTGGTAAAATTCAATTCTATGAAATTCAATCCCATGGAATTTTAATTCCGATTCAATTCCAATTCCATCAATTCCGTATACTAAACGGACTTTTAAAGTTTTCCAATAATCTAAAATTATTTGTGACTATATGAGTTGGTTAAATTCAAATACAAAATAGATGTAGATTCTATTATTTTGAATTGTAATTTTAGAGTTGGATGTTGAAAAAATTTAGGAGATACAAGAAGTTGGAAAATATTAAAAGAATTTAAATGTTAAAAAGCCACTAATTAAATGATCACACAAACAAATATAAAAAAATCTAATTTTAGGTAAAAAAAGAATTCATTATTGTTTGTCTTTGAGATGATATGTTATAAATTTGGATATATAATGTTATTGTATATATTCATCATACATAAATACATTTTTAAGTTGTTATTGGAAGAAAACTAGAAAAAGTTTAAAAAAAATTGAAAGTTAATTTTCCAACCCAAATAACAGAGGTGTTATATCTTTTTTAGTAGCTTTAATACTCAATGCAGTACCTTTGCAATTATACAATATTAAGATCTAATTAATATATTTAAATATCACACTCTCCAAAATGAAAATAATTTTATATCATTTGAATTTTAGAGACATGACTTTGATGGACTTGTTTGTGAATAGCGTCTTGTCATTATCAACCATCCCCCTCTAACTAGTGATTGACCTGTTTCTGAATAGCGTTAAAGATTAGTTTTTATGTCTTGGAAAAGCTATCTACGAACAGTGTTTAACGTTAGTGTTCTCATAGTTAACCTGTACCATTAAAATTTTATCTAAAACTCTAACGTTAATCGAAAATGTTACTCTCAAACATGTCTGATGTCATTACAAATTTTCGTAATAAAATCTTTTGCTTTAAATTTAGAACGCATTTCGTTTCTTTTTTTTCAAATTTTAGCTTCTATTTTATACGGAGTAAAAATAACCCTAGGTAACAAAGAGGTAACAAATGTGGCCTTGAATAAAAAATAGAGTCATGCCAGGAGTACACCAAAGGTGTAGCCCATTTGTTCTCTACCCCTTTCTCAACCACTCATTTTAATCCCATTTTTATTTATTTAATTTTGTTTTAATTTCTTGCCCATTTTTGTGGTAATGGAGGGGATGGGAGATAAATGGGATACACGAGGTAACTGATGGTGTAAATTACCACGCAAATATTAAGTGTGAGTAATCGGAAGGGTTGTAGGTGGAATCACCTGTAACCCGATTTGTTATTAATGATAATAGGAGTTATTACAAATACAAGCCGTGTAGGTTAATTAAAACATGCCTCACAAATGAGGCTTTTAAGGGTATTTATAATAATCTTAAGCACGTCAAGCACGTCTCTGATTATCCAACCGGTCAGGCGGCTGACCGGCCCACCAGGTGCACTTTGAAAGTAAATCTTCGGGTATTGGCATCTGGTCTCCCCATCCAACCGGTCAAATAACCCGGGCTGAAAAAGACGCGTGCTGTTCGGTGAACCAACCGGGTGGTATCCTTGGGTTATTACCCATCAAGGAGTCCTCCGATTCCCGGTCCTGTGGGGACCATCAGGAGCGGGAAGCACATGCGATCATTTCCTGGAATTTGAACAGCCCAGTCGCTTTTCGGCGGGGAAATCGTCTCGGAAAACCAGCGCCAACCCAAAATATTTGAAATTTGAATTTTGAATTTTGAATTTTCAAAAAACGGTGGTCCAAAGCGGGAGAATCTTCTCGAAGTCGGGTACAGAGCCGCCGATTTAACGTGCCGTTTCGTCTCCCCGAGAGGTTATGATTGCAAATCATTTCAGCCGCCACGTGTCATTTCTTCATTCGCTCGTCTGGGCGGCATCTCTCCTATATAAAGCGTCGTTCTCCTTGGAATTTCCTCACTTGCAAATCTTCAATTCAAAAACCTGCCCGGCTGCTTCTACTATTTCCGAGTCCTCCGAGTCTTCTAATCGTCTCCAAGTAAGTTTCTTTCATTCCTTCTCTGAGTCATGTCAGACCGTGAGGATAGTCAGAACCCCTCCGTTCATTCTTATGGTTCTGGCGGCTGGTCTCCCACCTTTGGTTCCTCTTCTTCTTCTTCATCCTCCGACTCTGAGCACCCGGCTACTTCTCCACATAAGAAGCCGGTTGATGCTTCCACTTGCGCTCCCTCTTCTTCCGCGGCGCAAGTGGTCTCGGTTGCCCAGTCCGGGGACAAGGGCCTCATTCAGCTAGACGATCGGTTGCTCCAAGAGCAACCGTCTTACATGCAGAAACCCCAAGTCCACGAACTGCGTAATCTGATGCCTGATGGGTATCAATTGACCTACCGGGCAACGTGGAAGAGCATTATACCTCTCCATGCCGGCACGTCGATTGGGATCCATTACCATTCGATCAAGGACTTGGGTGAGTTCTCTATTCACCCATTCAAAGTCCTTTACCTTGAGACCTACGGGATCATGCCCGGGCAGCTGGCCCCTAATGGTCACCGTTTGTTAGGCAGCTTTATCAACGTCTGCCGGTTTCTTCGTATTCCTCTTTCTCTTCGCCTCTTTGATTATATGTTCGATGTTCGGCCCGGGTCCAAGGAAACCCTTGGATTCGTGGTGGTGTCTTCCCACTAAGGTCGAGCATTCCTTTGTGGTCTTCCACCCTCCAACAAGAAGTGGAAAGACAAATATGTCTGCGTCAAATTCCCCCGGGTGCCTTTCCTTTTGCCCAAAACGTCTGGGGGAAAAGAACGAAGCGCCAGGTCAAACCAGCGGAGGCCGATGACCTGGTTGCTTGGGAAGCCACTCTCCGGGCCGGGGATGCCTCCACCCGCGGTCTGTACCATGTTGGGAAGTGGAGCGTCTACCCCGGCCGGGAGACCGACCCCGAACCAGAGATTGTTCTGCCCGGGGTGATCCCCGAAGCCATCCCCATCCGTCAGGCGAGGGGATCCAAAGCCCCGGCCACTACCAATGCCGGTCCTTCATGCCCGGCGAAGAAGAAGAAGGAGGAAGGTCAATCAACCGCCCTTCTCATTTTTCATTCGAATTAATTTTGTTCTCAACTGCATTCTTCTAACCGGTTCCTTTTTTTGTTTCAGTGGTGAAGTTTCAATCCAAGTTTGCCGTCCCCCAAATCGTGGTTGAGGAGCCCTCCTCCGCTCAGCCACTCACTCCTCCATCCAGCCAACCACTCTTGAAGGATGATCTGCCGGCCCAGTCTCACCAAGGGACCAGCCAGCCGATTCACTCGGGGGAGATCTACTTCAACGTAGACACCTTCGAGTTCGACAATCTGATGGGTGAGACTGGGCATACGTCCCAGGCGGGGGTGGGAGACCGGCCCAATGAGGAAAGGGAAGCCAAGGAGGAGACTTCTGGGGGGTCCCTTCAACGGAAGAAGCGGAAGACTGAGGAAGTCAACCAGCCTTCCCATCAGGGGGCCCAGTCCTCCGACGCCGGCAAGGGGCCGATAGTGCCTCGTTCTCTGGCTTTAATGTCCAGGTCAAACGAGGAGCTCTTCCGAGCATTCCGCGCTGATCTGAATGAGGTAACCCCTTTTCCTCTCCTACCGCCTACTTACCGTTTTTATACTTTTCTGAGTAATTTTCGATGTCTTTGAAGCAGGTCGGCCGGATCGGGGAGGAGTACTTCGCCCGACTGGTGAAGTCGATGGATGAGGAGAAGGCCCGGATGGAGGCCATGATGGTCAAATGTCGGAAGGAAGCCCAGGCTGCCCGGGCCAAGGCAGAGAAGATAGAGGCCAAATGGACAGAGCACTGTGTGGTTTACCGCCAGCTCTATGCCAAGCACGACGGTCTCCTCAAGGCTGCGAAAGAGGCCGATGAGCAGGCCCAGGCCAAGATCAATCAGCTGGAGGCCGAAAATGCCCGGTCAGCCGAGGAAATCGCTCGGCTGGAAGATGAGCTGCAGAAAGAGCAATCGGAGCGTGTCGCCCTTGCTGCTGCCTGGGCCACTCAAACGCCTGAGGAGTTTGCTGCTAAGGCGTTGCCTGACCGGGATACTGCCATCCGCTTCTTCCAAGGCTTGTACAAGTACGAGGTCTCGGCCGGGATCGTCGACGAAATCGGAACGTACGGCTTTGAAAGCGGCCAGTACTCGGAGCGGAAGGCCCTCTATGGCATCCTTCAGCAGAGGATCCAAAGTTTTCAGCCAAAGGCTCTTTCTCTGCCTGAGCTGCACTCCGAGGCGCCTGAACCTCCCTTCCCGGGCATCTGATCCGCCCGGCCTTCCTTCCTCATCTGATTTTCTCTCTTCTTTTTTTTTATATATGATGTAATGGTCTGCCTCCGGGACACTTTTGTATTTCATTGATATATTAATGAAAATATGCTTTATGTTATCATTTCTCATCATTTCTCTTCATCTTGGATTCTTTAACCGTTTAAATTAATAAATAACAGCCCGGCTGTATTTACCCGGCTTAGAATACAATTTTACCCAAGTCTTTTTGAAAGACTGGATAGTCAGCCGGGAAGACTTTAAGGCTGACCTGTTTCCACAATGGCTCAACGCCTCGTGTGGATAGGCAAACCTTGAGTTTTCCTTCAAAACGTCTGGCTTAACTGGCCGGGATGCTCTCCCACTAGTAAAGCCAATTCGTTTTTAACTCCCGTGTCAGTACGGATGAGGTGTTAAATCGGTCAGACCGGTCTTTTTTTTTTTGAGATGTCCAATTCGATTGGACGTCTAACCGGGTAGATTGGTACGCGACGAATTACCGGTTAATATATGAGGACAATCTTTCCGAAAAGAGCGAACTTTTATTAATGGTCAGGAACCAGTTACACTTTATCTATAAAATTTACGTAAGTGGTGAGAGTTCCATTGTCGCTCGACCCGGCTACCTTCCATAGTCTCCAACTGGTAAGTGCCCGGTCTGACAATTGCTTTTACACGATAGGGCCCTTCCCAGTTACGCGCCAGCTTGCCCCTCTCATTAGGCTTACTAGCATCCCTCCTGCGCAAGACTTCATCATGCACCTAGAAGTATCGCGGTCCTACCCGGTTGTCATGATACCGCTTTACCGACTGCTGATAACCGGCAATCTTAACAGCTGCTATGGTCCTTCGTTCTTCCACCAGATTCAACTCAGCTAGGTGGTCGACCTCGTTCTGGCCGGGCTGATACACGGTTTCTCTAAATGTTGGAATTTCCGCTTCAACTGGCAACCGGGCTTCACATCCGTAAGTGAGCACAAATGGAGTTTCTCCGGTTGCCCTTCTTGAAGTCACCCTATGCGCCCAGACCGTGTGAGGCAAAGCTTCCAACCATTTATGGCCTTCTTCTCCCAACCTCTTCTTTAGGCCGTCCACTATCGTCCGGTTAGCATTTTCAACTTGGCCATTTCCCTGTGGATAAGCTACTGAGGCCTTGCTGTGCTTGATTCCAAAACTAGCCAAGTACTCAGTGAACCAGGGGCTACGAAACTGCGGACCATTGTCGGTAACAATCATCTTCGGGGCACCAAACCGGGTGATAATGTTTTTCCAAACAAATTTCTCACACTGCCGCACGATTATGGTAGCCATTGCCTCGGCCTCGACCTATTTAGTGAAGTAATCAATAGCCACCATCACGAACTTCTTCCTGCCTTGGGCGACCGGGAAGGCTCCAATAATGTCAATCCCAAACCGGGCAAATGGTATGACATTAGACGTTGGTTGGTAGTATGTGGCTGGTCTGCCGGGATGTTTGTAAAATACCTGGCACGTCCTACATCTCTGGACATACCGCTCACAATCCCCCACAATGGTCGGCCAGTAGTAGCCAAGCAATATTATCCTTTGAGCCAGGGTGCGAGACATTTGATGGGCCGCACAAACTCCCTCATGCACCTCAGCTATTACCCGTTCAGCCTCTGGGTTGGTAAGGCAACGTAAGAGAGGTCCACCGATGGCACGTTTGTACAAGTGACCATCGATTACCTGAAAACGGGGAGCCCGCAGGACCACCTTCCTGGCCCGTTCCTCGTCATCCGGTTTCTGACCGGTCTCCAAATATTGCATGAGATCGTGCCTCCAGTCATCATCTGCTCCGATTGTCCCGGTAGCCGAATTTTGGCCCGGTTGGATAGCCGTGATTTCAAACCGGTCTGTACTCGGCACGTCCATGATCTCAATTTTCGCCAACTTCGACACATGCTCCGGGCAGGCTTGTGTCAATTTTGAAAGCATATCTGCATCAGCGTTTTCCGACTGGGTATCCTAGTCAGACGAAACTCATCTAATTCCCTTAGAAGCGCTCGGACCAGATCACTATACCGGGCCAGCCGATCCTCTTTTACTTCCATCTCACCATTGACCTGTCCAACCACTAGACTCGAATCGGAATGGATCTTCATCCTTTTTATTCCGAGTGTCCGGGCTAATCTGAGGCCACCGGCCAACGCCTCATACTCCGCCTCATTGTTGGTGAGTTTGAAGTTGAAGATCAAGGCATGGTAGATCTTGAATCCTTCCGGGGTAGTGAAGACTACGCCGGCCCCGCATCCCTTAGGTCCAGAGGCTCCATCAACGGCCATGTCCCACCACGGTTCAACCGTATGGGAGGGTCCGGCTTCGGGCTCTAGACCGGTCAGTTCAACGAGGAAGTCTGCCAAAGCTTGACCCTTAATTGCAGTCCTTGGTTTATATTCTATTTTGAACTGGGTGAGCATCATCGCCCACTTGATCAACCTTCCCGAGGAGGTCGAATTTCGAAGGATCGGTCCAAGTGGCTGATCGGTCAGTACTTCCACGGTGTGAGCTTGGAAGTATGCGGTCAGTTTTTTGGCCGTGATGAAAAGCGCGTATGCCGTTTTCTCAATGGTAGTGTACCGGCTTTCAGCCCCATTTAATGTTTTGCTCACATAGTAAATAGGTCTCTGGCCGTCTTCATTTCTTATCAAAACAGAGCTTACAGCGTTTTGGGAAATGCCTAGGTACAAATACAAAGTCTCACCCGGTTTGGGTTTCGACAAAACAATATCAGAGACTAAGTACTCCTTCAGCTGCTGGAAAGCTTCCTCACACTCCCGGTCCCACTCGAATGTGTCGGCCTTCTTTAACACCTTGAAGAAAGGCAGAGCCCTTTCAGCAGACCGGGAGAGAAAACGGCTCAAGGCTGCTAGCCGCCCGGTAAGTCGTTGTACGTCCTTCAGCGAACTGGGCGACCTCATTTCAGTTATGGCCTTAATCTTCTCCGGATTAGGCTCAATACCACGCTTGGTCACCATAAACCCTAGAAACTTTCCGGTCTTTACAGCAAAGACGCATTTCTTGGGATTGAGACGCAAGCTGTACTTAGCCATAATCTCGAAGCAAAGCCTCATGTCAGCCGGGTGATTTGTCGCGCCCGAGCTTTTGATCAGCATATCGTCCACGTAAGCTTCCATGGATTTACCGAGGAGTGGCTTAAAAAGCCGGTTCACCATCCTTTGGTAAGTGGCGCCCGAATTCTTTAGTCCAAAGGCCATCACCCGGTAGCAATAAGTGCCTTCTGGAGTCAAGAAGGAAGTCTTCTCCTCGTCCTCCTCAGCCATGAAAATCTGATGGTAGCCTTTGAAAGCCTCCATGAAGCTGAGCAATTCACACCCGGCCGTCTCATCGACCATCTGATCGGGACTGGGCAGCGGGTATGAATCCATGGGGCATGCCTTGTTCAGATCCGTGTAATCCACGCACATGCGCCAGGTGTCGCCTTTTGGAGCCAAGACGACCCAGGCCGGGTATTGTACCTCCCGTATGTGCCCGACCGCCAACAAGTCCTTGACTTCTTTCTTCACAAAGTCCCTACGGACGATCGCCAAGTGCCTCTTCTTTTGTTTCACAGGCCGGCTCCCTTCCATCACAGCCAAACGATGGCATATGACAGAACGGTCAATGCCCGGCATGTCCGCCACACTCCAAGCGAAAATATCTGCATATTCCCGAAGAACTGAGATGATTTTATCTCGAAGTCCTCCGGGCAGATCTCTTCCGACTCGTACCATTCTTTCTGGGAAGGCTTCTCGGAGAACAATCTGCTCAGTTTCATCGCCCGGCTCTAGCTTCGACCGCTCTTCTTCCTGAGAGACCAAAGTGACTCTCTCAAATGCCTTGGTCTTTTTCTTTACGGCCTCCAAGTAGCAATGCCGGGCCTTCTTTTGATCTCCTCTGACCTGTCCTATACCGCCCAGGGTATAGAATTTCATGCAGAGGTGGGCCATGGAGATGACTCCACGGACCTTGTTTATTCCAGGTCGGCCTAGGATGGCGTTATGAACACATTTGATGTTCACTACCACAAACCTCATTACTCAAGTGCACCTGGTGGGCCGGACAGCTGCCTGACCGGTTGAATAATCAGAGACGTGCTTGACGTGCTTAGGATTATTATAAATACCCTTAAAAGCCTCATTTGTGAGGCATGTTTTAATTAACCTACACGGCTTGTCAACCTCATCCTTCCACCGGGTGAGGAATTTTGTCAGATCCTCATGCTCTCGCTGCCCGGCTGTACTCAAGTAGGTAAACTTTTTCCTCTTGGTACAGTTTTCTTTGAACTTTTCTTGAAACACCTCAGCCAGTTCATCGAAAGAATCGATTTCACCGGCCGGTAAGTTATGAAACCACTCGGCGGCTCGGCCGCGGAGGGTCTGAAAGAAAAGCAAACATTTCTCATCCCCGGAAAGACCCATCATCCGCCCACTTTGATGGAGGGTTTTGACGTGAATTTCCGGGTCCTCCTTCCTGGTGAACTTCGGGACTTCAAGTTTCGCCTTCTTTGGAAATGGTGTTTCATGAACCCGATCTGTGAACGGAGATTCGTTCAGCAGAACCTTCTTCTTTTCTTCTCGGTCTACCCGGCGTTGTAGTTTCTCCAGACGTGCCTCGACCCGGCCCACACGATCCCAAGGTTGCTCAACATGTGAACGGGTCGTGTGCCTGGGGTGGCTTTCGGCTTCTTCCTCTCGTGGTGCCGGGCTGTGCTGGGGCTCATCGCGTGGGGATGGCTCCGTTCGCCTGGTCTGACCAGGTCGTCCGGCTCCTCTCCCTGCACGATTAAAGAAACTAGCTGGAATGGTTTCTACCCCAAGCCGCTCTTTTGCTGACCGGTTCTGATTTCGGCCATCATGGCCAAGTCTCTGAAAGGCCGACCTCCTAGATCCTTCTGGCTGAACTGCCTTTCCCTTCAACTTCTTGACCGTCTGGGGGACGTCCCAATCCTCGTCTTTGCTGTGCACTGAACGCACATCCCCGTCTGAGGTCACCTTTGTCTGTGACCTACAGGACCAGCTCCTTCTAGACCGGGATGGACCAGCTTTATCCATCTCCCCGATCAGGTTTGTCGGAACGATCGGGCGAATGACGTTAGTTTGATGCGAGGATTGTGGATACAATCCCGGATTGAAAAGTGAAAACCCTCCCGGCTGCTGGAACATGGACATGAAATGTCCAAAATTCTGAAGAGTCTGGCTGTACATTGGATCAAGGGGTCCGGGGAAATTTGAAGGAAAAACGAGAACAGGGTTCACGGGGGAAGTGAATGGGATAGGTGGTGGAATGGTGATGATGGGGGTAGGAACCTGGCTCGACGGTTGGGAACTTCCTCCCGGGAATGAAATGACATTCTCAGCGGGAGTAGAAATTTGTGAGATCACGGTTTCCTGATTACTGGCCATGACTTTTTTGATGGTGTAAATTACCACGCAAATATTAAGTGTGAGTAATCGGAAGGGTTGTAGGTGGAATCACCTGTAACCCGATTTGTTATTAATGATAATAGGAGTTATTACAAATACAAGCCGTGTAGGTTAATTAAAACATGCCTCACAAATGAGGCTTTTAAGGGTATTTATAATAATCCTAAGCACGTCAAGCACGTCTCTGATTATCCAACCGGTCAGGCGGATGACCGGCCCACCAGGTGCACTTTGAAAGTAAATCTTCGGGTATTGGCATCTGGTCTCCTCATCCAACCGGTCAAATAACCCGGGCTGAAAAAGACGCGTGCTGTTCGGTGAAGCAACCGGGTGGTATCCTTGGGTTATTACCCATCAGTAACAAAGAGTTCCACACAAATGTTCCCCTCACTTTTTGAGACTCTTTGACTACTTTAATTTTACTTTATTTATCACAATTCACATTGAGTTTATGCTTGTAATCTTAACCTTTTATCCCTTACACTAGTATTGCATAATTATTTAATAATTATTTCTTTGAATAAATGAATTTTAATTTTTTCTTAATTTTGTGTAATGATACAAATAATTTGGAACAGACGAAATTGAATAGATCGAATTATAAATCAATTTTAAAAACATTATATTAAAATTAAAATTTATTGTTATATAATTTTTTTTAAAAAGATAAACTTGATGGTTCGGTCTTGCGAACTGTGTGATCCAACAAAAATCTTTCCTATACGCCGGACGCAATGCGGGTAAGAGTATTGGCAATAGGGGCACTTGCCCTAGTGGATTATTTAAAAAAAATTAATTAGTAGTTTTATTCCTCAAATCTATTACTCCCTCCGTCCTATAATGATCTTCCCGGTTCGCAAAACGAAGAAAAATCCCAAGTTTTTTCAATCTATTTTATTTAAATATTGGTATAGAAATAAAAAATAAAACATACATATTTAAAAAACTACACCAAAAGTTCAACAAAACAAATGGTGACAAGAATATTTTATTTTATCATATAGGCCATGAAAAAATATATATAAATATAAATTCCCGTGAAGTTGGAATAGTGCTCTGGGAAGATCATTATAGGACGGAGGGAGTATTAAATTAGCACTAGCGCTCCTCCAAGAAATAGCACTAGTGCTTCTCGACTACTGTATTAATCTTCGGGGTAATAATTTTACGAATGGACAAGCTGTTTCGAATACTGAGATGAAGAAAGTGGACAAAACATGATAAAGTATGCTCCGAGGAATAAGCACATGTTTTTTTGCATTTGACATTTTTGGTACCTTAGCCCCTGAAGATGTGCATTTCTTGGATCGAATCTTAATGTTGTTGGCACCAATATAATATATCAACTCTGAATGGTCACGAATATGTTTTCAGTAGAATAGGGTTTCTTACCGAGAAAATTGTGCCGGTGCAGCTTGTTGCTCGCTTACCTACCACCTTGATGTAAATCCACGGGTGATATGTTTTGATTTGGGGAGGTGTATTTATTTTTTTCACTTTGTTAGCTATTGACTCAGTCAACAGTGGGTCTATACCCATCATACTAAGATAATCAAACGTTTATTTTCGTAATGACGTTATGAGATGGTGATTTATTTTCGTAATGACGTTATTAGTTTAATTTTTTGTAACAAGCAACAAAGAAAAATAACCGAGTCACGTTGTACATGATTTTTTTTAAAAAAATAAAGTAAAAATTAAAAGTCACACGCACCGACGGGCGATGGGTAAGAAAGTCAAAGGCCCAAATAAAGTTTGTCATGTGAACAAAATCAGTTACGCATAGTAATATGTTCACGCGTGTGTGGTACAAACCCCAACGGCAATACCAAACCAAACAATACTCTGTCTTGGGTACGACGTACGTATCCGTAACCCAAATCCCATCTTACCTTATTTATTGCACTCCCCACACACTCACTTCTCTAATTAGAGTCTACTTTTTGTCACTAATATTGTCACTAATCTATGATTAAAATTTAATTTATTTTTCCGTAGTGATCATCCAGTCGGGTTTAAGTAGTCCTCGGAGTTGAGGCTCATCCTTTTCTAATTACCGCCTACTCTTTTAGAGGGAAAAAGTTAGGAGTAAAATGAAAAAAATTGAAGAAATTAAAAATTAAAAAGAACAATAAAAATTCAGAAAAAACTAGAAGAAATTAAAAAAAATAAAAGAAACTTGAACTAACTAGTAAAATAAGAAAAACCTTCAAAAATTTATTTAAGCGTATTTTACTTAGTACATTGTCCAACAAAAAAAGTCAAATCAAAATTCTAAAACTAGAGACAATCGATCAAATAAATAAAAAAAATTTTAAAAAATAATGTTTCAATAGATATTTGTCTAAAGAAAAAATGAAATGCAAATATGATGGAAAATAAAGTATAATTTTCTAGAAGATAAGTCAGATTATTAGTCATTAATACGGAGTATAAAACAAACAAATACACAAGTTAAGAAAATAGTGAAAGGGCATTCACCCCCTTCAAAACAAGAAGTGATAAAAATATTTTATTTTGTCAAATAATTGACGAAAGCGTACAAATAAACAAGAGTTCATATGATTTTCGAATAGTGAGCTGTGATATTCTTTTTGAAGCGGTGGAAGTAAATATAGGAACAACTTTAATAAATTTATTTTGTAAAGTACTTTCAAAATTTTATTTTATCTAATTAATATGTTATACATTTTTATTTTACCAAATAAAATAAGTCAAAGGTCAATTTGAATTACCTACAAAAAGTTAAAAATAAACAAATATTTTACTCCTTCCATCCCAAAAATGTTGCCACATTTCACCAAATGATCCGAGATAAAATATAAAGTTTTTTTAAATTCATTTTATTTGAATATTGGTAAAAAAAATAAAAAATAATATTTATATATTTAAGAACTACAAAAAAAATTCTTTAAAATAAGAGGTGTCAAAAGTATTTTATTTTATCAAATAATCAATAAAATACTACTTCTGTCATAGTGTACTTGTCCAGTTTTACTTTTTCGAATCAAACTGAACAAACTTTGAATTCCAATAACTCTCAATTTATATTGCATTTTAGCATGATGAAATACGGAATACAATTTTAAAAGTTTTTAATACGATAAATTCAATAAAGTCATTTTATGGTAAAATATATTATGGTTTTTATTTAATTGAATATCAAAATTGGTTCAGTTTAACTCAAAAAAATTAAACTGGACAAATACATTTGAACTGAAAGAGTAATTAATTTAGGAAGGTAGGTGGAAGGAAGCGCGTGAGATTACCACAGTGGCGTACTGGCGGCGTGCAAGAAAGTGCCGCCTCAGTCCGTACACGTGAAGTTGGGAGGGGAAAAACAGGGTTTCCTGCAGTTTTCCGGGGAAGGAAAGAACTCCGTAACGGAACGGCATTTCTTTGCTTCTATTTAATTTTCTGTCTCATATTCAATCTGTAAACAAAAATTCATTTAAATTCATTTCAATGTCCACATGAATAAGTTAACTATAAAGTACATCTCAAAATTTTGTGGGATGTTCATTTGGATTTGATTGTGCATTATTTTGAATCATTATATTGAAAAAAGTAATGCTAGAGTCACAAATAATTAATTTTTCAAAATTCATAAATTTGTTTTTTTTAATATTTTATTTTAAATAAGATGTACTCAAATAATAAAAATTAGATTTAAAATCTACAAAAAGCAAGTTTGTGAACTATTTATTTGTAACTTAAATTATAAATTGCTACTCCTTAATCATGACGTCCCTAAAAATTGTTATATTTTGAGTTTTTGATCAAGAATTAAATATATTTTAAAATAATTAAATATTACGGAGTATAAAGAATTGATATTTTAAAACTATATTTTAAAATAAATATAATTTTACTAAGTTTGTATTTGGATGGGGTGAAGCGAAATTGGAGGGGAAGAAAGGGCTTGGGGGGACTTTGTTTGCAAGAGAAAATGGAGGGGGAAATGAAAATGACTCCCACCCCAAGTTAAAAAAATTTCTCCACAATGGAGAGAAAATTATGAAAATGACACTTTTGCCCTTTATTACATTCACTTTTAAAAAATTTAGATATATAATAAAGCTAAGGTGAAATTATCTTTTTGTTTTAACGTATTTTTCTCTCTTACTTTTTCTCTCCATTTTGTACATATCGAAACAACATTCATTTTCTTTTCATTTTCTCTCCTTTTTATCTTCTCTTCCTTTTCTTTTCACCCACTTTCTCTCCTTCCATTTTCTCTCTTTATCCAAACAATGCCTAAATTTACCTTATTACTAAATACTTTTTTTATAATTCATGGTCAAAATGTGTCACAATTTGACAAAAAAAGTTGAATTGTGGTAATATTTTAAGAATGAAGAGAGTACAACATTTTAATATAGTCAATATCATGAAAAATATTATTTCATCCATGTCAAAATGATTTATTTCTTTATTATTACAGGCCCTCGATAATTTTGTTTGTTTACATATTTCCATTGATGATTTAATAAAATAATTTTTTTTTGTAACTTCTTGCTTTTTAAAACTTTGTGTATTTTTAAATGATAATTTTATTTTTTTATTTCAATACAATTTTTTGTAAATAAAATAATTTTAAAAGTCATAAGATTTTAAACATTGGTCGAAATAAATAATTCATTTTGGAATCGAGGGAGTATTAATTTGAGAGCCACATATTTTTATATATTCCATAAAATAATATATCTTACTACCTCCGTCCCTGAATATATGTCTAGTTTTAATTTTTTTCAATCAACCGTTTTAAACCTTTGACATATAATTTTATTAAATATATATTCTATATTAATTAGATAATATAATTTTTAAAAGCATTTGATATAATAAATCTAATAATAAAATAATTTTTGTATCAATAAATAATATCATTTTTATTTAATTTAAATTCAAAGCTCACCAAATTTGACTGAAATAGTCAAAATTAAACATATTCTTAGGGACAAATGTAGTATATTTTTATCAATTTTTATTTTGTAGAGTTATTTTTTGTACATATTTTGTACAACTTTTTCCACATGATTTAGGATAAAAAAAATTTTCTAAAATTTATGTCAAATTAAAAAAAAAATTGGAAGAGTAAAATATGCATTATACTTAGATAGTGAAAATTGCAATCTAATTTGATAAAGAAAGAGTGGTTGAAATTACGAAAAAGGAATAAACGTTTGGAGCGTTGCGGCCATAATGGATTTTTGTGTATTTTCAAATTAGAAAAATAAAAAAAAGCGAAAGAAAAAGAAGACAGGCTGGACTGACAGGATTGCAGTAATGATTCGCCTTCCGATTCGGCGACCGAACTTGTCGTTTAGCGCGCCAGCTCATCCCCTCCCTCCGTTTGTTTGGGGGTTTTCAACAATTTAACTAAAGTCCCGTTTGTTTTCCCGAGAGGGACGGAAATTCTGAAGATTGAAAAATGAAAGGGCTCAAGTGCAATAAAAGTAATACTGTACGGATGAACTGTATCATTAATTAAAACAAAACGGAAACAGAAGAGATAAATATCAACTGAATCGCAGAATGCTCTCCAGCCTGTCCTTCTCTTTCTTTACTTTCGTCCGTCTCCAATTTTATTACAAATTGCGGATTACGGAGTAAATTTTTTTATTTTTTGAAATTATTTTATTTGTAAATTGGTATATCAATAAGATATAAAAATTACATATTAAAAAGTTATCGAAAAGAAATCGCATAAATAAACAAAAGTTATCGAAAAGAAAGAAAAAAAATTATAATCTATTTAAGGACGGAAGAAATATAAAATTACACTTTACTCCCTACAACCCATTCCTCATCCGTCTTCATAATTCACGAAACAAATATTTAGTATTGGTTTTAAGATTAAGATTAGAAAATTAATATAGTATTGGTATTAGAGGAATAGGATAAGAAAATGAGGATTAGGGATATTTGGATTAGAATTGACATTAAGGACCTGTTTGGGAATAGCGTTAGCAATTAGCGTTAACGTTTTCAAAAAGCTATCTACGGGTAGCGTTTAGCGTTAGCGTTTTCAAATTAATCTACACCGTTAAAATTTAATCCAAAACGCTGACGCTAATCGCTAACGCTATTTCCAAACATGCCCTAAAATTAGAATTAAAATTATCATTAGCAATAGATACATTAGTTTGAGTGAAATATGTCTTTTTTTCACATTAGCTTTTAACTCCAGTAACACTTGTGACAAGGTCTAAAATTTGGGCGTGGAGCTTGGGTGTACGGAATCACCACTCAATTCATGAAAAAGTTTAGTCTGATTCTGTTACGATGCCAATAGATAATTCGAGAAATATATAAAGCAATCTCTAAATTGCAAGAACATAACATTTGATGAAGTTTATGTGCGACATGTGGCGGAGCTGAATTATCACTTTTTGATAAGTAGTATGTGACCTGACAAACGAGAAGTCAAGAAACTTTGTTCCTAAAAAAATTAAAGAGAAAAAAAATCTGATTTTCAAAAGAATTAAATATTTAATTCCTTTTTCTAATTCTTTTATTTTCAGTTATTCTCTCCCTTTTGTTTTATTCATTTTCTAAAATGATAATTACTTTTTCAAACACTTATTAATTCAAATTTACTATGTACAATACTTTTACCCAGATGTTTGAATATCTTTTGGTAAAATAAAATAATGATATCAATTATATATTCAAATATACTATATTCAAAGCTGTATAAATTATGTTATATCTTCATATTATTATTGAAAATTTATTTAAATTTTTTTGTAAGGTTTTAATGATTACTCCATTCATCCATTTGAATTATTGAAAATTTGTTTTAAAAATGCTTTTGAAAGATTTTTAAAGTATCAAATTTGAGTTAATTTTAATTTATTGAAACTTTTATTAGTGTATGAAAGATTTAAATAAATACTACATGCATCCACAAATTTCAATCTATTACAATATTTGATTAAAATTATTTTTAATTCTTTTAGAATGATAATTCATGAAAAATTAAATAATCAAAAATACATTTCTAAAAACGAGAACAAAATATATATGAAACCAGACTGGCATGAAAGTTTTGTCCCAATCGGTACTTAATTCGGTACTTAGTTTTAGACTTTAGTCCCCTATCCCATCGCTAATATGACTACGAGCCTTTCCTTTGGTAATGTCTTGGGCATCCAAAATACTCTTCCAACAGTGACTAGGAGTCCAGCCTTTTTGAGCTTCGAAGAATTAGTTAAATATCTAGCTTTGAAAACCCTTAAAACAAGGGAGTCTGGTTTGGTTTGAAACCTCCAACCCTGTTTACCCAGTATGGTTATATTAAACGTTGTAATTTGTATTTTTATTACTATGCTAATTTATAAAAAAAATTAATTAAAAACAATATGATTTTTCACGACGTTCAAAACAAGAAGAATAATTTAGGATTGAAAGAGTATTTTTCCAACTTAAAAAAAGTTAAAACATTAGTATGAATAAAAAAAGTTCATGTTAGAAATTAACAGCTCCCAACGGAATGAAAGATAGCTGATAATCATTTGTAAATTTTATGAGTTTATTATAATTATTTCCTGTGAATATATAATTTCAATATTGTTATCCTTGATTGTGTCAACTGTAATTATTTTATGATATTTTTTTAAAAAAGGAATGGTACTCCGCCTATATGTTTGCTCAGTGAAAAAAAGGAATGGTACTCCTCTTGCAATTAGAGTGAGGTTGTTGGAAAGAAAAAATATGCTCCTAAAAGAGAACATCTCTAATGTAGAACACCTCAGTGGTTTGGAAATTATATAGCCTATATCCCTTCTGACCAAAAGGATAATCAACAAGAACACTTTTAATTTTTCTGTTGTCAAACTTGTCCTTTATATGATGGTTTGCTATAAAGCATCGACACTACTCTTAGCTCATCATATGTTGGTCCTTTGTTGTAAAAGTAGCTCAATGGGGGTCATCTAATTCAATCTTTCTACGGGAAGATTATTGTTAATGTGTGTTGCAATTAGTACACACTCCCTAAAACGCCTTGGGAAAATGAGCATTAACTTTGATAGCTCTTGTTGTTTTCAAGAGATGTATGTGCTTCCTTTCCACAACTCCATTTTATTGTGAAATTTTGACCATGGACCTTTGATGAATGATACCTTTTCTTTCAAAAACTTCAGCACAAGTAGAATTCAAAAATTTTCTCCCATCATCAGATCTAACACATTGGACTTTCTTCTGAAACTATGTTTCTATCATTTCTAAAAAGTTAGAAATGATTGTTTTAACTTGTTCCTTATTATGAAGTAGTTGTGTCCAAGTTCCCATTGTGTAATCATCTACTATTGTGAGAAAAATCTTCTCACAGTAATGGTTGGTCTTATTGTGGGGGCCCACAAATCAATATGAATGAGTTGGAAAGGAGCACTAGTAGAAGAAGTGCTATGTAAAAATGTAAGTATATTAAAATCTGTAAACATGCAAATATCATAATGGAACTTGTGATGAACATCAACATTACATTTAGATATCTTTTTCATTTTAGACATAAAAGTATGACCTAATATAGCATGCACCAGTTCAAATGTACAAGTATTAGCTGTTATTCCATACCTCCTTTTAGACCTAGTTTTTTCCTTGTGCTCTATCCTGATCTTGTATAACCCATGACTTCTAGGAGCAGTTGCCATAATTTGTTTAGTTGAAGGATCCTGAAACACGTATTTATCAGGTAGAAACACAACACTAACCTTCTGGGTATCAATCACTTTGCGCACTGAGATTAGACTAAATGGGAAGTCAGGCACATATAAGACATCCATGAAGACTAGATTTAATGACAAAACACTTTTTCTATTTTATTCACAATTGTGTGGGTACCCTCAGGTAATGTTATTATTATGAGATTTAGAAGAGTTTGCACATCCCATGGTATATTTTCAAAAGAAGCCATGTGGTCAAAAGCTCCAGTATCCACAATTCAATCAACTATATGTTTTTAATTCCTTCACAACACATTTCAACAACATAAGAATTTAGCACAATAGAAGCTATAGAACAAGATTTATCTGTAAGATGGGCATAGGCATTCAGAGAAGCACTTTTTGAAAGAGTGGAAGCTTTATTAGACATCATCATCATCATCTCTTGAGCTACATGTTAAATAAACATGGACTTATTTTGGAAACTGTGTCCCTCTCCCTTTTGGCCACGTTCATCCTTTAAATGTGTGTCACATTGCAAATCTTGAGGTTGTGCTGTGGTGTGTGCTGTAAACTTGGCTCCTCCATGTGAGTTTAGTCCTTTCTTAGCTTTTGGACCTTTAAACTAGTTAGGATATTGAACCAACTTGAAGCAATGATTCTTGAATTGGCTTGATTTCTTATAGTATTGACACACCTTCATGTTTCTCCTTGGATCTATCTTGTTGTATCCATTTTGTCTTTGTCCATTCCCTTTTCCAACATAAAGAGCCATATTATGGGAGTCATTTTTGTCAGTACCAGTATATTCTGCTAATTTAGATCCAAGCATTTGAATTTCATTAAATTCTTTTGTCGTTCAACTTGTTGAACCAAGATGCATGCCTTGCTGGCTGTCGGCAAGAGTTCCGTGATCATTATCTGGACCCAAATGGTAGGCCATCAAAAGTTTGAGTATCCTTCGTTTTTGCTCAGGTTCTGCCAATTTCTGCTTGGCGTCACATGTGCATCCTTTACATTCGCACACTACAAGATCAGTGACATTTGTTAACTCATCCCAAAGTTTCTTCAGTTTGGTGAAATACGCATTAACAGAAACATTGTTCTGTTTGATTCCAACAATCTTCTTCTCGATATGATAGATTAAAGGTCCATTGCTTTCACCAAATCTCTCCTCCAACTCGTTCCATAACTCTTCGATGAAGTTACGTACAAAAAACCTTAAACTAGATCAAATTGCATTGAATTTAAGATCCGACTGAAAACCATGTTGTAGCAGCATTCCCACTGTGCATAATTTGGTGCATCGAAATCTTGTTTTTTGCACTTTCCATTGATGAAATTTATCTTTATCTTGGAAATCAAGGAGTCAAGGAGATCTTGATCAATCGACTCCATATAATGAAATTTATTCCCTTCAGCTTTGTTGTTGTGAGAATCATTTCGGATGATCATAATTGTACAAGAATAGAGAATACTAATCGTGTCGTTAAGATTGCTCTTCATTGTTTGCCATCGCTTGCCACTCACCTATTCGTCAAATTGTCACAAGGAGCTCTGATACCATGAAAAATTCTTGTTAGCGTGAAGAAGATGAAAGGAGATCCATGAATAATGAAAATGAAAACTAGAACTTCTCATTATGTAATGATCCACCATAAAGTAGTTATAGAAAGAGTGGTTGAGATATAAGTATATATCCAACTCAAACAAACAAAACAAACATAACCACTATAATAATAGTAATGCTAGAGTTACAAACAACTTAACACAAAACTACATAAATTTACTATTTTGAATTTATTTTTTTATTTTTAAATTATTTAAAATCATTTTATTCACTTAGGAAAGTTTACAAGTAATAAGTTTGTATAGTTTGTGTCCAAGTTATTATTGACTCTGACATTATTGCTACAACAAACTCTAACGGAAAAAGTAAATCCAAATTCTCTACAAAGCGTAGTTTTAAAATATTAAATATTTTATACAATATATCCATGTACAGACAATGATATTAGTATTTAAAGTGCAAATGAAAAGAACGTAAAAAAATCAAATAGAAAATATTATGGTATGAATCCTTCCTATATACTCCCTCAGTCCCTAAATAAAGTTCCTCTTTCGTTTTTTCTTTGTCCCTAAATAAACTTCTCTTTTCCCTTAAAAAACCCCTTTTACCCCTTACTTTTTCATATCATACCTATCACATCATACCTTTTTACTAATAATATACCTATCATATCTTACTTTAACACATCACATCAAGGGTATTTTTGGAAAGTCAACACCAAAATATCTCTTCCTTAAATTTTCAGAAAGTCAAAAATGGAACTTTATTTAGGGACGGAGGGAGTATATGTAAAGTTGAGTGTGTTAGTTGTGGTGTTGACATATGGCATGCCACATGTGCACTAAATAATGAGGTGGAGGCATTTTATTGGTTCATTAAGCTTCTCTTTTAAAAAGATCTTTTAATATATTTTATTCTATTATATTAAATGAATTTATTTTCAGCATTAAAAAAAACATTACTTTGATTATATTTTGTACTCCCTCCGTCCCCAATTTGATTACAAAATGTGGGTTACAGAGTAAAATTTCATACTTTTTGAAATCATTTTATTTACAAATTGGTATATCAATAAGATAAAAAAATTACATATTAAAAAACTAGGTCAAAAGTTCTACAAAACAAGAGGTGACAAGAATATTTTATTTTATCAAATACTTAATGAAATCGCGTAAACAAACAAAAGTTATCGAGAAGAGAGAAAAAAAATTGTAATCTACTTAGGGACGGAGGGAATATAAAACTTTAACATTTTCTAACAATTCTATAAGCATATGTTTCACCATTGTAAAATATTCTCTGTATTTTAAATATATACATATTGATTGTAAAATTTTACAGAAAAGTATGTATAAGACTCTTTATTATTAATTTAAAGATGTCTTTCACAAAAATGAAAAAAACATTTCACCTTCAAAGTTATTATATTGTTTTTGGCATTTTTATGTTTTATTTAATGTAATATTTTTTCAAATAAAATAGTTATAGAATTTTTAGTGTATGTACATCAATATTTAAAGTATACTTTTTATTTAAAAAATATACTCCATATATCTTAGAGTTAAAAGATATTCATTTAAAATAAGAAAAAACATATTTATATAATGGGAAATTTACTTAAATAGCACTAATTCATAATGACTTTCCCTAAATAGCATCACATGTGTTTTTTTTCCAATGTAGCACTTTTAGTCATTATGCATTAGTCATTATTCAAGTAAATATATGTTATCACTGGACATTATGGATATTATTGGGTGCTATTTAGAGAATAAAAACAATTTGAGTGTTATTTAGAGAAATGACTTAAGTTTTAGTGTTATTTAAAGCAAATATTTCTTATAAAATACCAAAAACTTAAAATGTATATATGTGCTTGTGAAGCATGAGGTTAACACTTAGAGCATTGGCAATGACATGGAGCCTCTCATGCCTTGCTCATGCCTCACTGCCAGATCATCATAGAGGTCACTATTCCATGCGTGGATGGAGCATGACACATCTCTTTGCAAGGCACAAGCGTGGCAATTTTGCTCCTATTTTATTTTTTTAAAATTTTTTTTCTTTTCATTTTGTAAGGAAAAAAATCTGTTAATTTTTTGGAGTAAGTAGTAATATTTTTATTATAAAAAAAATAATTATAATAATTTTTAATAATTAAAATATGTCAAAAAATATAAAAAGATAATAAAAATAATGACTTGCCATTGTAAGATCTGACACTACACTCATTTGCCACACGCTGACTGCTTGTTCTTTATTGGTTAAAATACTCCACGTCAGCGTGCGACATTCCACTCATTACTTGTCATTGTCCGTGCTCTTAAGACTAGTGGAATGGTAGATTGTGGAACGACCAACGCGGGGGCAACCGTGACAAAGAGATTGTTTGGGAGTGATTAGCTTATTGATAAAGTGATTTCTACAAAAGCTGAAAGCAAAAACACCTGATACCTGCTTCTCCGAAACAGTATTCCATGTACAAAATAATGTTGGTGAAAAGCATAAGCTGACATGCCAAACAAAGTAAAATCACTTCCACTCAAAGCAAAAGCTAAATTGTTAAAAGCAGCGCACTGCCAAACACCCTCGAAAAGGTGAGTTAGTTGGATTGGCTCACATTTTCAGAATTTGGTCTCTTTTCTTTTTGAAATTTTTTCTACGTGTTTACACCAATTACCTACCCGAGTACTAAGTTGATTGATCACAAAAGTCAAATGATGCGGTTAGCTCGAGTTAGTTACTCTTTTTTTATATACTCCCTCAATTTCTAAATATTTATCACATTTCAAAAAATAAGGTAAAATATCAAATTTTCTCAATTTATTTTATTTAAATATTAGTATAAAAAAATGAAATTTATATATTTAAAAACCATATGAAATTTTTTTCGAAATAATAGATTTCAAGAATATTTTATTTTATCAAATAATCAATAAAAAGGTACAAATAAACTAAAATCCTCGTGGTGGCAAAAAAAAGAAAATGTGGCAAGCATTTAATGACGGAGAGAGCATATTAATAAGTCAATTACAATCTAGTAACTATTATAAATTTTTAATTTATTTAAGCATGTAGAGTTAGTACTTTTGCGAAAGATCAAAACATATGATTCTCGCTTGAGACCATCATAGTGGTGTCATTAGACGATAATGTCCTTGACTACTCTCTCTCTTTTTTATCATGTTCAAAATACTCAGTAAAATTAATAATAATTTATTTTTTAAAAAAATATGGTGGGTCAATTTTTTTACTAAACTAATAGTAAAACTATTGTCGCATTGTTTGTTTCTTAAGACTTTTATGAGACTGTGATAGTATTAAGAAAGAGTAGTGAAAAAAATGTTTATTTCATTATTTATTTGATAAAATAAAAATTTTCACTTCTTTATTTATTTTATAATAAACTACTCTCTCTGTCTCACAAGTAATTACGATATTCACTATTTCAAAATTACAACAACTTTTGTTTATTAATATATTTTTATTGATTATTTGATAAAATTAAATATTTTTATCATTTATAATTTTGTAAAACTTTTGATATACTTTTTAAATATTTAGATTTTTTAATTCTATGTCAATCTTTACATAAAATAAATTGAAAAAAATTAAAAAGTTTATATGTTTTGTGCAATTTGTAAGATATTATGGGACAAATGAAGTATTATCAAGTTTTACTCCCTCCGTCCAATTCCAAAAGGCACTCTTACTATTATCAAGTTACTCCCTCAGTTCCGTTTCAACGACAAGTTTTGTAATATTGAATCACTTTTACATTTTTTTTACTTTTCACTCACTTTTGCACTCTTTCTTCTCACTTTTTTAATCACCTTAACACCCCCTTCAACTATGGGTGCTCCTGTGGTTTACAAAAGAAGCGTTAAAATTCCTTCTACTTTCAAAAGTAATTTGTAAAACTCATATGGTTTTTAAATAGTGCAAAGACGCCCCCTCTTGCCTATTTTTAGATAAAAATGACAATTTTGCCCTTTATTTTTCTCTATCTTCAAATTTCACTTTTTATTTGCATTTTTGTTATACAAACAATAAAATAAAATATGCACCCTCTTTCTCAAATTAAAATTTTTCATTTATTTAATTTTCAAAAAAATAATTTTTTAAAGAAAATGTTACAAAAGAAAATGAAAAATTAAAAAATGAAATAAACTACACTTTTTCATTAAAAGTAAAAGTAAAATAAATAAAATAAAAAATTAGAGAACATATACTCACTTTATCTCTAATTTAAATTCTAATTTTTTTTTAAAAGTAAAAGAGTTTTTTAAGGACATTAAAAAATGAAGAACAAAAAGATGAAAAAAATATGGAGTTAAAGAAAAGACCGATTTTTATATTTTTCTTTCTTTTCATTACCTTTTTCAATTACTATTTTTACTTTGTACATAATATTTTATTTTTCATTTTCTTTTGTAATATTCTCCAAAAAATCTTTTGTTGTCAAAAATACATTATGGAAAATTTTAATTTGAGATGTGAAGCATATGTTTTATATTATATATTTTTATAATAAAGGAAAATAAAATTGGAAAATTTCAAGATTAAGGAAAAGAAAGGGCATAAATGTTATTTTTGCTTTAAAAATAAGTAAGGGGGCATTATGTTCTATTTAGAAACAATAGGGACTTTAAAAATAATTTTTAAAAATAGAGGAGGTTTTGATGCTCTTTATGTAAACCACGGAGGGCAACCATACTATTAGCCCCCTTACATACTCGTTGTGTGATAATTTTAATTGTATATTTTATTTTACATAGTATTATACATTATTGAAATTATTTTGAATTGGTGTTTTGATATATATATATATATATATATATATATATATATATATATATATATATATATTATATATATATATATATATATATATATATATATATATATATATATATATATATATATATATAGACACACATTAATATGTGGAGCATAAAATTTCATTTTCATATAATTCATAAGAACTTATTAAAATATAAATTTTTAATGCTTTTTAATTTTGATTTTCTCATATATTTTTTTGAAAATTCAAAATTAAAATTTATTTTTTTAATTTTTGAATTTTTTTACTTTTATTTTTATTTTTTTCATATATTATAAAATATCTTTGAAGAAAAATGATTAAAAAATATTTTTTCTAAAAGCCAAATTCAAAAGCTACTTCTCTTGGCTTTTCGGATTTTGGCATTTCGGATCAATAAGCCAAGTGAAAAAACTATTAGCCTAACAATGATTTTAGCGGTTCCAAAAGTTAAACAAGCCAAAATCAATTAAAGATACCAAAGGCTATCCGAATTTTTTTTTTCTAAATAAAGCCATTATGTGTATAATAAGTTATTTTTGGTTGGCTCAGCCGATCTTCCAATCAGCCTGGCCCATTTTGGTTAAAAAATTGAATTTAAACAAACTAAGTCAAATTTGGATACTTTTTTGTTCTATTTCAAATATATAATTCTCGAATTCCGAATCAAAGTCTAATAATGCATTTTTATGCTTTTTTACAAAGTACAAGATGATTTTTTATCAAGGCAGAATAATTGTAAAATTATTTCAATTACTCTTATGTTATAATTTCGTGATGTTCTCGTTTGTGTTTCGTGAAACTAACATACGGAGTTTTTGTACTCTCTCTGTCCCTAAATGATTGTCATAGTCAAATTGTGGCATCATTTGACCACAAATTATATACTCTCTCCGTTTGCAAAAAACCTTCCTATTTTGACTTGGAGCAAAAATAAGGAAGTTTTAAATTATAGTTGACTTCCAATTTTACCCCTGATGTGATGAGTAAAAGTAAGATGTGATGGATAGATTATTAGAGAAAAAGTATGATGTGATAGGTAGAGTATGAAAAAATAAGGGTAAAAGTGGTTTTTTAATAGAAAGTGGAAGTGTTTTGTTGGAAATGAAAAAAATGAAAGAGGAAGTGTTTTTAAGAACGGAGGGAATATAATTTAAAAGAATTAAATACTGCAAAAATTTGGAAGATGCAAACATTGTTGGGAATGATATTTTCAACAAGTTTTAGCGTTTTAAATAAAATTTTAATAGTAAAGATTAGTTCTAAAAATACTAGCACTAAAGACTACTGTCAGACACTCTTTTGCAAAATGTTAACATGACCTTTAACGCCGATGCTAAAGAGAGGGGTAAATTCTCAGTCTGCAGAGGTCAAATAATGTACTCGTAAAAGTTTACTTACTGTAGTAAATCCCATGATCCGCTGGCATTGAACGGACTGCAACGGTGCAAGTATGAATTCCATCCCACTCCGTTACAAACAAACATTAAGCAGAACACATTTATAATAAAAAAACCGCCCAACCTATTCATGTATCTGATTCCATTATTGAAATTAATCACACATTTAAAGTATTTAACCCAACCTAGTGGCTTTTTTATGTGTCCCACACATTCCTTTAATTTTAGAGGCACTTCAGTGAGTTTTGAAGATATGAAAGATATGAGTTATGAAATTTGATTGAAATGATATAATGAATTTTAAAATCAGAAACAAATTTATTTGAGAAGCTTTTGAAATCGTGATTAAATTGGTGATAAGCGGGATGACTGGCAATATGGGTGGTTGGCGGTGATAATGATAGTCGGTGACGGGCAATGATCAATAGTTGAAAGACATATCAAATCCAATATTGACATATCCCAATTCGTGATACATCAAAATCTTACATTTGAAAGATTAATGATATCTGAAAATATCGAATTCTAACTTTTTTAATTTCACCAAACATCTTAAAAGAATTCTGATATATATATGGATATATCAAAAAACATATCTCGGTTGCGTATAAAGGCACCGTTAAGAGTATATACAAAAAGTGTAAAGGCAGGTAAATTACTACTACCTCCGTCCCAGTGTCTTTGTCCACTTTTGACTTTTGGAACTGTTCATCTAAGCACTTTGACTCATCAAATTCTCTCAATGTGTAAGCCTAAATATAGTCATGTGTGATCTTGTTTAATTTGTCTTAACATATAGATTATTAATATATAATTTCTGTAACTTTTTAATATACAAATTACAAGATAAAATGGATTAAAGAAGTGCATTGGATAATGTGCCAAAAGGTAAGTGGACAAAGACAGTGGGACGGAATGAGTAAAACAAAAGTTTATAATTATAACCATGTGGTTATAATTTGTGCAAACGAGTATTCGTCACATAATCACTGTAAAATAATCCATACAAAAACAGTCGCATTTATTTTAAATCGACCAAATAGTACCTATATTCAATCTGGTCAAGCAAATCAGCCCCTACATCAAGTGTAAGTGCATTCCTCTAAATGACACAAATATCCTTTGTATCTCCTCAACTACCATTGTTAATTTCAAAAGTGTCCTCTATACATCTATCCACTATTCAAAATAATGATAATCCTTTCGTCTCAAATTATATTACGAAGTATAATTTTCTATTTACGAGCTAAAATCTTATACATTTTAAATTTTGGTATTTGAATAATTAATAGAATTTGCATGTTAAGAAACTACGTCGAAAGGTCTATAAAACAAGATATGACAAATTTTTTATACTTTTTTTAATCATTAATAAAAATACACAAAAATAAAAGTTATCAAAATGTATGTCCCAAAAAATTTGTAATCAACTTGGGGACATGATGCGTATAATCATTAGTCATTGGAATCAAATCCAGATTTACCTCCATATGTGTTTAAGAAGGTGGCGTATAGGAACCAAGGTTAATGTGCGTAAGCCAGATATATGAATAAAAAAGAAATAGTATAGTCGTACTGATCTGATAAAAAAAACTATGAATATCTCAACATATAACCTGCTTTAAATAAGAGCAAAAAATAATGAAAATATCAAAATAGACGTACACTTTTTTGTGGCTTGAATAAGAGTTTACACTACCACTGTCATAGTATCAACTCCCACTGCCACCAAAGTTTCAACGTCAATCAACAAAATGCCATTGCCCGTCGCCAATGTTGACCATTGTTGACTAGTGGTCCACCATCACATTGTCAAGCTTCAAATAAAGAAATAAAAGTATTGTGATGAAATTTTACTTATATACAAAAACATTATTTTTGAATTAAAAAAAATATTACCCCAATTAAAAAAATTACTTTTGTTGGAGGGAGAACTAAATCCATTAGATTCATTAGTAAACGACCTTATATATAGGGTTATAACAGAGTTTACAATTGAAACTCATAATACACTTAAAGGAGTAGTGTTTCTATAATTCTAAGGTCACACTATGTGAGTTGTAGTTTTTCTCACATTTTTCATTAGCCAATATGGGAATATTTATTTTTTCAAAGAGTCCAGTTCATCCATGACAATTATATACTACGGTCCGCATAATGAGTGTGTACTTTAAGACCACATCAAAATTTTCATACATAAAGATCCTAATATATATCCCATCCGCCGCAAAATTATTTACTCTTTAGTATTCAAAAATCAAAAAAAATTTTGTTTAAATATGTATTTTCATTAATTATTTGATAAAATAAAATATTTTTGTCACCTCTCGTATTAGGCTCTATTAGGCTCTCTATTGGATATTTCTTTTTCATCTCAATATATTCACTTTTGGTTAAAAAATTGATGTACTTTTTAAAATTTGCGAGTCTTATTTTTTTATATCAATTTTTAAATTAAATAGATTGAAAATTTTAAAATTTTAATTAATTTCATTTAAAACGTAATTCATTCTGGAACGAAAAGAGTATTTTATCAAAATGGTATCACACAACTTATACTTCTTACGTCCTGCAAAATATTTCATGTTTTGATTTTTGAGAGGAGAAACTCTAGTAAATTTGACCAAAGTGAAACAATGATATTTGAAACGAGTAAGTCTCGAGAAATATCAAAATGAATATAGTGTAGAAAATAATTAAGTTATATACTGCTGGATTTAGAAAAAGTGTAGTTGCATTCATTTATCTCAAATTCAAATGTTTTATGAGACAAGCAAGATTGGAAAATTGAAAATTTTTACAAATGGAGGAAGTAGTATGTTTTAATAGTGACATTAACTTTATTTCTTTTTTATTAATGAAAAAATCATTCATCTTACTCTGTAAATAAATTCAAACCATACAACTTTTTTATGCACCTCAAGATTCAAATGGACAAAGTTTTGTTTTTGAAAAAAAAAAACGTGTGAGGGAAGGATTTAAAAAAAAAAGAAAAAAAAGAAAAAAAGAGTTGTGTTGCATTTGTATGGATGTGTAAGTGAGTGCAGGAAGGAGAGATGTGATGTGACGCGTGTCCGTTCGCCAGCTGTATCCCATTCCCCGATCCAATTTTTCTCATTTAATTTTCTTTTAACCGCTTTGGCTTTTACAGGGAGTGCTACAGAATTAGGGTAACGCCGCGGTGGCCGTGACATAACGTCCTCTCTTTCCCACCACCTGCTTTACCGGTTACCCCCCCACCCCACTATTTATACCTCCCTCTTCTCCCTTGATTTTTTTCTTGATTGATATTGAAAATTAAAATCATAACAAGAACTCCAAAAAAAAACCAATTCCCTTCTTTCATTCTTTATTGTTTCCTTTTTTTGTTTTTATAATTAGTTGAGGGATCTATGTATTTGCGGTTTGATTGAATGATGATCGGAACAGAAATGGCGGCGGCGGCGGCGAGTAATGGCGGCAGGAAGGATGTGGATCGGGTTAAAGGTCCGTGGAGTCCTGAGGAAGACGAACTTCTTCAGCAGTTGGTTCAGAAGCACGGCCCCAGGAACTGGTCTCTCATCAGCAAAACCATCCCCGGCAGATCCGGCAAGTCTTGCCGCTTGCGGTGGTGCAACCAGCTGTCCCCCCAGGTGGAGCACCGCGCCTTCACTCCCGAGGAGGACGACACCATCATCCGGGCCCACGCCCGCTTCGGCAACAAGTGGGCCACCATCGCCCGCCTCCTCTCCGGCCGGACCGACAACGCCATCAAGAACCACTGGAACTCCACCCTCAAGAGGAAGTGCTCTTCCATGAGCGCCGATGAAGGGAATGATCTCGCCGACCGGATCCTCCAGCAGCCGCTGAAGAGATCGGTGAGTGCCGGGGCGGCGCTTCCCGTTTCCGGCCTTTACTTCAATCCCGGCAGCCCTTCCGGGTCGGATGTCAGTGATTCAAGTCTGCCGCCGGCCATGTCCCCATCCACTCATCATCATCATGTATTCAAACCCATAGCCAGAACTGGCGGAGTATTGCCACCGCAGGCGGTTGAGACTCCTCCGATTGACCCTCCTACATCCCTCAGCCTTTCTCTGCCAGGAATTGACTCGCCGGATGTCTCCCCTCGGTTGACCGAGTCAACCCACCCCAACACCTCAATTGCTCTGTTCCCGCCGGCGATTCAAGCGCCACCGCTCCCTCCCGTGCCGTTCCATCAGAAATCCCAAGAAAAATCCGATCTTGGAGGATCCCCGTTAATGACTGCCCCAATTCAGTCGCCAAAGGAGACCCAAGACAGAGTCTTTGTGCCGTTTAGCCAGGAGTTGCTGGCGGTGATGCAAGACATGATCAAAGCAGAGGTCAGGAATTACATGATGGACGTGGAACAGAACCACCACCACCAGCAGCAGCGCTTCCAGCCGCCACAGCAGATGCAAAATCAACCGCCGCTGCAGCTGCAGAATGGGAACGTGCAGGCGATGTGCATGCAGCAAGTTGCCGCAGCCACCATGAACCGCCTGGGAGTTTATCGGTCGGAGTAATTAAGGCGGGGAAGGAAGGGATTAGAGAAAAAGAAACCATCTTTGTTTCGTTTCTCTCATGTTCTTTAGGTATGGTCCTACCATGGATATGGCCTAAAACAAAATAATCTTCGGGCTTGTACAGGGAAAAAAAAATAGAGAAAAGAATCGAGTTGAGCTCCATCACTCCATGGAAGGACATGTCCAAAAAAAAAGTGAAAAGAAAAAGTTCAAAAACAAAAAAAAAAGAAGAAGAACAATGATCATGTCTTATTAGTCTTACCCAATGTTGGATAATACTTCAAAAAAATTTGAACTTTAAAAAAAATGTAGCAAAAACCCATGGTGATGAAAATGTGAATGTCGTGTGTTTATATTTTACCAGACTCACAAATTGGTGCTGGCCGTTTGAAGAATAGGACAGTTAGTAAAGCTTTCGTTGGGGGGTAGGTCTGGGAAAAATGGCAAGTACACACGAGTTTCCCACACCTACAAATCCCAGCGTTACTCTCCCTCTTTTGTCACACATCACATATCTTTCTGATGTAACGTTTTAACTCCCTCCAATGGCTCTTTGAACCGTCCGTCCATCCCTAGACGGTTGTTCTATCTATCATATCAGTGTAAGGATCATCTCTCATGTTGTGTGTATTCACAAATATTGTAATGGTACCTTTGTAATGCGGAATTAAGCAAATGTTTATCGTTGGGATAAATATCTTTAAAAAAGTGATGTAAATTTGTTGTACATTTTTAATATGCAGATAGTTTTGGTCCTCTATGCGATCAACATAATTTACTTGGTTCCCATGACATTAGAACCAATGCTGTGGGATGATCAGGGGTCATACAGTGTTTCGTTCAAATAAATTGATGATTCTTATCTTATAACTCTCCCCTAAAACCCTAACCCAGCTCGGCTTCCACCCTCTTCAATTTTGTTAACTTTGAAGTCGAACCGGGGTGAAGTATTTGCCAGGAAGTTAGAGGGCTAAGAATCATCAAATTTCGAACAGGAATACCATAGGATCCTCGGTTCATAGCAATTTCATGGGAACCGTCTCCGTTGATGCATTAGTTTTTTTTCCCTGCTTTGCTGGATTAAGCCCACGTTTCACATTAACTTTATCAGTTTGATTGATTGTCAATCTCAAATACACAAAATTTAAGTGGGGATTGATTGGCATTGAACCGCCCCGACATCTCAATCTAATGGACATAATTGAAACAAAATCAAACTGGATGAGATTTGTAACCTTAGTTTTTTTTGGTTTTTCCCGGTTAGCGTAAGGATGATAAACACTGTACTCAGGAATTCAAAAACCTTTGTCGTCATCCATATAATGTTCGGTTATGATATTCTTTCGCAAGCCGAAGATGTCTCTCTCTCTCTCTCTTTCTTCTTTCTGTTGTATGATGAGAACACAAAAATTAAACGAGTAGAATACTTACGTGGAGTTGAATGGACCAGTGGTGTCAACTTCCAGGAAATATGATTACTCAGAACCCCACCGCTAACCATAGTTGGAGAAAACCCAAAAGGCTGATGTCACCAAGGGCCACTCTTTGGTTTATCTGTAAACAGAAACTAATCACAGCACTGCTCACAAACAGAGATATGGAAGATAAATCAATACTGAGAAATAAATACCAATTAAACCTGTGAATTCACAGATTATTTTTTTATTTAATCCAATTTGAAAGCGATTCAAAACTGAAACTGGACCAAGACCATGCCGGTTCCCCCATTTTTGGGACTGGGAATCACTGGTTCCAGAACCAAAATAGGACGGCGTCCACCTCTATTTAGTTCTAGGAGGGAAAGGTTATAATGTTACTATTTTGGTTTGTCGGAAAAGAGGTGGGGTGGTGGGAGTGGGAGGGAAGGACGGAGAAGTCTCTCTCCCTCCCTCCTCCAACCAAATACATGGTTTATAGAAAGGTGTCAATGGAGTTAAAGGCTCGGTATTGACAATGTTTTAGTTTCAAACACATAATTGACTATATCAAAATGCCACATTAAAATTTTCTCGTTTCTTACTTGCTATGAAGTTTTGGACAATAAGTGTAAGGTTAGCAATGCATCTAGAATCTAACAAAAATGGCTTCCTTTTTTTTTTATAGGAGTAAGAGTTCTTACATCTTACTTAAACCTTCAGATCCCAATGGAGATGAGTTTGTATTGGATTGTTCTTTTAGAGGGAAGGGGTGGAAAGGAGATGATGGTGTTGGAGAGGATTGAGGTAAAAGCTCTCCAAATGTTTTGAACAGAAAGAGGGAAAATTGGGCAACTCCCCCCACCCCCCACTTACCTCCAACCAAAAACACCTAAGAGTGAAATGTAATTATTCTAACCTTTTCACTCTTCTAACCCACACAATGTACAAAAACCAAAACTTATTCATGGAAATCCATGTGCTGAGCATCAAGTTAGGGATAAGAGGGGAAAATCCAAATTAGGATACATCAAGACACAACTCCTGTATTTATCTTGTTTGTCTTGAAGGAACAAATTTATTGCAAAAGGAAAGTCCTTGCGTTGCACACTTAGTGGCATTTATGTGACTCCGATATTGCATTTCAAGAATGTTATCTTCACCCTCTGGTGTGGATTTTAATTGAAAATACATTTCTTTTTTAGCATTTCCAGATATTTCTCAAAAAATGAACAAGTTGGCAGAAACCAGAAACCATCTCTAACTAATAAAAAGTGAACTACTTGTGGGGTGCACATAGATAGCTACAAACAAACCATCATAATCATCATTATTATAAATATAGAAAAAGTTATAGCATTTTCTCATTAACAGAAAGTGTAGCATCATTAAAATCTTTTCCATGTGAAGAAGTGGTTACAGCCTCTTCAATCTTTCTCAACCGATCTTCAGGATACAACAACAAACCCAGTAAAATCTCACAAAAAGTAGGGTTGGGAAGGGATATGTGTATGGAGATCTTGTCCCTACTCAAAAGGAGAGAGGCCTTTTCATCATGTATTCATGTTCATTTTTTAAATTTACTACGACACTCCTGAACAAAAAAAGTTTATGAAAAGTAATTTCAAAGACTCCTAAAACACATAAAAAAAGTTTACTAAATTTTAGATTCAGATAATTTGCTTGAGTTGAAACACAAAAAAGTGCATAATAAGCATTTATAATGAACAGCAGGTGCACAATAGTATTCACAATCCACCATGGGTTAGATTTATCATTTGGTAACTGTTGGTGCAAACTGCAAACCCAAAGTTCCTACAGGAGAGATTGAAGATGGACCAAAATATAAGTGCTCACATAACTCATTAATATGAAGTTTTTTGAGAGAAGCCTAAATCCTTTTTTTCATTCTTTCAGTCATATACCATATATCGCTACTTAAGCCTCATTGTGCAAGTGAAAACTATCATTTCTAGTTTTAAGACACATCCATTCTAACACACACATTTTCACCACTTCATTGTTCAACAATGAGATCCGCATAATAAAGCCGGTCTTACAGCAGTCCCATAAAAATTTCCCTTCAGTCTTAGGGGTACATTTTGATCACATAGTTGATAGTTATCATGTTGCTCCTTTGGATTGCATCCTTAGTTAGTTGATCGCTTGATCATCAATAATAGTCTTGACTTTATTCATGCTCCTTTTCTCTAGGAGAATATCAAAGTTTAGAAGTCCAGAGTGTTATCACTTATCACTTTGCCTTTATTCCCAACCTAGTTTCTCACAGACAAGAAATGTTTATTCGCATCCTTTTCATTGCTTCCACTAACTACATCAACTTACCAGTTGAGGATCCAACACTTTAAGACGTTAAGCAGTATGTAGTACAATGATAAAGCCTCTAAGGCTCTAACTACTAGCATGCCTAGACCCTAAAAGTCCTTGCTCATTTGACATTCAACCAGTTTTAGAAAGGGAACTGAAATTGCTTCAAAGCAACTAAGCAACCATACTCGGACCTAGAGAATGTAGCGCGTCTTCAAGTAGGCAATATGCTTGTGAAGAATCTCTTTATGGTTCATTAGTGTGCCTGAATCTTATGCTGGCAACCAGCAACACTCCTCTCTTATCCGAGTATAGGACCAGCAAAGAGCTACATAGGCATGGATGGAGCTAGGGAGAGGCCACACGAACCACTTCCCACTCCAAAGTCCAAATGTAGTGTTTTAACGTACCAACAGTGTAAAATAGTTTGAGAGATAGTTGAAGTAACCTCTGGCTCACCCAAATCACATCTACTTACTCCAAAAATTTCTCTCTATGCAAATCACAACGGTTCTTTGACACCGATTTTTGGTGTCATAATATGATAGCGAGGCCACCAACAAACTCTCAGCCACTGGTGACGCCAATACCCCCTTCACTATAGACAAACAGCATCAGCCTCCTCCCCCTACCCTAAACCCATCCCCAGGCCCGAGACCAACAAAGCACCATAGAGTCCCAAGATGACTTTGGTGTTATAATATGACACCGAAGCTAGGTCTCAAAAGAATAAGTTGTATGTAAATATGTAAGTATCTATTGTGCAAAAATATGTAAAAACTTGGCATCAACGAAGAGATCTAAACAATTGCAATTGGAATGAGAAATGTGTTGTTTTTGAAGACATTTTATGTTTTATAAGCTTTTTGCTTATAAAAAATCATGTGAATGCATTATATTCACTCTTAACCCCCTCCACCGGTCTGATTTGACAGATAAAAGGTTGCTATGGATGAGGCCACGACCCTTGTTTAGTTGCTTGTCATAATATGATACAAGCTTTGTTTGAGGAGAAGCTACTCACATTTAAGGTAGAGACTGCTTTGTTTAACATGTAAGAATCCATATTTGTTGATGTGTTTCCTGGCTTACAATTACTTTCAATTAGGTCATGAGGGGAGGTATGATGGCGACATGGCTTCCTTTCTTAATTGCAAAGATTCTGTAGAATCTCAAGCTTTGTGCAGATGAGTAAATTATCTAGGTATGAAAAGAATGGTGACATGGTGTGATATTGTGTAGAATATTCTAGAGTCCTCTAGAGAAGTGTAGAATACTCTAAAAACGTATAGAAGAGAGTGGTTTTTCAAAAATATTCTAGTCATTAAAATAACTATAAGATGCTCTAGATCTTTGTGGAAAAGTACAAGGCTTCCTAGAATATTTTAGAGTATGAGGCATTCTATAAAGAGGTTAAAATTAGTATAAATGGAGGGTGAGGATCCTCATTCCTAGTAAACTTAGGGTGATGCTTCTAAAAAGGTGAGAGTGAAAGCCACCTCAAGGATGAGGAAATCCAAGACGAGACAAGAAGGTAAACTCTTAGGTGGACCTAAGGGTCATCTAAGAATTCATTGACTTTCTTAATAGCTACGGAGTACATAAATAGTTTTATAATGTTATGATAAATATTTATTTAACTTATTTTCTTATTAGCTTGCTTATGGGAGAAGCTCCAAAGTCAATGGTAGAAGCACGCGTCCAAGAGTGCTTCTTAGAAGTTAGAATAGAGTGATGTGAACTATCCGTAAATTTGTAAACACTCCTTCCGTAAATTTGTAAACACTCCAATTTCGGACATCCTAAAAAGAACTTTACACTTCTTCACTTTCTATTTTAAGAAAGGAATATATGGCTCCTATCCCTTCTCTGTTTTCAAAGTACTAGGAGTAAATTTCAATTACACATTTTTACTTTTCAACACACAGCATTGATTTTTCATAACTTCTCTTAAACTTCATGAAGTCAAGATGCTTTGGGGGGCGGAAGGAGTAAAATACAAAATCATTTCTTCACATTGTGTTTCTTTGTTATTGATTGTGAGTGAGGGTACATAGTTTTTACAAGTGTGTGAGTCAGGAGAGAAATGATCATACATATTTTTCCCCAACCCTCTGTGTACCAAGTGAACGATGGTAGAAGACGCCTATTAACAACAGCCATGACAGAATCAGTTCATCCTAGTTTCTACTTTTGAATCCAATCACATAGAAGTAGAAAACATGATAATGTATTTGCCCAACCCTAAGCAATCAAGGATACTCAATTACTCATCCAATAAATATAAAACTTGGAGCATCAGATGATGATGAAACGGAATTGCGGATGAAAAAAATTGATAAACCTGGACCAGATTGTAGGTTGGCTAAGGCGGCGAAGTGTTCCCGGAGAGACAACGCTTTGGTGGCGCGTGAGGGAAGATCGAGATTCTACGGCAAGAAAATTGATAGGCGATAATGTCCGATCGCGCCCGCGAATTTCAGAAGAACCTCTCGTTGTTCCGGCAGTTCGTCATCGACTAACATTTCATCGTCGGAAATAAAAAATTAGAGTAAAATTTACTAGTAAAAAAAAGTACCCAATCCTTTAGAAAATACTCCGTAGATACTAATACTTTTTCGTTTCAAAATATATTTCTAAAGTTTTTATGATTTTAAAATATTGCACCTATAATTCTATGATTATTTTCTAATATTTTTCCATCGAAGAAAGAGACATTGATACATCTTTTCCAAACAATAAGAAGCACCGGTCTTTATTTCTTATTTATTTTTTATATTTTCCTTTTTTTGTTTCTTTTATCAAATAAGGTTTTTTAAATTTCTTTTTAAAATTGTTTTTATAATGTTTTTAAAATTTAAAATTATTTTTGTTTGAAAATGAAAGTAACATATCTTGCATCTGTATGTCAAAAATTAACAATTTTTATTTTTGTTTTCTAGAATAAAAAATTAAAAACTTACTTTAAAACTTCAAAAAATGAGGAATAAAATAAAACAGAAAATAAAAATAAATATCCTTGTTTGACATCTCAATTCTAATACGGAGTAATTTTTTAGACGTTTAAAAATTTCCTTTTCTATAAGACTTTTTAGATGTTTCATTTTTTTTCATTTTGTTTTTTTCATATTTTTATTTTTACATTTTTATTTTTCTTAACTTACCAAAAACATTATTCTAGAAAAAATGTTAAAATATTTTATTTGAGATAGAGTAAATGTTGTTTTTTTTTAATTTCAAACACAGAGAATTTTGAATTTTTAAAAACATTAAAAAAAATTAATAGAAATTTAAAAAAAGGAAAACAAGGAGATAAAAAATTAAAAAAAGGAAAAAAAACAAAGTAATAAATGAAAAATAAGAAATGAGCATAAAAAATAGGCACTAATGACTCTTTTTCCCAAAACTTCTGGATCTAACAAATAAAATCATATATGTCGCCGCGCATATACAAATATTGGGTCTGTTTGGGAATAACGTTAGCATTTTGAATAAAATTTTAATAGTGCGGATTTTTTTGAAAACGCTAACGCTAAACGTTGTCCGTAGATAGCCTTTTCAAAACATTAACTCTAATCGCTAACGCTATTCCCAAACAGGCTCATTATCTTTGGCATACTCAAACATTTTGTCTGTAAAATTAAAAATAAAAAGACGAAGCTTAGTTCTTCCTCCCAAGCTTTACTACTACACTAAACATAGTGAGAGTATGGTACAAGCAATAGTCAGCATCTAAATGAAACCAAAGATTAGTTAGTTCTTCCTCCCAAGCTTTACCCCATTGTTCTTTGTCCATTCACTTGTCTTTTCCCTTGCCACCATCTCCACCAGAAGCTTTAATGGTGTCATAAGAAGTAAGAAAAAATGCACCCTTATTCTTCTGCAGAAATCTGCAAAATTCAAACTTCTCACTTTAATGATCAATGACTGTTAATTGAAATATATTTGTCAGTACTAAAAGACAAGTAAACAGCAGATACTTTAGAAAATCCAACAATTTCTGCTGCAGCTGGATCAGTGTCTCCTCTTCAACTTTCAGGCAAGCAAGCAGCTCAGGCAACTTTACTGCAAACCAGCAGCCACAGATGAGATATGTAGTGTTTTTGTAGCCATGGAAGGCTGTGTTTGGCAAACCATGATGATAAACTAGCTTACAGCTGATATCTGGGATAAGTTAATTAGTAACTCATAGCATACAGCTTATGAATTGTAGCCAATAAGCCAGCTGATCTCAGATAGTGTTTTGTTTAAAAAAAGTTCATAAGCCGATTTAGAAATATAAAGGCATTCGCTTAAGATAATAAAAATCGGGTTATGTAGGGAATTAAAATGAGAAGTGCATTCCCTTATTTGAGGAGCTACTCCGAGAAGCTTATTGCTCTGTATAGAAAATGAGCTAGAGCTTATCATAGAAGTTATCCAACAAAATGAAATATTTGAACTTTTTTAATGCTACTTGCAATAGATACCTTACAAAGGGCTTTATGGCGTGCCAGAAGCATAAATTAAAGGCCTGACACAAGAACTTGAAGGCTAGCGACTTCATTTTGCTGGTCCGTATACTAAACAGCCTTGTGGCTCGTCTCGCCAGCCGAGGCCTTTTTATTTTTATGTTTATGAATTGGATACAAAATATACTCAGAGAGAGCAAAATAAATGTCAAGAAAAGTTTTCAAAACAAAACATGCATACCAAAAAGACGCAAGAGATGTTCAGCACCATACACACTTGATGGAGAGACATTGCCTGATACTGCTTCACGATACTGTTGGCGTTCCTTTTGATACAAAAGCATAACAGGTAAGGATTTGTCAAAATAGCAGCGTACCCCATTCAGAATTTCTCCATCTGCATCGGTCATCCTGTATCCAATGAATATAATCATGGATGTTTTTTTTTTAGTTTTCACTAAAAGAAACAACCTCTTCAATCAAAAAATAATAAGAAATGAAAAAGAACTCAAGATACTTACATGCCATCCTTTTCAGTTCTGTACTCGAGGTATTTTCGAAGTATATCATCAACATTGGGAGATCGGGGCAGTTGAACAAGCTGCAAGGAGTATGTAAACAAAAGTTCTGAGATAATTGTGAACTAATTTTCTTATGTGAGGGCTTAAGAACTGGCCGTCAGACCTCAGATTAAAGACATTTATCTTTTAACATGTCCATTAAAGAAAATACCTTTCAAAAGGACCCCATTACTCGTGCATGAGTTAGTGAGAGCCTTATATATGATTTATGTAAAACAACACATCAGTATTAACTTCTGAATCCCATCTACAGTTCTAGTGTCTACGAACAACAAATAGATAGGGTACAGTGATATAAAGAATAAACAAGAAAAAATTTGACCACATACCTTATTTTGTTGAGTGATGAACTCCCAATCATGAACGAGCTGCTTGTTTAAAGTGGATGGAATTTGAATCGTGATAAGTTTCTCAACTGGTGTACTGTCCTGCTTGTGAAAAGCAACCCCATTGGAGGTTAACAAGTAGCATCAGGGTCAATTTAAGAATTTGTTGTGAAAAATATTTCTAATGAAGGGGATACCACAACTTTGATAACATTGGCCACCAAAAAATAGAAAGGATGAAGGGTAAGAAAAAATCTCTTCAAAGTGGAAAGATCAACTTTAAAAAACAGCAGAGTTGCACAAAATTGAGAAAAGGGAAACAAATTTTCTAAGTTAATCAGGACACAAGAAATGGAGGGAAGTGTGCAAATAAAAAATATAGAAGGACATCTCAGAAAATGACTTTTTCCTACATATATAAGAAAATATATACACTAACAGAGATATCATAATACGAAGTAAATAGCACTCTAGTCATAAAAAAGGCTCCTAATATAAAACTAAATTGCATTAATCTCTTAATAAAACAACAACAACAACAACCCAGTTAAATCCCACAAGAGTAGCTTTGCCCCTACTCGAAAGTAGAGAAGCTGTTTCCAAAGAGACCCCCGGCTCAACGTCGAAAGTTGCATTGCTTGACTAATTGCTACTTCATTAATTAAAGAAGCGCAAACAGTTTAGAGATCCATTTTGATTTATTCCATCACACCCCAAAGCCAAAAAATGGTGAAATTTTGGCTCCATCGGAGATGATGGAAAATCTCTTAATAAAACAACAACAACAACCTAGTTGAATCTCACAATAGTAGGGTCTGGGGAGGGTGTGTGTATGCAAACCTTGCCCCTACTCGGAAGTAGGGAGGCTGTTTCCAAGAGACCCCCGGCTCCACCTGCACAAAAATATGGAAGAGAACACAGTATAGCACAGATAAGGCACCAAGTACAAACAATAGCAAAAGATTCCCAACAAATACAACACACTACAAAACAACCTCTACAACACCGAGCTCCTATCCAGCTACTCTAATCCTAATTCTCCAAAGGTTCCTATCTAGGGCCATATCCTCAGTCAGGTCGAGAAGTCCTAAATCCTGTCTTATCACCTCCTCCCAATTCTTCTTAGGTCTACCCCTTCCCCTACTTCCCCCAATAACTGTAATCCTCTCGCATCTCCGTACAGGGGCGTCAGCATCCCGCCGTCTCACATGGCCAAGCCACCTCAACCTCGCTTCCCGCAACTTGTCTTCCACCGGTGCCATACCTACTTGACGTCGGATAACCTCATTCGAAATCCTATCCAACCTTGTCTTCCCGCACATCCATCGTAACATCCGCATCTCCGCCGCATGCAGACGACGCACATGAGTCTTCTTAACCGCCCAACACTCTGCCCCATATAACATAGCAGGTCTGACTACGGATCGATAGAACTTACCTTTCATTCTAGGCGAAATCTTCGGATCACACAACACCCCTGAAGCTAACCGCCATTTGGCCCAAGCCACTCCAACCCGATGTCCAACATCCGCATCTAACTCCCCATCCGCCTGAATTACTGAGCCAAGATAACGAAACCTGTCTACCTTAGGTACTAGGTGAGAGTCAATCTTGACTTCCACCTCTGATTCTGTATCCCGGCCACTGAAACGACATTCCATGTATTCAGTCTTGTTCCTACTTATTCTGAATCCTTTAGTCTCAAGGGCAAGGCGCCATAATTCCAACTTATCGTTTAGTCCCTCACGCGCGTCGTCGATAAGCACAAGATTAAAAAATTGAATAAGTCATATTCAAGAAACACTTTCATTATTTGTAAATTTTAAAATAAAATACAATCTGGCTACTGAAATACTCCCTCCGTTTCTTAAAACCCTTCCTCTTTCATTTTTTTGTTTTTCTTAAAACACTTCCCTTTTCTATTAAAAAACCACTTTTACCCCTACTTTTTCATACCCTACCTATCACATCATACTTTTTCACTAACAACTAAACTATCACATCTTACTTTTACCCATCACATCAAGGGCAAAATTGGAAAGTCAACTACAATTTAACACTTCCTTATTTTTCCCCAAAGTCAAAAGAGGAACCGTTTTGAGAAACGGAGGGAGTATGTCTCTAGAGTTATAGAGTTTCCAAAGGCTTTAAAACCCCCAAATGTGACCACCAAAGAGTTTCCGTGCATCATAGCAATAGAGCACAAAAGGTGAATGGGAGAATGTATGCACTAACTAAGTAAGAGCAAGATAATCATACCAAGATCATAACAATTAGAAGCAACAATCAAAACATTCCAGTAGAGAGACAACATACTACACAATGGCAATTTACAAGCATGTAAAAAAACAGACGTGATTCAAAACCACATTAAAAATATGGTGGGAGAATATTTTTTCAACACTAAATGCAGTCACCAAATGAAGCAAACCTCAGTTCCAGAGTCAGCCTTGCGTTTTTCCCCTTTGCAACTGCAATATTAGTTTTATTGTAGACTTAAGAGTTTTGAACAGAGAGATAAAAGATTAGGATTTTTAAGCTAATTCAAATGGCAAACGGTGATTGATTTTTCCTCTAGGATAATATATTTAGCATAGTTTGGTTTAGCCATCAAGACAAGTAACCATGGAGAATGAGCTAAGGAAACATTGAGGGAGGCTGGAGCAATCAAACTGAGTAACTGACAATGAATAAAGTTGGAAGAACTGAAAATTGTAACAAAATTATATAAAATTCTGCTCTCACAAAACAAACGAGAAAAGGCATCTGCCTAATTTTAAAAGGGAAATCGTCTTACATTAAGAAAAAGATGGACAAATGTGGAGAAAAAATATCATACCATTGCACTTCATGTCCTCTTTATCAACTCGCAGGTCTGAAGATTGAGGAAAAAAGTTTCATTACACGTGTAAGTTTAAAGCTAGCAATGAAGGACAGTGCATGGTTAAATCTTCTAATAAAAAATGACATATAACGAGACACATTCCTCGGAAACCATAGTCAGAGAAAGACAAGAACTGAATATTTTAATGATCAAATCACTCTCTAGTTTATCTGGCAAACTAGATAAATATCCTTTCAACTCTAAAGGTTGCACATTGATAATTAACAGAAAATCACAATTATGCAATTGTTGTTTGAGTCCTTAGAAGCTTTCTCAGGTGATAACAAACCTGTTGATTTTTTAGGTTTAGCTTGAGCTGAGCTCCCTGATCTGGCACTTTTCTGTACACTGTGTTTTTTGTCTTGCTTTTTGGCATTCTCCTGGGTAGGCTTAATTAGCCGATCAGCACCTACCCATTCATCCCAACTGGTTCAAGACGATTAAACTTCAGTAGCTAATTTCCGTAGTATCTTTCCACAAACTTGAGTTGATAATACCCTTGACACATTGAGAATAAGAACTAAAATGGCTTGATAGTTATTACGGTATCATGGTAAAGCAGCTTTGTCTGCTCAATGACAAACATTGAATTCTAGAAAGTTAATATGTTTTAAGAGAGAAATGGGATGCGTTTAACTTACTTCTTGCTCCAACCCTGCACACAAAATGGATATAATTCAGTTTCATGTGAAAAGAATAATGTGATGTACAATAATAAGTAATTCTGAAAGACATTAGAATAAGAAATTTACAAGTTTTGTTCCTCTGTCTTTTTAAGAAAACAGACTGCTTCGTAAGCTTTTCTAACTGTATAGAAACAAACTAACCGTGTAATGAACACAATATCTCCATTCCTTATTTCGAAGCTCTGCTCTTTGAACCTAGATTGGAAAAGCACATGAGCTGCATCAGCGTGCTACCATCATCTGTCCCAAAATAATTCTCACATTTTTCCATTCCATTTTTTGGAAAATAATATGTGGTACAAAATACTTCTCTCTTTCAAACAAATTCTACCCTCTTCCAAACAAATTCTAATCACTCATTCTCACTTTTTCAACATTCCATAAAGCCAAAGTGGGAAAACTAATTTGATAGGGAGGGAGTATGTAAATAGTCCAGACAACAAATTGCAAATCAGTAGTCCAAATCTTCATATAATCAGTGGTAGCAAAATCTTTCTCCCTTAACATTTATAATCAGCAGTAGTTAATCTTGGTTTTCCAATTCTATACCCCAACAAAACTAGCAGTTCTCGAAAAACATTCCATGTGTAGGGTGCAAAGATAATCTCGTTACGAATAACAGTGTGCCATTAGCAGCAAACCAACATGCACTGAAAATGCAATTAAACAAATGAGTGTAACATTTTGGGAAAACAATATGCACTACGATATCATCTTATACACGTATGTTAATCCATATGCAGGGAAGAAATCGAACAAAATGAGTTTCGGAATTTATATAACAAAACCTACAAATTTAGGGATGGAAAAAATGGGAGTGAGAGAAAGGGCATGCCTTGGCATCGTAGCAACGAGGGCCGTGATACGCGAGAACCTTCTCGCCTACAGAGTAAACGATATAATTGGATTCCGGGATGTCGTCGCTGGAGCTGTCGGTATTGGTGGCGGAATCGTCCTTCGAACTCGGCATTTTTCGACTCAGTCTTGTTGATAGAGTGTCCTATCCGATTCAACGGCGTCGAGCTGCGGATTCTCGTGTGTTCTACTCCGAAACGAAAACGATTGGTGGTTTAGATTTTTGGGAGGATGACAGCTTCCGGTGGGCGCCGGCGGCGATTGTGCGGTTGGGCTCGCCGGTTTTTGCTATGTGCTGGGAAAATTAAGTAGAGATACTGACGCAAGGGTGGGAAATTACATGTTGGAAATTAGGTAGTACTCCCTCCGTTCGTTCCTAAGATCTTCTAAGTTTTCAATTTTAACTTTTAGAATTTAAGGAGAGTTAAAAAAGGGTGAAAGTTTACCATAATACTCTTAATGAAAATGGATGGAGTATATTAAATGAGGTGGGTGAGGTGTAATAAATAAAGTAAATGGGGATAGTTGTGATATTTTAATTGTTAAAAAATAAAATGAGAAGATCTATAATGGATATAGAAAAAGGGCTATTGAAAAGATTTATGAGGGACGAAGGGAGTACCTTTTAACGGATTGTTATAACATGACGTGTGAGGTGTTAATTGTTTTGACCAGATTTATCATTTTTATCATTTAAAAATGATAAGCAAGCTAACAATCACCAAAAATATGAATAAGTTAATTTTGACGTAGAAACCCAAATCAAAAGTAAACAATGGCCTTTTTCGGCGATACCATGCCAACGGGAAGGTTTATTAGTACTCGCTCTGTCCTAAAAAGATCTTCTTGTTTCATTTTTTGCGCGTCTCATAAAACACTTCTATCCCGCCTCAAATGCAAAAAAAAAAATCTAAACAACTTCTACTTACAATAAATGAAAAATGTGGTGAATTTTAGACATTTTAGATGTGTATAGAAGTGTTTTATAGGATGCACAAAAAATGAAACAAGAAGATGTTTCTGAGACGGAGGGAGTATATAATACATAATCTTGGCATTATAGTCATTGATGTAGTGTTTTAGTGAATTGACTATGAGGATAGTAATGGGAGGAGGAGTAATTTGTAGCGAGTGTTTGGCGATGATAATTATAGTAATATTAAGTGGGAAATTCAGATCGAGATATCCGGACCAAATAATATTTCCCATCAATGTGATATTAAAAAAGATGATACTTTGTATTAAAATTCAATATTAAAGTAGTTAAGGTCATATTTTTTAACTTATTCTGACAGATATTACTTTTTCGAATTAGAATCAATTTAGATCAGACTAATCAAATTAGAAATAATTTTGAATATAACTACCTTCAGATCAAATTAGATCAAAATTTATTCTAATCAAATTATAACTATTTAGATCAAGCCAAAAAAACTGTGACAGGCTGGTAGAAAGTTTTACAGCAAAGATTACAACCTGGAAATCTAAACATATATCATATGTAGGTAGGGTGAACCTGATCAACACTGTGCTTATGGGGGTAATCACCTTTTGGGCAAGAATTTTCATTTTACCAAAAGTGTTGGAGAGAGTGAATGCAGTGTGTATAAACTTCCTATGGGGTGCATCTGCAGAATTTAAGAAAGCCCCCAAGTAGAATGGAAGAAGGTATGCATGCCAAAGAGATTTGGAGGGTTAGGTATTCGAAATATGATTTTCTAGAATAAAGCCACAATCATGAAGCTCAACTTGGACATTGCAAAAAAGGACATTCTATGGGTACAGTGGATTCATGCGAGGTAATTGAAGAATAACTCTTTGTGGGACTATACTCATAATCCTAATTGTTGCCACCATTGAAAAAGAATAATTAAAATCAAACATGAATTTGGAGGGATGAGCAGAAATGAAGAATATAACACGTCTAAAGGGTACATGTGGCTGCTAGGACCCAAAGAATGTCTCCCCCGGTATAAGTGGGTTTGGTGTAAATGGGGGTTACCCAAACACAAGTTCATTTTTTGGTTGATCATGAGGAACCGAATACAAACCAGGAAGAGACTGAGTAGAGTCATGGCTATAGACACAAACTGCCCAATTTGTGGAGAAGGGGAGGAGGACTCTCTGCATCTATTTTACAAGTGCCCTTATGCTTCAAAGTTATATGCTGAAATATTTTATTGGCTGAATGTTGATATTCAAAGAACCAACCTTGAGGAAATTGGAGGTAATATTATGAAGATTAAGCCGACAAGCAAGAGGAAAATTGTAATAGCAGCATGGTTGACAGTCTGTTATGTCATTTGGAAAGCTATGAATGCAAAGTTAAAAAAGAGATCAAAGATGAGGAAGCTATTTCTCTTGTTAAATTCTATGTTTCAATTGTAGAAATTAAAAGAATTAAATATTAGAATTGGTTGAGAATGAGTTATTTTAGACCGATTGTATTCTTTGGGGTTGTTAATAAAAAGATGTGCAATGTTTCAAAAAAAAGGACATGGCCTAAATCTACTTCATTCATCCATTTTCTCTAATAGATATACTTATTTGATTGATGGATAAGTCATAACTTTTTTAAAATTATCTACTTAATGAATGCTTATCATATGACATCATTTAATTAAATATTTTGGAAAACAAATTCTTCCGTGGACTTAAAGTCTATGTTATTATATAACCTTAGTGTATTTGTATAAAAGAAGTGTCTTTTTGAAAAAGGCAATATATGCATGTAAGCTTATTAAAAATATAAAAAGACTCGCATTTTAAATGTAGAATTTGAGAGAATGTAAGCATCACTCCAAAAGGAATATAGAATACACCCCATTTATTTCATTGGGAGTAACATTTTGGGGAACTTGGAAAAATTTCAATAAAAAAAGAAGCTATGAATCTAAAATAACTTATGTGACCAATTGCTAATAGAACCCAAATACAGAGTATATGCAAACCTCAAATGAACTTAATTCAAGAAAGAAACAAAACATGCAAATGTTAGATTCTGAATTCTACAGACTTATACCGAGTATCAACTTAATAATTAGACCGTCAATCTAAGTGGCATTATTATAGCCTTAATCTTTGATTACCATTGATTTAGCCTTATAACCCATTTACCCAAATAGGGGGCATGCCCTAATAATCAAAATCATCTTGCACCATTCACTCTGTGGACCTGGGAAAAAGCCTCACGGGCCGCTATCACTTCGTTCGTAGTCAACGAATCCATCTCTTCGTCTCCTGCATCGTCGTCGTTTGCCGACGATGCATGAGATGGCAAGCGGTGGAAGACAGGCGCCGGAAACCGCAATGACACGTCGGTGGAGTTGTCTTCCCCCGCTGCTCGCGGGTCCAGGGGGAACGTTCCGCTGTGTTGGAGGCGTAGTGCGTACTCTAAGTCCCACATCACGTCGGCCATGCTCGGCCGATCCACGCCGTAGTCCTGCAAGCACTTCTCCGCGATCTCCCCGAACTTCCTCAGCGAGCTCGCGTTTATCCGGTCAACCAGAACGGGGTCGACGATCTTCCCGAGCTGACCCTTCCTCTGCCACGTCATCGCCCACTCGGCAAGATTCACCTGCTCGCGCGGCAGCAATGTGTCAATCGCTGGCCGCGCGCAGATCACCTCCAGGAGCACGACGCCGAACGAGTAGACGTCGGACTTTTGGGTGAGCTGCATGCACCGGTAGTACTCGGGGTCGAGATACCCGAAACTGCCCTTCACCTCCGTGCTGACGTGGGACTGGTCGAGGACCCCGGACCGGGAAATCCCGAAGTCGGCGACCTTTGCCACGTAGGATTCGTCGAGAAGGATGTTCGTTGACTTAATATCTCGGTGTATGATCGGCGAGTTCAGTCCGGCGTGGAGATAGTGCAGGCCTTTTGCTGCACCAATACAAATTTCAAGTCTTTGATCCCAAGATAAAGATAAAGATTTGTCCCCAAAACTGTAGAGATGATCCCTTAAAGTGCCCTTCTCCATGAATTCATACACAAGAATCATCTCAGACTTCTCATCGCAATACCCAATCAAGGAGACCAAGTGCCGGTGCCGGATTTTCGACAAGACCAAGATCTCCGTTTGGAACTCCAGAAAGCCCTGCCCATGTCCGGGCTCGCTTCGCTTCACGGCCACCTTTAATCCGTTCCTCATTGTCCCTCTGTACACCTTCCCGAACCCTCCTTCCCCGATCATCCGCTTCGCGTCGAAGTTCTTGGTCGCGAAGAGGATTTCGGTCAATGGCACTTTCAGGCCGAGGTTCTTGACGTCGGGAGACATGGGGATGGAGTTCTTCTCCGAGTTCTGATGACTCTGCCAGCTCCCTCCGAAGATCTGGTCGAACGGGAAGTCGGAATTGTCCACCGGTTTCCCCTTTCTTGAATTCAAACAGAAGAAAAACGCCGCCGCAGCAGCTCCGAACAGAAAGAGGAAAACAGAGCCGCCGACGATCGGTCCGATTGGGACCAGCAAGCGTTTCCACCTCGGCTGGGTCTCGGATTGCACCGAGAATTTCTCCGATCCCAGCTTCATAATCTCCACGCCGTTCAGAAAGGCGGATTTGGAAGTCGAATCTTGAAGGGGCTTCACGGTGAGATCCATGGAACCAGAATCCCCTGAATTGAAGAGATAGTCAAAGTAAAAAGGAGTTCTTTGGGCGAAAACTCGATCATATGGACTCACCATTTTCACATATTCCCCGCCTACGAATAAATCGAACTGGGTGTCGTTCCGAGATGGGCTAACAATGTCTGAGAAATGCAGCCTCAAGAAATATGAACAATTCCTGTCCACGGGAAATCGCCAGGTTATGTTCTTGATACTGGTATTATTACTGTCAAGAGTTAAAACTCTTGCAGAGGTATAAACGGCATCAGGAGCATCATATGGAGTTGCCCATTCTGGAGCGTAAGAGGGCTTATCAACATCATTCAAACTCACAATCTCTGGTTCTCGGAAAACCAGATAATCATCATCTCGCACCCAATTTCTCCACAAAGAATCATTCTTTTGGGTAATTTTCGAGCCCCCGACATTGATTCTGTGAATCACGTCTAAGAAATCCGATGACAGGTTACCCACCACAATGTTCATCTTCTCCATTCCGGCCGGTAGAGCTTCGTCGTCGATGGAGCTGTCGGGGGCCAAGAAAGCTTCGATTGCATTCACAAACGCAAAGGATGATTCTTGAGAAGGTACGAAGTGAATCTTGAGCTTCTTTTCCTTCACCGGGAGTATGAATTCTCTTATGACGGGGGATTCGGAAGTGGGTACGCTGAAATTCGACAGGAGAGAAAGCCCAGAAGCGGAGACGTTGAATTTGGCTTGGGAGAGATTGAAGGAGGAAGAAGAAAAGGGGTGGAAATGAAGGCGGAGAATGTAAGGCCCAATTTGATCCGTCTCCAATTCATACCGAGAAATTCCAGTGAAGATTCTTGCAGATTTGTAGATGGAGAGCAGGGACGGTGGGAAATTGGGATCTTCGAGTTCGGTGCTGTCGCCGGTGAAGAAGTCGTCGCCGGAGAATGTTCTCCGGCTGTCGGTGATCGGGGAATCAGAGCCACAGTTGATGAAATAACGGTCAGGTGGGGTGTAAGCGTGGGAGTGAAGGGGAAAGGAGAAGAAAATGGAAAGCAGAGAGAGAATGCTTGTCGTCGTCGTCGTCGTCATCGTCATCATACGGGAAGAGCCACAGCTTTCCATTCTCCAAACTGGCTTTGTGGACTGTGGAGTAGAATATAGGATTTCTTCATAATTTTTCGTGGGACAGGAGTAGTATTGATTTGAAATTCTAACTACAATCACATGCTAAATATTTACTCCCCTCTCAGGACTACTCCCTCATTAAAAAGTTACAAATTGTTTGGATATATAAGTTGACTAATGTAAGGTTACATCAAAAATCAAAAGTGTATATAACTTTTTTTATTTAGTTCTTTTTTCAGGCATTCATTAAGAAATGTAAGATAAATAGAGTGTTGGTGTAGAAATAGAATGCATTTTTTATATACCCATAACATTTTTTTATATACTCCTTTCGTCCCACTGTCTTTGTCTACTTATCTTTTGGCACATCATCCAATGCACTTCTTTAATCCATTTTATCTTGTAATTTGTATATTAAAAAATTATAGAAATTATATATTAATAATCTATATGTTAAGACAAATCAAACAAGATCACACATGACTATATTTAGGCTTACACATTGAGAGAATTTGATGAGTCAAAGTGCTTAGATGAACAGTTCCAAAAGTCAAAAGTGGACAAAGACAGTGAAACGGAGGGAAAATAGTAACCAAAAATCATATACTTCATAGTTCATTCGAGAAAGAATATCAAGATTCTTAGAGACATGGGTTTCCCCAACTTCCAAGATTGTCACAATAGAGAAGTGGATCACGTGAAAGTGAGAAGCCAAACTATTAGCCAATATGCCTTGAATTAGAAAGTTAGTTTTCGGTTAGATTATAAAATATGTAAAGGCAATCATAATATGATTCCTAGTTATATGTAAAGGCAATCATAATATGATTCCTAGTTATAGTAGGAACATGAGATGTTGGGTCTCTAAGTAGTACAAATAAGACCTTTATAAGATGAATATATGATGCACATAATTTGTATTCGTTCTCTCGTATGAACTAAAGGTCATTCTTCACTTACCTAAAAAAAGATCATTTTTTACTAAACTTGTGTGTTTTAATATTTTTAGCGTCATTATGAGGTTGAGCATTCATAGTGAGGTTGAGCATTCATAATACAAGCTCTAAGTAAATTATTGATCCATAATGTTTCAGTCACAGCATGAGCGAGTGCACATACAACTTGTAGAAGATTATATTAGAGCCAAGACAGACGATATACGCAGTGGTAGATTTTTTCTCATCCTGAATTCCACCTCATTCAAAATCAAGTGGTTTTTTTTATTAAATACGCATTTTTTATTCAGTTCTTTTTTTCATGCTCACATTAAGAAATGTAAGATGCATAACGTGTTGGTGTAGAAATAGAATACACTTTATTCTACCCTTAATATATTTTATATACATTATATCTAAAGTTTTGGATCACTCTCCTCCTCACGAAACAGTTTTTTTATTTAGGATCCAATTTTTAATGGAAAAGATCACGAACAAAATAGTAACCAAAAGTTATATACTTCATAGTTCATACGAGAAAGAAAATTAAGGTTATTAGAAACATAGGTTACCCCAACTTCCAAGTTTGTCACAATACAGAAGTGGTGCACGTGAGAGTGAGAAGCCAAACTGTTAGCCAATATGACTTGAATTAGAAAGTCAGTGTAACGCCCGAAGCCCGACATATCAGAATTAATTAATTGAAGATAACTAATTAATTACAGTTACGGACTTGGTGTAATTTGGAAATATTCTTCGTTTGATAAAAAGGTTTATACCCTTGCGTAGGATTCAACGGAACGAGTTTAACAGTGCAAACGGATTCGGATTTGGAGCCTGTGGACCCGAAAAGTGTATTTTGGGCCAGGTGCATTAATTAAATATGGAGCCCAAAACCCCAAATCTATAAAAAGACCCTTATACGTGTAACCCCCCCCCCCCCCCCCCCCCCCAAAAAAAAAAACGGTATCCCATATTCACGTAAACTCCTCTCTCTCGTCTCTCTCTTTTGACGATCGAGGAACAACCAAGGGACAACAGAGCCAAACGTAGCAGCAGCAGCGGGAAAGGAGAAGGAGGACAAAAGGAAGAAAAAGGAGGAGGTCGTCGTGCGAGTTCCTCGTCGTTAGTCTCATCTTGGTAATCCTTAATTGTCAAATTTGAGGTGAGTACGTGGAACCCTAACGTTAGAATGTTCGATTAAGTTTAAAACCTAGGTTTGTATAACTTTGTGATTGAATTATGTGAACCCTACAAGCGTTAAACCTCGTTTACGTATTTTTGTGACTTTAAAGGCATCAATTGATATAAATATGATTAAAATGTTGTTAAATAATGTTAGGAATGTTATTACAAACCTATTGATGTAATTTAGGCTAAAATCCACGCATGGTCCTTCAACTTTTTGAGATGTGCACCATTGGTCCTTCAAGTTTTTTATATCCATAAACAGTCCTTCAACTAATACTCTAGCTGCAGATACAGTCCTTCCGTTAGTAATAAACAGAGCATGTGTCCCACGCACGAACTGAACCCCCTCTTTTATTACTTTACCATTCTTTTCTTGCTTTTCTTGCTGAAGACACGATCCCCCCTTCTTTTCTTGCTTTACTCTATATACAACTGTTTTTTTGAATGTAAAAAAAAATTGTGGGACTATGGATGTGGAGTTTAGTAAAATTTTCAAAATAAAAACCCCTAATTTCATCGCATACCCAATTTCAATAAGTGGTGCAATTCTTAATTTTAAACTACTAGAAACTAAAACCAATTACATGAACAAAATGAAAACAGAGAGAGGAACATGAAAATAGAGATGCGTGAAGATGGAGGAACATAAAAACCCTAGTTTTAATTATTCTACTAAACTATTACCCTCCTGTCGCCATTAAAACAGAGCTGACTTTGTTGGTTACATCCAAGAACCAATTCAAGAAGTAAGGTAGATAAGTAGATTGATTGGAGAAATAAAGAGGAAATTGAGGATGAGGCTAACGACACAGAGCAACAGGAGAATTGTTTCGTCACTTGAAATTTGAAGTGGAGCACCTGTAAATTAATTTGAAGATGAAATGAGAAATAAAACAAAGCCCTTTTTAGTCCTTTTCTTATCCACCGTTTGGTTTAACGTGTACCATCGATAGGATATCGCGTGTGCAGCCAAAGTATTAGTTGAAGGACTATTTATGGATATAAAAAACTTGAAGGACAAACGGTGCACATCTCAAAAAGTTGAAGGACCATACGTGGATTTTAGCCATGTAATTTATTGTGAAATTGGTGTTGACGGTAAGGCGGTACTGTTGGGACGGTACCAAGCTACCGCCACCTTCTTCGTTCTACCTTCCTCTGCCGGTACCTATCACCAAATGGTACATGTGTACCGGGCGACGGTAGACCCCACCGCTGAGTCGGTAGAGGCTACCGAGCCAGGCCTATCGGGTGAGTGCAAGAATGGTTTCAGACGGTACCCACGCACTGTGGGGTTGATACCCCGTACCGTTAAGGGTACCGTGAGATACTTGAACCAGTCAGTGTTCTGGGTTTCATCAAGGATTGATTCCGATATTTGTGTGTTGCATGACGGGAAATATGAGTGACAACACCCTAGACTAGACCGCTATTTGTGTAATAATGATATGTTGTATTAACCCAACACATATATGGTTAAGTAAACTGTATAAATCTCATAATTCAATGCTAGTGAGGCTAATCTAGCATTAGTACACAGGTGACGCATGTTGATCCTACACCCTCGTCAAGGTAAGTCTACCCAGAGGAAATCATTGGGACTGACACAAGTAGTTAGTAAAGTAAGCGTCTAAACCAGGTGGGTGCCTGCTGGGCTCCAATGGTTAAAGCGGGTAAAAATGTGCGTACGGGTCTCCTTGAACTGTCTGGTGATCCATCAGGTGGGGATTCCACCCACCCAAAGGGGAACACTTTCGTTGGCAGAGCATGACTGGCTGATCTAGTGGGAACAAGCATGACTCCAAACAGTAGAAGGGTCCTTGAGTCTAGTATAACAGTAGGAACATGTACTTGGGAATCCACCAACCCGAGAAGTTCCACAGGTTTGCCAAAAGACGAATGGGCAAGCAACATGTAATTATGTTTGGTATTGTGTGCATGTAACGTATGTGTTATTTGCATGACATCACTTGACTGTATTGGATTGTGGGTTCACTTGTTGTTTTGACGTTAGATATTTTTTATTCAGCGTCAATGCTGAGCGTGTAGTTTGTTGTTGCTACACGCAGGTAAACAGGGGGACAATGAACCTAGAGTCGAACCCGAAAGACAGTGAGGACGAGGAGATGTGGGTGTACCTAATTGAGGACTTGAAAGCACTTTTCATAGCAAATTGACTTAATACATTTTTGGGCATGAGTCCCAAGTTGTGTTATTTTAATTAACTATTTGAGCTTCCACACTGTTTTACCTTACTCCGAAGTTGGATTTTAAATTGAGAACTGTTGGATGTTTTAGATTATTGTGTGTTAAGATACCAAAATAGTAATAACCTAGTTCGCTAACCCGCATCTACCAGTTACGCAAGTTGGGGTATTACATTTTGGAATAAGTTGGTAGACCCATTAATAGGAAGTACGAAATAGGGAGTAGAACAGCAAGTAATGTGGGTTCTGCCACATATTCTCCAGTGTCCTCACAATCCTTTGTTGGACCTATCACATTTATGATTTGGCAAAGCCAGCCAATCGATTAGTACAGCAGTTACATATTTACTCATATATATATAGTCGCAATCAATATTGATGTTAGCCTATCAGAGTACGGATTGGGTAATTAGTCACTACATACTCAATCTTAGTACAGTTATTTACACATAAAGTGCAATGCATGGGAGCATAATTGCAAATGTCATATAGTTGTCCATTAAAACATCCAAGGTTCTCAAAAAATTATTTCTCTAAAAAATGTGACTTGGAATTTATGTGAAATATTTATTGTATTCTTTTCAAACCCATTACTTAGTGAAGCAAGCACATCTAAATTAAAAATTCCGATCTCTCTTGCTACTAAGACCAATTTCATCAAGGCTTGCTAAAATTTATGATATATAAGCCAACCATTTCTTCTCTTCTTCAATGAATGTGCTATCTTTTAGCAAGCTTGCTAAAAAATAATCGAGTTTGACTTGCTAAATATAATAAGCTCTTCAAATTACAGCAAGTCAATATTAGTAGAATGGATTAGCAATCCATTGTTGGAGAATGGAACAAAGAATTGCTTGCTACTCCATATATCATTATTCACTGTTAAAATATAAAAATAACAATCCTTTTATGGGCCACAACCATAAGACTTAACTTCTGGTTGAGTTCATTTCTAGACAAATGTAAATTTTGACATTTTGGATGCCAAGTATTAAATTTTGATGAACGAAAACAGCTATAATTTAGACTCCTTATTTTATACTCCCTCCGTCCCATGAAATCTTTCTCCTTTCTTTTTTTATCCGTCCCACAAAACACTTCTCATTTCTATTAAAAAATCACTTTTACCCCTTACTTTTTCATACCCTAACTATCACATCATACTTTTTTACTAATAATCTATCCTTCAAATCATACTTTTACCCATCACATCAAAGGACATTTTTGAAAATTCAATACCAAAATATACCCCCCCTTAAATCCCTCCTAAAAAGCAAAAGTCCCATGTTTCATGGAACGGAGGGAGTAGTTTAATCCAATTTGCATTTTGAGGTTATCCACTACCAATTTTAAGATATCAACTTTCAAACTCCAGAGTCCAGTTTAAAATAAAGAAAAATTTGCTCCCTATAATACCAAAAAAGGTATGTTTTCTAGGATAGTACTAATTATGTTTTATTCTCTTTATCACACATACTTTTGTATGATCTTTCTATACATACTCTCATGGCTTAGCCCCACCGTTTTTCAATTCCTCTTTTTTTTCCAATATTTATTTCCATATTGATGAGATAATCACCCATTAATATCTCCTACTCCATCCGTTTCACAAAACCCTTCCTCTTTCGTTTTTTTGTTTTCCACAAAACACTTCCATTATAAAAAAACTACATTAATTAAATAAAAACATTACATTTATTAAATAAAAAAAATTACAGTCATGAAAAAATAAATAAAATACTTGAATAATAATTTTTTTAAAAAAAATGATAGATAGAGAGAAATTTGTATTTGTGTTGAATTTTTTTAAAAAATTAAATTTAATTTATAGAGAAGAAAAGGGGGAAAAACAGGGAAAAAAGAAGGAAGAAAGCCTTCTCACGCCTTCAACTCGCGTCAAAGATTTAACGCAGAAGTTTTAACGCTCTTATAATGGGGGAGGGGGGCGGTGTTTCACGCCCCCCAGGCATCAAAACTAGGCTAACGCCCTTTGGCGTTACAAGTATTTCCACTGCTCTAAGATAGAGTGATATTCAAATTCGAATTCGGTTCGAATATTTTTTAAGATTCATATTCAGTTTGTTTAATATATTGAACATATTCGGTTCGTTTAAATATATTCGGTTCGTTTAAAAATATTCGATTTATTTAGATTTTAAAATATTTTATAACCATTTAATCTAATGATTAGCTATATATATATATATATATATATATATATATATATATATATATATATATATATATATATATATATATATATATATATATATAATTTGTATAATTAAATTTATATTCCGAATATATTTGTTATTTGTCAAACTCACGAATCAAATATCCTTGATTCATATTGTATTTGGATTTGAAAAAATCAAATACGAATCACCTCATACGAATACGAATCACGAATCGAATTAAAAATATTTGATTCATTTACAATGATGAACCGGCGGGGCTTTGCACTTGGCGACAAGCGGCTCAGTTTTGAACAATGTCACCCCTATCCCTTCACCCAAATCCACCTCCCCTTCCCCGACCCTCTTCCACTCAAAACACTGTATCATAGACCTCAAAGCCAACCCCATAACCCTCCGGGCAAGCCCGGCCCCCCGGCACGACCTCCTCCCCATTCCGAACGGCAGGAGCTCCGTTAACTCCACGTGCGCGCCGCCGTCGAACCTCTCCGGCCGGAAGCTCATGGGGTCCTCCCACAGGTTCGGGTCCCTGTGGATGGCCCACGCGTTGACCAGCAACATCGTGCCCCGCGGAATGTCGTACCCGGCTATTTTACAGTCGGCCGACGAGTAGTGCAGCACAAGAAGCGGCGCCGCCGGGAACAACCGGAGCGTCTCCGTGATTATGTTCTGAAGGTACTTCAGCTTTGGCAGGTCGTCTTCGTCCATCACCCGGTCTGGTCCGACCACGTCGTCTATCTCGGACCGGGCTTTGTGTAGAACCGTTGGATGGTTCAGCAGGATTGATAGTGCCACTCCATTGTCACCGCCGTAGTGTCCGATCCCACCAGTAACATCACCTGCCATTTTATGGAGACTACTCATCGTCATTTACTACCCACGTTTGCAGTTGGACTTCTCCTCTTTCTAATAGTGTTATTAAACCCGGGTCGGACAACACGATCCGACCAGTAGAACTGCAACTCGGACACACAACTAATTCGGTCCAACCCCCAAAACCCATAAAACTCAGAAAAACCAGATCGGTCCAGGACCCGTCCTCCTTGTTGGGCTAACATTGGTTTGGGTTTAAAATCATTCCTTTCTAACACAAATTTTTGGAAATGTAGACATAACACCTAAGAAAGATTTCATATTAACTTCATCATATAAATCCCACTTCTAACATCACCTGTGTACAAACTTTACACACATTCACAGACATCCGACATTGTTCTGTGTCTGTAAACATCTCCAAGGTTTGTAAGAATGATGTTAAAGGTGAGCTTTACATTTTGGGGTCAAGATAGCATTACTCAAGAGCTAACCTAAGTCATCCTTTATAAATAGACTAGATACTACTCCATATTACACTGCAAGCTCATCATGTTTAAAAATAGTTAGACCAGATACTACTCCGTATTTGGTATGAATTCCTTAAAGAGTCTAAGGGTGTTAATTTGGATCAATCCAATCCGATCAACTAATTTGAATATCCAGTATTTTCGGATCGACGAATATCATTCTATATTATACATGGAATCTGATATTCGAAATTTTAAATCGGATCAATAGAGTATCCAAGCACTAATATTTGTTGTATTTGATATGAAAAACTCTATCATGCATTACATGTTATTAAGATCATGTTCTTTTGGATTGAAATTTCAGAGTTGGATGTTGGAAAAAATTGGAAGGAGTTATAAGAAACTAAGAGTTGGGTAAAATTGGGAAGAACTGAAAATGTTACAATAAGTGTTAAAAAGTCACTCAATTAAATGATCATCCAAATAAATATTGATGGTGTAAATTACTTGACCGGTCGAACTATACTAGACCGGGTCTAGAATAGTTCGCTTGATTTGGCAAAGTAAGAAAGGTAAAAACACGCAGATTGACCGGTAGGACTTTAGGTGGAACACCTGTAGCCCAATTTATATTATAACGGAGAATGCACGGGTGCTTTTACAAGGGAGTTTAGAGAGAGTGAATTCGGATCCCCTCATTCGAGGGTTACAAGAGGTATATATACTAGGTTGGGGAGCAGGACCACGTGCGCCCACGTGGGGGCATGCTGCTGGCGTGGTGTGAAGTGGCTGGCTCTGAGCTGCCTTGTCATCTTGCGCGGGGGGTGGCACCCTTGTCGCGTTCTGGTTTGGAAATATTCCCTCAGCATCCCTGCAATTCCAAATACTACAGTCCAAGTCCTTTTGGATTCCTCTTGCCGACACTTCCACAATCTCTAGGAACTACACCGGTTGGTTCTTGCAGGTTGGCGTGGCCATCTTTGTAGGGTGAATTAGTCGCCGATATAGTTTGACCGGTATACTATCCTATGCATACCGGTCAACCTTTTGGTCAACCAGTCATCCCTTCGCCGACGATCTAGACCTCTCTTGCAAGTTTGACTTCTTTGACCGGTCAACTATCCGGTCTTGACCGTTGACCGGTCATGGGTGAAATACACCCATCAAATATGTAAGAAATATCTAATTTTGGATAAAAAAGAATTCATCGTTATCCGTGTTTGAAAGATATATTATAAATTTGGATATATAATGTTATTTTATATTAATCATATATAAATATTTTTTTGAGTCGTTGTTAGAAAAAACTAAAAGAATTTGGTACAATCTGGAAAGACTTGAAAGAAACATAAAAAGGTTGGAAGAAGTTAGATTTAATTCTTCCAACCCAAAAGAAGAGGGCCTAAGTTGTGTCTTAAATGTTAACTTATTAAAAACAAGACATCAAAGTCTTAGAAATGATAATAAAATTGACATATTTCCACAAAAGAAGAGGGCCTAAGTTGTGTCTTAAATGTTAACTTATTAAAAATAAGACATCAAAGTCTTAGAAATGATAATAAAATTGACATATTTCCACAATAGAATTCATCGTTATCTGTGTTTGAAAGATATATTATAAATTTGGATATATAATGTTATTTTATATTAATCATATATAAATATTTTTTTGGGTCGTTGTTAGAAAAAATTAAAAGAATTTGGAACGATCTGGAAAGACTTGAAAGAAACATAAAAAGGTTGGAAGAAGTTAGAATTTAATTCTTCCAACCCAAAAGAAGAGGGCCTAAGTTGTGTCTTAAATGTTAACTTATTAAAAACAAGACATCAAAGTCTTATAATAATAATAATAATTCTTAATTGGATCTGATCTGATTGAATTTAATCTGATCTAATCTAATTCGATATGATTTACTAAGAGGACTTTAATAACAGTGTTCCCGTCCATTTGATAAGCTACAGTAATCGGAAAATTTGGACGGCACAATCCAATAAAAAAACTGGCGAAGCTTCCCTCATACTCTTAAGGATTCCGAGTGAATATTGGATATTGGACTCCGTATTTTATTAGATGTACGAAGAGAGCGTGTAGAGAATTCCGCCGGATCAGCAGAGATTGACCTTCTTCGGGAAGCAGCTTGGAGACAGCCGGACCCTTGCCGACTACAACATCTAAAAAGGTAAACGTTTAATCTACGGTTTTGTTCTTGACACCTTTTTGGATTCAATCACTGTGGAATTTAATCTTTGTTGGTGTTTGATTTGGGATTCTAACAGAGTCTACTCTGGATCTCATCACCAGGCTGTTTAGATCCAGAATGTTTGATCAAGGGAAGGAGATATTGAGTTCGGTTGCCGTTGATGATAGTCTTAGTAAACACCCAGTGTCGGAGATAGCAGATTTAGCGAGGGAGAACAACAGGGAGAATCCCGAGATGGTTGTAAAGCTGCTGGATGCATTATTTAGGGTTTATGTCTATCACATGAAGCTCAAGGAAGCCATTGAGGTTTTTGACTACATGAAGAACAACGACTATGAGATTCATGACAAATCTTGCAGCCAAAAGGTCTAATCAATTCTAGTTGTTGTTTGCGTTTTTCCAGAAGATGGTGGATGCAAATGTGAAGATCACGGTTTATTCAACGACTATGGTAATTGATGGATTGTGTAAAATGGGAAGAGTAGATGAAGCAAGAAGATTGTTGCAGGATATGATGATTCGTAGAGGCGTGAAACCTAACGAACATACTTATAACACGTTATTGAATGGATATGTGAAGCACTCGGATCTTGGCGCCGTGAATGATATCTTAAATGAGATGAAGAAGGAAGGAATCCAGATGAATACCACAAGCTACACAGTTCTAATAGAAGGTTATTCAAAGTTGAGAAGATTTGAAGAAGCAGGGGAACTTTTTGGAGATATGGAAAAGAGAAACATAGAAGCAGATGCTCATGTCTACACTGCTGGAATGGCAATTGGCATCGTTGGTGACGCCGGTGTCAGAGCTAACTCACAACAGTCAAAGCTCTTTGTTGGTATGATTCCCATTCTCATTTTTGCCGAAGCTTTGGCTCTTTAAGGCCTCATTGTTGGAATCATCCTCTCTTATCACTCTCAATTGCCTACTTTTCTTTTTTACCCTATTTAACTTTTCAATCTCACACCTAAGGGTATGTTTGGATCCTGGAAAATGCCAATAATATTAGGGAGTATTTTCTTATATTGTACTTGGTTTAAACTTTAATAATGCAAAGGAAAATGTAATAGGATTAGTCCGTTTTTATACTTCGTATTTAAATTTGCATATATCTAGATTTCATAATCTCTATATAACAGAAATAAATAAATAAATGAGTATCCACAAATATCGGAAGTAAACTTATTGAGTTTAAGCATTCATTTGCTTTCACCCACATTTTCTTTCAATTTTAATTTCCCCCGAAACGAAATGTGAACTGTGTGGTGGAACAGGGAGTTAAAGCTGTAATCGCTAAGAGCTTTGAGAGGATACACCGAAGTAACTTGGTGGGGATGGGCATTATTCCTTTATGTTTCAAGGCTGTAGAGGATGCAGAGACACTGGGATTGACAGGTAAGGAGCGCTACTCCCTGAGAGTGAAAGTACAGAAGCTTTGCCGGCCAGTCTAGAGCAGACTAGAGGAAGGAAGAACATGCCCAAATGCTTCGGTAACTTTTGTTGTGGTCAAGGCTTTTGCTGTTACGATAAAGCATCTGGTGGTTTTCAAAAAAAGGGGCTGTTTTAGGTATATATATATATAATCATTTTATCTGTCATTCATCTTTGTACATGGTGTGAAATTTTGTAAAATATTTGTTGGCATCATGAAGCTTTGAAATAATTTCTCTTCACTTTTTTGGTGAAATGAAGAGAAAGGAGATTGCAAGTTTTTTAAGTATAGTCCATATTTTTTTTCCTCTAAATTTATGTGAAGCACTATTTATGACTAACTATTCTAGGATGCAGTGATGAACAAAGAAAACAATTGTAGACGGTCATGCAGGGACATATAAAACATAAAGACGGTTGGCCTACAGCTGCAGGTCTTCTACTTCTTCATCTTCTTTTTCTTTTTCTTATCTTCGATTTTACATATTTACTCAAGTATATGTCTGAAATTTGCCGCTCTTTTTGTTTAGGTTTTTACCGATCCCTCTTTTCATCCTTAGAGATGTCCTCTACGTCAACAGAGACCTGGCCGCTGCTCTCATCTTTGACCGGAGTCCGGGGTAAGGTTCTTATGGATCTAGGGTTTCGTTCGTTCGGTTTTTTTTCTTTGACTTTAGTGGCCGGTCATTCCATCCGTAAGAAGAATTAGGCTCATAGAATCAATCGTCTCTGACTTTCTTCCTCCATGTCCAATTCATTACTTATCTATCTATCTATCTATAATCTATCTATCTATCAATCAGGTATTTCATTTTCTACCCTCATTTTCTTCTTTGAGTTTTTGTCTTCTATTAGGTATATGGTCAGATTTTAGAAAATGATACATTGCTCAACAAATCATCTATTAGGTCTATATTAGTCTGTGATTTTTCTCAATTTTTTCCTACAGCCTTTGTCATTTTGTGAGTTTTTTTTTTCAAAAAATTATAATTGGAAATTTTTTGTTCTCATATTAAAGTGGTCTTTTAGATTTTTGATACTACTGACTAAATTTGATTTAAATATTATTGACTAAATGTAGAATTTCATTTTTGAATTTCTTAAAAAACCTAAATGTTTAGGTGAAATGAACATTTATTCAATAAAATGTGAGAAAGTGCACATTTTTTGGGGTTTAGTTTATATGGTGATTCACAAGATGTCTTCTCCCTTATATTCTTTGGGTGGAAACATTTCAAAAAAGGCGTGAAGGTGTGTAATTTCATTGACAACTTATTTATTCTGATAAGTGATTTAAATTCATCATTAGGAAAATGTTTGTGTTTCTTTATAGTTCAATTTTGCATATTGATTACAAAAGTTTTGTAGTTTGCATAAGGAATTCATTTGACTATTGAAGAGACACAATTACAACCTGGATTTTTTTAAATTTTTGATTGTCTTTTAGATTTTTATTACTACATTTGTCTCTTCTATGACTTGGAGTGGCTAATTCATTCATTAAATGTTCAGATTTTTATTACTACATGTGTCTTTTAGATTTTTATTACAACGACATAGAAGGTATGTTTGTGGGTGTGTTCAGTTTTCTTAAAAAAGTTGTTTACCTGTGAGTAACATTTTGACTTTATAATGTTATTCATATTCTAACTCTTTGCATTGATAAATGAAGTTTATTTAAGTGTAGCTAACAGTTGCAAGACGACTATGGTCTTCATGTGATGGGCTGATGGCTATCCACTGGTCTGAACAATAGACTCCTCAAGGGTAGTATTTACCCTCTCTTTGTTTTTGTTTCTTTTGATTTATAAATTTCAAATTTATTACTTTCCAAATTCATAAATGGATTAAGCAATGATAAATATGTTTGTTTAAAATAGGCAACATTTAAGTTTTCATCATCTTCACCTTCATTGTTGCTCAAGTTTCAGTGAGTATTCCATGAACATTGGCTTCTTTTAAGTTTCTAATTTTGATAGTTTTTCTTTAAGTAATGCAATGCATTTCTGTTCCAGATTAGAATTAAAGATTTGCGAGTGGAGGAGGTTAGGGTTTAGGGTTTTGAGGCTCCGATACCATGTAAAATAATAAAGAATGCTTTATTGATTGAATAATAGAAGAGGAATACCAAAATATGTATTTATAAGTGGAGGAATATATTCTAGAATCCTCCACATTAATGGCTAATTATATAAGGTAACATTATATAATAATAACTCTAACTATAATAGGTAACAACCATAAGTATAATATATAATATTAAATATATTAAATAATTGATATATTTAACATTTTTCTTTAATGATGATCATTTTAATGGGATAATGATGAGCACTCTAAATCCCTCTACCTCAAATAGGCATAGAAGATAGGTTAGGATATGATGGTGGCAACATGATGGATATGTGAGGACATAAATGCAATTTTGACTTATTGTAAATTGTTTATTTTTTCTTCAGATTGTGATTGTAATCCTAATTAATAGGTTTTGGCATAAATTTCGGTGGTAGGTTTGTACATTTTTTCAAGCGAATCTGAAATTTTTGAGTGTTCTGTAGATTAGAAAAGCATGTCAATGTCAAGTAATGAGAAAGGTATGTTTACTCAATTCTAATGGATAATTTTTTTAAGTAAGCACTCATTTTTTCATTAGTTCATTTTATTATTCATAGTAGCATTATTCCTTTTCTTTTTTTTGCTATGATAATGTTTTTGACAAATATGAATCAAGGACATAAATGGCCATAACCATCTCATGATTCCTTCATGGTATTCGTTTTAAGTTATTACTATGCTATTAACCTTTGGTAAAAAGATACTGGAAATGTATCTTTTTAGCGACTCAATGAAGGTGGAATAACTTAAAGCTTTTTTCAGAATCAAGTAATGACAAAGGTATGTTTACTCAATTTGGGTTTTTTTAGTAAACACTCATTTTTTTCGTTAGTTCATTTTGTTATTCGTAGTAGTGAAATTAATACTCCATGAAAAGCTTAAGAATGTGGCTTTGTTGTTTAATACTCCTTGAAAAGCTTTTCCAACCACTTTTTAAACACTACTTTAAAGAAAACATGGTCTGAATTGTTTAGTACTTCATGACATGGAGTAGAAAAAAGGTAAGGGTTGAAGTCATTATTTGGTTGGAGTTGCTAGAAAAGATCAATTTAAATCCTTTTTTAATACATACTCATTTGACATTTGTAATATATTTTTCCAAGGTAGAGAGGGATGACATTGAGTGACACGGTCCCTGTAGTATGAGATTATTACAACCTTTAAAAGTGTTATTTATTTTTAAGATGCTTTGAGAATTCATGTGATCTTCAATCTCTCAACTCAATTTATTAATAGTCTTCATATCTCTTCTTTATCAAAATAGTAGTCTTTTCTTTGGGAATTTTTTTACCGATTGATAAAAGATAGGGATTTCTTAAAACTACAGTTATGCAAATGAATTGTTAATTTGTTTGTGTAAATTATTTTTGAGAGAAAACAATCTAGGGATGTTCTTGGTTGTGTGAAAACATGATCCCTTTCATTTTTTATTAAATTGTTTGAGAAATAGATTTTGCATGGTTGGGCAAATTTACTTTACTCAAAATAACTCTCTTGCTCTTTGTTTGTTGTAGTGAATGGAAGAGACCTTACCCTGATGCATATTTTGAAGAAATTTTTATACATTGAATCTATATTATTGATATTTTGTATCAAGAATATACTTTTGTGCATCTCTATATCTAATGAATAATTCCGTATAATATTTCCTTCATTTATATTTCTTTTGCAATGCACAACAGTTAATTATTATTTTTATATGAATAAATTTTTTATACATGGTAATAATTCTTTTACATAAATTTGTAACTTTATTCTGGCGTTGGACGGGTATGAGTCTAGTTTATTTTGAAGCAGGTACGAGGCTAGTTAAACATAAAAAAATAAATTGAACTGAACTAGGGCTAACTGGTCATCGGACATTATTCCACCCGTGGAGACTGGAGAGGTACGGATTGGGCAGGCGGGTATGGGCCGAGATCAAATAGCAATATCGTGTTCGCCCAAATAGGTCAGTGCGGAGTACGGGTCGTGGTAGTCCCAAGCAAGTAAGCAACCTAACCCGCCTTTCCTTTTTCGCTCATCCATGGCTGGGCGCTACGGATCGCTCTCCAGATCTCTTCTCTCTACAGCAACCAAAACCTCCACTTTCCGCCGCTCGCAACCGGTCCTCTTCCAGCGCCTCCCGTCTCGCCGTTTCCTCTCCGGCAATCTTCCCAGGTTTGGTTCCTAAATTCTATACTATCTGCGATACGGACTCTTAGATTCCCTATCTTTAAAATTCTTCTTCTTTTTTTTTTTGTAATCACAGGAGTAATCGGATATTAGGCTCTACACAATCGCTGCTTCCTCTTCACGCGGCGGCTCGATTGACTTCGCCCGCCTTAGTGGCGGCGCGCTGTAACTGCAAATTGTCTCCGGCTGCCTTTTTCTGTCGCAATTGCCCTGATCGGTAGTTATCATCAATCACCATCAAATGTGAGTCCTGTTTACTTTTACTGTGATTTGTAATCTGTTTCGTCAATATGTAGAAGCTAAACATAAATCTAAACCTATAACTCTCCAGAATTTAATACTCTGTTTTTGTTGGTAGCATGTCAATTGAAATTAATTTATATGTTAATGTTAGCTACCAATTGAAATTAATTTTCACATTTTAAATATATTATTCAATGATGGTAGCTTCTAGTGTTAGTGTTTTCTAAGAGGCTGTTTGTTTCAGCCTCTTAATGGTTCAGATGTCTGAATGGTTCAGCACTTAATGGTTCAGACTGTCAGCCTCTTAATGGTTCAGATGTCTGAATGGTTAAGAGATTTGCTTCTGAATGGTTAAATATTATACAGAGTCTGAATGGTTAAGAGCTCTTATCTGAATTGATCAGACATTTGCCTCTGAATAGTTAAGCAATATACTAGCTCTTAATGGTTCAGACCTCTTACGGGTTCAACACTTAATGGTTCAGACCTCTTACTGGTTCAGCACTTACCTATTCAGAAGTTGCCAAACAGCTCCAAAGTGTCTACGGAGTATATTTTTTCTGTCTCAAAAATCAGTATTCAAAAATATCAAAATGTAAAGGCTATTAATTTCAGCATGTTAAAAATATTATTCAATAGCAGCTTCTTGTGTTAGTATTTTCATAGTTAATAGTCAATATTATTAAAAACATTCAAATGCTAATCACTTAGGTTGTTCTCAAAAGTAAATGCGAGTTGGTGAACTTGTTTGTTAGGCACTTGACAATTACCTGCTTTTTTGTTTATTTTTCTTGTTATTAACTTGCAAAAACTCTAGAAAGACATGAAAATGAGACATTATTAAGTGATATTGTTATGTTACTTAGAAGGACATGAAAACAAGACATTATTAAGTCACTTAGAAGGACATGAAAATGTTTGGGTTTTGAAAAGTCAGACACCTGATCATCAACCAATAAATATGTCCCAAATTAGAGTGTCACTTAATACTCTGCAATTTTGATGTCTCCCATGAAGTGCTCTTGACTAGGACTGTTTAAGCGACTAGGACTGTTTAGGCTAGAGTCTTGAATTTGGTTGGACTAAACGGCTAAGACCCAATACTAATGGATCATAGACTTAACGTCCAAGGCCCCCAAGGCTTTTGGACTATAGGAAGGTAAGGTCTTTGAATGGACCATGGACTAAACAACCATTGCGTTGTTACCAAGAGAAGGGGTGCCTAGGAGAATAGTTTTTCAAGGCGAGAGGCAGGCAAGAAGACTTTTTTCAAGGCGAGAGGCAGACGGCGGATGGTCAAATGCAAACATGGTTCATTTGGCCTAGTTACTCTCTGGGTCTGTCGATAACTTTTATTTGTGTATGCATTTCCAATAATCATTTAATAAAATAAAATAGGCATGTCACTATTTATTTTGTAGAATTTTTGATATATTTTATAAATGTGTAAATTGTATTTTTATTTTCATACAAATTTGTAAAAAATTATTTAAAAAAGATGAGATTTTGCACATCTCGAAAGAGAACAAAGAATTTGAGACGTAGGGTGTGTGTGTGTGTGTGTGTGTGCGCGTGCGCGCGTGCGCGCGCGCGCGTACCGGACGGAGGGATGGATGCATGCATGCATCCATGCAAAGCGACGAGTAAGAATGATACTTGTGGGGCAAGTCGCTAGGATTAGGATGAAGGGCCAAAGTTGTTCACTTGAAGAGATGGTAGATGCAAGAAAAGTGTTTGATTCAGGCGCGCTTACGAACCTCACTTCGCTTGACCACCATGAGGTGCCTTAGGGATAGACGCTCCCCTTTTAAAACTTTGGTATTTAGGAAATAATATTTTCACAGAAAACATTCTACCAATTTATTCTTTTAATTCTATCAGTTTGGCACTTGACATGCCACTGTTTTTAATGGTTTTTGTGTGTTTTGTAGAAGAGCATGTCAACTAGAAATGAAGCAAGTCAAAAGGGAAGATGAAACTTCTTAATTTGATCACATTTTAATGAAAGACTTTATACTCTTATTTTTTTCTTCATGTTATTAACTTACAAAAACTCTAGAAAGTTTAGGTGGTTCAAATGGGGGTGTTAAGTTCAAAATCTCAGGATCGATTCTCGGGAACAACAATGTGAAAATTTTATCCAAAAGAAAACCCCACCGATTGGAGTAAATTTTATAAAAGACACAAATAGTTCTATGCGTTTTCTTTTTTTAGTCCAGAATTGCCCTTGCTTGCTTATCCTAAAATCCCAGCGGAATAGTTGGAAACCATATCTTCATTTTTTAGCTTGGATCTGCGGCTCAAATAGCCGCCTGCCACAGCTACCCTCGTCAACCTCCGTGACATCGGTTGCAATGCTCATCATGACCTCTCCGCTTTGCTTGCGGGGTGTTATGTTTTTTGAAGCTTTGCCTTTAAAGCTAATCCCTGTGACTTGGATCCTGTGACTCGGATTCAAATTTTCTGACCTCGCACTCGGATTTAAATCTTCAATTTCTGCACAAAGTAATGTCAATTTACTTCCTCTTTCACACTCTTTAAATACTCCCAAGATCCATGTTGTAAAGGGGGTTAAGTGTGGCGGGAGAATTGATAGTGTGGAGTGTGACACCCTTAATTCTACTAGATTCTAACCTGCGCGATGCACGGCTAGAATTTTATGAAATGATAAAGGGTACAAATCATAAAAATAACACATAATTAGGGGTCACTACATTTCAAATATATGTAAATGCAGAGGGGTTCCCATGACATTGGAACCTCATGGCATGGAATAACTCGGGATCGCTACGGTGCTCTGTTCGTAAAATTGACGATCCTCTACCCCGCCCCGACCTGAACATACCCTCCGCTTCCTTCAATTGCACCCTAAGTTAATTATGACTTAGGAGCAAAAATTAATTCCAACATAAAAATTAACTTGGGGGTGCAATTGAAGTGAGTGGGGGTGTGTTTGAGTCAGGGGGTGGGGGTTACTGGGGAGGTTGAAAGGTAAGAATCATCAATTTTACGAACGGAGCACCATAGCAACCTCGGGTCAATCCATAACATGAGATTCCAATATCATATAAACCATCCCCATGTAAATATTTTTACTCCTTCCGTCCTCGGGTATTTATCCAGTTTTAATTTTTTCAGTCAAAATTGGTAAACTTTGACCTCAAATTAAATAAAAATGATATTAGATATTGGTATAAAATAAATTTTATTAGATTTATTATATCAAATATTTTTAAAATATTATTTTATCTAATTAATATATAATATATTTTATTTGATTATATGTCAAATGTTGAAAATCAAATTGTGGCGACCTTTTAGGGACGGAGGGAGTATATAGTTGGCTTCCGAGAGGTTGTGGTTCAAATCCGACGCTCCGGGGTCCAATGTGGGGGAGATGGGCTGAAATGGGTCGACACCACCCTGGACTCGAGAAGCTCAACCATGGGGGTGCTATTTACGCACCTCGGAGCTTTGTATTGGTTAATGGAAGCTCCCTTTGCAATGGCCAAGTCCATCACCTCTTCAAATGTCCCGGCTTTTACAACCCTTATTTCGAGTGCCTCGATCGACTTATCTGCAACCCTACACTGTCTATACGGTGTTCATCGACTCTTCCTTGGCCACGCAACACTTGCTCAGAACATCGTCGAGATCTCCTAGGACGTGATCGTTGCAGGGATTAGGAGCTATGCTCAAGAGTTCCCAGTAAATCATGTAGTGACCTGGGATGGTCTTTGTCTCGGTGAAGCTCATGTACTCCACGAGCCTCACCCCGTGAGTCGTGACCGTGCAAGAGAGCCGCGGCTTTTTAACGGCATTCTGCAGCTCTGCTTCGTCGGTCTTGTCGGAGTCGATGCTCAGGAGCACGTTCTTTCCACGCACGAATTTGAATGTTGGCGCGGAGTTGTGGAAGCCGGTGACCAGGAGGATGTCTCCCACCCGGTAGCGACACATCCCGGCGTAAGTGGTGATCACGAGCTCGTATTCCTTCCCCATTTCCACGTCTGCCAGGTCCACCAGGTCACCACCTGGTCCTGTGAGGACAGGGCTAGGAAGGAACTCGAAATACCCCATATTGGGCATGATGGTGTAGGAAACCTCGGAAGGCGGACACATGGTGTTGAGGTTGAGGCCGAAGTAGCATTCTAACGATGCGTACATGACGGACGCCTTTGGCAAGCCGCCACTGTAATAATCAAGAGTGTGGATGTATTGAGCCATTGCGCTGGTGACGATCACCTCGAGATACCTGGCATTGGGCCAAATTCTCCTTATGATCCCTTCCCAGTTCTCGTCCTCGCACTCTCTGACAATTACCTGAAAAGAAATTTATCTAAATAACACTAAACCAAAGATGAAACTTATATTAACATATGGGCAAATTTTTAGTTCTAGTTAGTTATTTTCCCTTTACCTGAGCGAGCTGATGGTTCGGGCTCAAGACCTTTCCAACTGAGCATCGGATGGAAGGGTCGGTGATCCGGGAGCATAGCGTCCCGGAGGCGATATCCCCGGTAGACCTGGCAAAAAGTGACCCGACCTGTTTTTGACCCGAAACCCGACCTGAAAACACTGGGTTTTGAACAAAGGTTTTGATGACCGAACCCGAAGTTGACCGAACCCGAAATGACCCGCTAAAAATGGGTCAAACCCGACCGAACCCGAACCCGACCTGACCGACCCGCTAAAGTAAGAATTTTTCAAAATTGTACACTTTTTTACTCGTTTTTAGTGTATAAATTTATATTTTCAGACAAAATTTTAATGATATTGCATAATTATCTTACTTTTTCCCCAAAACATAAGCATTTTTAAATTCCTTATATTGATTTTTATATCTAAATACTACTTTAAAGTTTACAATAAAATAATTTTATAGATTTAATACTTTTTTTTGATATTTTAAATTTATTAATGTGAATTTAAAAATTTAAATAACCAAAGTCATAACCCGTTGGGTCGACCCGAACCCGATGACACTGGGTTATGAACATAGAGTTCCCAACCCGAACCCGAATTGACCCAAACCCGAAATAACCCGAACTTGAAGTGACCGAACCCGAACCCGACCTGACCGACCGATTTGCCAGCTCTAATCCCCGGCGAGTTCCCTCCAGTGCACGTGGAGGAAGCGGATGGCGCAGAGGAAGCCGGAGGCGAAGACGGCGCCCATGCGGAGGACCTCCTCGCGCATGAGCAAGCTGCAGAGCATCTGAGCATACATGCTTTGGAAGGTGTCGACGTAGAGGATGGCCTCTATAGGGCTCGTGCAGACATTGTAGGGGTCGTAGGGCTTCTTCGTGAACTGCTCGCTGTTGTAGTAGCTTGTCAAGACCAGGTAAAAAATAATTTTATTATCTTTTATTTTGTAGAACTTTTGAAATAGTTTTTTAATATGTGATCTTTACTAATTATTCTTATAGCAATTATTAAATAAATTTATTTTTTAAAAATTGTAAGGTTTTACCTCGTAAATAAAAAATTGTAATCTAGTTTGAGAGAAAAAGAGTATTTATAAACTAGAAAAAAAGTTAGACAATTATGCTAAATATAGATCCTCTATAAGTATCATTAGAGACGGATCCAGGATTTTACAACCATGGGGTCCTCTACCTCCCATTCTCATCTCGAACGACTTCATAAGTCTTAATATTTAAAACTAATATTTGAAAAGTATCATAATTAATACATAGAAATAAAGTCATACGAAAATAATATCGTTTACAATTGTACTCGTCTAGCTTTCATATTTTGGAAGTGATCTATAATTACATCATCACTAATGGTGAAAAAGACATCTCGAAAGACTCAAAATCCAGGGTCAGCTTCCAAAGACTCAAAATCAAAATTTCTTTCAATAGAAGTACATTGAGTGCTTTCTTGAACATGCGTAGGTTGAGTGTCTACTTGAATAGGAGTGGACCGGAGCACTAACATTGTTACTTATTCCACTTGACTTTGAATCTTTGGATTTGGATAGCTTTTTGAAGTACCTTTGCATTTTTAATTCTGTAAATAAAAAATTAATATTAATTACATAAATTATACATAAAATGAACATTAATACAATAATACTTATCACTTGCAATCCTAGATCAATTAACTTTGATTCTTTAATTAATAAGTAATGAATAAAAAATAAATTTATAAATTATTATATATTTATATATTACTAATCATATTTCAAACTTGAAACTATCATAAAAATTAATTTTATTAAAATAAAGAAATTTTTTTTAGACTAATTACCTGTCGGGCCTGCCGCTGTGGAGTGTGGTCGAACTTCGGTGGAACGGCGAACAGAAGTTAGGGTTCGAAATTAAAAATTTGAAACAGAGAATTGGGGAAGACAGTTCAATTTTGCTCCATGCTCTTTTTTTATAAAAGAAGAAAAATATGACTCCCAAGGACATGGACAGGAATCGAACCCGGGTACTGAGGATAAAAATGCTCCGCACGCTTCCACTATACCAATACGCGTTTTTATATATTAATATTTTAACAAACCTAATACCTATATGGACCTACACCGGGGTCCGTGGGGTCCCGGGACCATATAAGAGTCAAGGTGGGTCCGCCTCTGAGTATCATATACATGCTTCATTTTCGGGCATCAATTTTTATTCAGAGTTCAATTTATCTTTTCGAGAATGAGACCCATCTTTTTTAAAATTACTAGTATTCTAACGCGTGCAAGGATCTTTTCTTGTCGATTCTAAAATGTTTTCAATGCAATAATCTTTTCTTTTAATTATTTTTTAAAAATGTAAGGTTTTACCACATATAAAAAAATTAATCTAATTTAAACAAAAAAGAGTATTTATAAATTAGAAAAATGTCAAAAAATTATGTTAAACATAAATTCTCTGCAAATATCAGATATATGTTTCATTTTTTATCTGTCTATCATCAATTTTTAATCAGAGTTCAATGCGCGGTTATTGTTCTAGGAAGCAACGGTTTTAGAGGATAGGGGAGTGGGCAGGAAGTTTCGGACAGACTGGGCCTCTTTACCAATCAAACCAAATTTCCTGAATTGTTCAAGTAGACAGGGTAAGTGTAACTCTGCTTTGGCCCAAAAGTTGGTGAAAATTTGGTTTGATGGGTTCTGACTTCCGATAATTTGACATTTTGACCACAAATACTCTGAATTTCATTTTAATTATTCTCTTTCAAACAATATGTAAAATTTCATTTTTTTTCCTGAAAAACAAATTATGATCTATCTATTTTATTTTATCAAATTATAATAAAAGTACATAAGCAAACAGCAAACTAAGGTTATCGACAACTTCAAATGGTACAGAAGACGATTACTTTAACACGGAGGACTATGATTTTTTTTCTCGGGCCTTCAGTACTTATGAAAATACTGTTTTCAATCGATTTATTGGCTGATATTTTAACAAAAATGTTAAGGGAATCCTAAACATTTGATACCAAATGCACACTAAAGTTAATACAGACACACACAAATATTTAATGCTTGTGGGTTTACAGACATTAAATGTTCGGAGTATGTTTGTATTGACCCTGGTGTGCAATTAGTTCAAAACTTTGGGGTCCCCCTATCACTCTTCATCTTTTAAATGTTTGACTCTAGTGTACAGGGAAAAAATTTACTACCATTATCCCTCAGTATTTCTTTTGTTTTAAATTTTGACAATCAAATTTTATCAACTTTGATCATCAATAAAATATAATTGTACTAGATATTGCTATAAAAACAATTTTTTTATTTTATTTCATAAAATAATTTTCAAAATAGTATTTTTCTAATTAATATAACATATACTGAGTAACTTTTACTTAATTATAGGTCAAATGTGGAACCTGGTAGACTGCAAAAATTTGAAATCTGACAAATATTAAGGGACGAAGATAATACATTATACACAGCAACACAAATTGAATACCGATCAATAGATTCATTTTGAAGTATATTTAATTTAAATTTAGCACATTTTCTAATCATATATACTCATACTACTTTCCAACTTATTTGTCTACTTTTGACTTCTTATAGTTAGAGTTAATAAACTTTGATCATAAATTTTTTTTAAAAAATAGATATTGTTATAAGAATAACGGATCCATAAGAAGTCGTGAAAAGTAAAACAAGAAAATAAGTTCTGGAAATTTATGTGTGGTGTAATAGTACATATTGTCTTAAGTTTTAAAAATAAATTGTCAATTTGATTAGAGGATATATATATACTCCCTCTCTCCAATAATGAGTGATTCTACGGTGGACCTAAGGTTTATATGAACCTTTTGATAAGAGTATTTTTTTTAAATTTTAAAAATGATTATTTCAACAGTTGAAAATACTTATGTAGTACTCCCATTTTGAACAAAATGTGTAAAATTACTTTATTTCCAAATTAGTACATCATAAAAAATGAAAAATACATTGCTCAAAATTAAATTAAAAGATCAAAATCAAATTAAAAATTCTACAAAATAAGATGTGATAAAAAAGATTATGCAAAAAAATATAAATTATCAAAAACCCATAATAATAATGGCAAAGTTCATGGGAGGGAATATGTACTATAATGGGAAACACGCATGGGCCGTGGCATTGCATATAAAAGACATGAAACGAGTAAAGCACCAGACAAAGCTAGTTAATTATGAATTGTGATGGCTGTTGGGTGTACATCTCCTTTTGTTCCCATAATTCTTTTATTTTACTTTGCTTTGCTTATAAGTTACTCCTTTCGTCATATTTGAATCTTTTCGTTATGATGTTTGATCAACTTTATTTTTAATTTAATTTATTTGATTGTAGATGTAAAACTTAAAATTATATATTAAAAAATTACATCAAAAAATCTATAAAATCAGAGGTGACAATGATTATATTATTTTATCAAATGAGTAACCAAAATAAAAAGATAAAAGCATATAAAGTTTGATATTGTGAAGTAATGATATTGGAATCTCCCTCATCTTTTTATTTCAATCACATATCACTCTCTCGTTAGACTTCCAATTTTTATCTTTCTTTTAAATAGATTTTAAATTCTCAATTGTTTTTTTAATATTCCCTCTATGCATAAATCGTAATTTATATCGTACACCGTAATGGTTCATTTACGAGTAACTCAATGCTTATTTTCGAGCAAGTAAATACTCATTCTCATTTAACTAAATATAGATTTTTAAAAGTCAGCTATACTCGAAAATGAGTATTTAGTTATTCGAAAATGAGTAATTAAAAAATGAGTACTTAGTTACTCGACAATGAGTATACACGGGGATTGTACAAGAAATACCGTACACGTGGATGTATGGTATGGTATATGTACTCTCCATAAATTATCATCAATTTTACAATTTTGAAAATCTGTATATGGCATATTTTCCATTGATCATTCGATTAAGTACAGTAAATTAAACATGCTACCACTTTGCTTGCTCGTAGAATTCTATATAGTTTTAAAGAAAGTTGTACTTTTTAAGTTTATAACAAAATTAATTAGTTTTTTAAAAGAAAGTTGTACTTTTTAAGTTTATACAGATTTTTAACAAAAATAATTGGTTTTTTTAAAGAAAAATTTTTGAATTCATGAATTTAAACTGTGTGCTAATTAATACTCGATAGAGAAAGCATTACTACGTACTAGGCAAAAAATTATGCATTAAAAGCTACCCCATCTTTTAAAAAGTTAGATTAATACATGGGCAATGCTGCGTTCATAAACAGAAGGATCACAAACTTCACAAACTTACTATTTATGCTTTAAATTCTCATTTTAAAATTATTTTAGACTATTTAATTTTCTTTATCGAAGTTCAGAAATGGTAAGTTTGTGAAGTTTGAGTTTGTGAACCAAGCATTTCCCTTAATACATTGTTCATGACACTACTAGAATAAGTTGAATTAGCTGCCAATGTTAGTGTGGAGCTTGCAGCCCTCGCAATTTTGTGTCCGCTAAATCGACACAAATAACTTAGTTTTTTTAATGTTAGTCATCGAGCAGCTTAGTGACGGCCTCGATACCGACGCAAGGTCGACGCAAAGCTTCCTTTTGTGGCGGCTTTTACCTTTTGTGAGGGCTTTTGCCCCACACTAAATCGCCATATTCTAGTAGTGTGAGATTAAACTTTATTACGCAACACTCAATATCTTTTTTGTCTCTATTTTAATTTGTTACTTACAAAGTATTTGATTAAACAATATTATTATGTTACCTTGTATTTTTTAATTCATGATAGGGAGTGAGTGTCTTTTAATGAATGAACAAGAGGAGAGAGAGAGATTGCTTTATAAAGCAAACCCCAATATGTCACCTTGGTTAAGTATAAAGTACTCTTGTACGTCCTTTATTCTTTTTCTTTTAATGCTCCATCTCTCCCTCTCTCTGTCTCTCTCAATATACTCCGTAATTTGTTGCGCACATTTTTCTATTTGCTTAACTTTAACTTAATCCATCCTCTTTGTTTTCCTTTTTTTTTATTATTTGATACGTTAAGTTTATAGATATTCATCAACTTCATCTTGTGGATATTAAGTTAGTGTTTCTCCGTGCTTATAAGTAGTTTTTAACTTATAAGTTAATTGTTGACATGCTTTTGTGTGCTTATAAGCTGTTTATAAGCAAGAAAAAAATAATTAGGTCTTAGCTACATATTTTAAGTTAGTTTTTTGTTTCTTTATTTTGACTAGATTATTTACAAAATTGTTCCTGATCTTTTTTAAGTACCTACAAATAATTTATCTATCATTTAAGTTATTTTATTTTCACTAAAGAATATTTGATTTATATGTAGTTTATAAGTTAAAAATTGCTTATCGACAATAAGCTAATAAGCATTAGCACAGAGAAACACCAGGCCACTTAAATATGGGCTCTTTTGCTCATAGAATTCTTAAGTAGCATTGGTACTTTTGCGTACAAAGAGTCATCGCATACTGATTGGTTAGTTCACCGTATTGATTGGCCAGCATCCCATTGATTATGTTGAATCTTCTCGTACTCAGCATTAGGTTCCTAGTCATCCTAGATCCTAGTAGATTCAAGTTCTCACATTTTTGCGTTTTCCTTTAGATGCCATATGAATTAGATGACATTATATGATTAGAGTGGATTAATTGAAGGACCAACTTAAAAAAAGGATAACCCCATTGCCGAAGGCCCTCTTAGACCCGGCCTGATAGTCATTCTGATGTGGTAAATTAGAGTTTGATCGCAGATTGGTGGCAAAGAGTAGAAACCGCACGTAGTACTTACAGAAGTCATATGTTTAGCATAGTTGCCTCCCAGCACAGATGTCATGAATCGAACTCAAGTCTTACCCCTTTGACACTCCTTACTGTTGGCATGCATTTGTGCATCATTGTCCCGTGGCGGAGGTTATCTGGGCTAAGTGACAATTGAATATCGTAGGCGCTTGTGTGTGTTGAATGCACTATAAGACTAGCTAGGGTATGTGCTTCTTCTTACACCAATTGGTTTTAAAAGAGTTGATAGTGTCTGAGGTCTTATAAATGGTATCGGAGCCAAGGTCATGAACTCGATTGCCAGCGAGAGTAATTGCTGAGGGGAAATTGTTGGTCATGTGTGCATCAATTGTCCCCTAGCAAAGGCTATGTGGGCCAAGTCACAATTGAATATCGTGGACGCTTGTGTGTGCTGAATGTACTACAAGGGTAGGGTATGCACTTCTTCCAACATGAATTGATTTTAGAAGAGTTGGTAGCGCTTGAAATCATACACTTACTTTTTCCAACTGCACAACGCCCACTGGTGAAGGGCCAACTTAAAGAATCTGGGCCTACTCACCCGAGCACAAAGAAAAGATTTTCGAGGGAGTATTAATTAGACTTAATGTTTGGTTCGCATCGTGAAATTCGAAATGAAAGAAAATTGTTTCCTTCTCTATTCTTATATTCACTCTTTTTTTCTTTTTTCTCTTTAATCAAATAAGAAAAATAATTGTTTTCTCTATTTTTATCTCGTTATAATTTTCTGAATCAAACACACTAAAGTAGAATTAAATTGGCAACAAAGGGTTTATATAGGCCTTTAGACCACCGAGGTTAAGGCCTGTGTGCAAAAAGCTGTTGTGGACAAAGGTTTGTTATTCTATATACTTACTCGTATTTTTTATGATTTCAAAACTAACTTTTCAATTTTTATCATTGACATCCCAAAATTAACACAACATTTTTATTATCTATTTACCTAATCCATAATAAATGCTACTCCTTCCATCTTGAAGTATTTGTTCATCTTTTTTTATTTTTTTAGTCAAAATTGACCCAAATTAAATAAAAATGATATTAGATATTGATACAAAAATAGTTTTATTAGATTTGTTATATGAAATATTTTCAAAATATTACTTTATCTAATTAAAGTACAATAAATATTTTATTTAATTATAGTTCAAAGATTAAATATTTTATTTAATTATAGTTCAAAGATTGAAAACAATTGACTGAAAAAAGCTAAAACTAGACATATACTCCGGGATAGAGGTAATATAAGGCCCCATTTGGCATCAGCTACAGAGATTAGCGTTAGCGTTTTGAAAAAGCTATCCGACGGTAATCTTTAGCGTTAGCGTTTTTAGAATTAATCTGCACCGTTAAAATATTATCCATAACGCTAACGCTAATAAAAAACGTTGTTACCAAACGAAGTCTAAGTCTACTTTTTTCTAACCATTTTTTTGCGATGTACCCCTTTGGTCCTCACATGCTATAGACACATTGCATTCTCTCACTCATTTCAATATCATTCCAAAAAATAAAATTTGAAGGTGAAAAACACTCTAAAATTTTTGCTCCCTACTAATTTGTGTGAAATATAAGTCCTCCCGGTACCAATTTAGCTAGGAGCATGTTACATGTGCCCCAAAATTTGTACCTCATTTGTACACCAAAAGTATGCACCAACATTTTTATGGTTTACACTGACACAAATTGTTAGTGGGTTAACAAAAATTTACACTAACACAAAGTGTTGGTACGTTAACAAAAATTAGCATTACACCAACACTAAATATGTGTAAATCCTTGCGATGTACAAAATGAGATTCAAATAAGATTTTCCATGTAGTTATTATATACGGAGTATAACAAAGAGTAAGTATGTATATATCCTCGTTGGTAATCTCAGGTGTACACGCTACAAATTGGGACGAAGATAATGTGCTTTTTGAAACCCACAATTTAATATCCCCATTTATACCTTTCCTGGTTTTTATCTTATTCAGCTCACTCTATTTATTTATCTAGTCGGGGCCTTGAGGGAGGAAGCTAAGAAAGAAGAACGTAACCAACCCCGGCCGGTGACATCTCCCGCCGGAGATGAACTTTCCGATCCCATTTCCCGATGAGGTGATTTTAATCTATTTCTTTATTTCAATTCTTAATTATTAGCTCTCAAATATTATATATCACTTGGTGCAGGATTCCCATCAAGCTAAACAGGGGACTCCGTTCGAATTTGGGCTTCTAGTCTTCATCTACGCCACAGTTCTGGGTCGGTGTTATAAATTCCACGAGTGTGTGCATTTTGATCAGAAATTAAGATTTGGGATTAATTAATAGTTTAATTTATACGGATTGGGACATATTTTAGGGGTGATGTTGATGGTGATAGCACTGATGGTGAAGCTGATGGGGTTCTGCGACGGCGCGGCGGCGGCGGAGGAGGAGGAGAGTAGCAGGTTGCTGTCGAAGGAGGCGGCGTGGATGGCGTACGGAGTGTTCGACGACGACGAAGAAGAAGAAGCAGACGTGGAGTCGGCGGCGCCGCCCAGCCGGGGCAGTTCGAGTGAGGATTTGTTCGTCGGAAAAGTGTGCGCCATATGCTACGACAAGAGACGGCGTTGGCTTTTCTTCCCGTGTGGTCACTGCGCCACCTGCTCTTCATGTACCAAAAGGTAACGTACCCTTGCCTGTAAATTTGTATGCACATTTAAGGGCTGTTTGGCAACTTCTGAATGGGTAAGTGCTGAACCAGTAAGATGTTTAAACCATTAAATGCTGAACCAGTAAGAGGTCTAAACCATTAAGAGCTAGTATATTGCTTAATTATTCAGAGGCAAATGTCTGATCAATTCAGATTAGAGTTCTTAACCATTCAGACTCTGTATAATACTTAACCATTCAGAGGCAAATCTTTTAACCATTCAGACATCTGAACCATTAAGAGGCTGAAACAAACAGTCTGAACCATTAAGTGCTGAACCATTCAGACATCTGAACCATTAAGAGGCTGAAACAAACAGCCTCTTTATATACTCCATCCATTCGATTTGATTACAAATTACGGATTATGGTAACGTGAAATTTTTTACTTTTTAAAATCATTTTATTTACAAATTGGTATATCAATATGATATAAAAATTACATATTAAAAAATTACGTCAAAACTTCTACAAAACAAGAGATGACAAGAATATTTTATTTTATCAAATACTTAATGAAATCGTATAAACAAAGAGAGAGAAAAAATTGTAATCTATTTAGGGACGAAAGAAGTAATTGTTTGTGATTTTTTGTCTTCACAAACAATTATACTCTCTCCGTCCCTAAATAAATTTCACCTTTTGTTTTTTCTTTGTTCCCAAATAAACTTCTATTTTTCCTTAAAAAACTCCGTTACCCCTTACTTTTTCATACCATACCTATCACATAATATCTTTTTACTAATAATCTACATATCACATCTTACTTTTACACATCACATTAAGGGTATCTTTGGAAAGTCAACACAAAAATATCTCTCCCTTAAATCCTTAAAAAATCAAAAAGAGAAGTTTATTTAGAGACGGGGGGAGTATTTCATATCTATAAATTTATAGACAGTTGTGGGAATCATTTAGTAAAAAGTGTTTTTGATTAACATTAATATTTTTAGATAAAATTTTAATTGTACAAATCAACTTTGAAAATGTTAAAGGAGCCGGAGTATTATCTTTTTAAGTTTTAAAAGTCATAAGTCTTTATTTAGGTAACGTATCTTTATCAGTTTTATTTGTTTTCTCGGAAAATGCAATTTTCGCTCGGTAACCAATCGCGGTGGTTGGGCATCTATTTGGTTGAACCGGTTAAAAGTTGTGTCATCCATATTTAAAACTTTCTTAAAGTTGAACAAAATACTGCGTCATCAAATTAATTTAATCTTCTCAAGCATAAGAAAAGAAAGTGCATGACCAATATTTGTTTTGAAAAAAAAAAAGAAAGTACTTAATTTTACTTTATCTAACATTATTATTGTTTGATTTTTACGTTTTTAATTATTTTATCTAACCAACATTATTTTATGTCTAGATATGCGTTTCATTATTAATTATTTTATATTTCAATAAAAAATCATCTTTGGTCAGACGTCAGAGTATGAATGTCTAGGTTGCGTTTGGCTTTGTTGAAAGATGCTCTTTTTATTTATTTACGGAGTATTTATTTTTTGAACCCATGCTGGGAGTGTTATTATTGTTCTTCCTTACATTTTAAAGCCAATATTTTATATTGCGTACAATATTTAATTAAAACCCAGATTGCGTCCTATCTATTTAGAACATGTTTTTTAAGCTGAGAAAAAAAGTTAAATATTGGGAAAAATTGAAAAAAATAGAAAAAATTTGAGAAAAAAAACTGGAAACAATTGGAAAAGAGCTAAGATTATGAGGGGTAGTAATATAATTTTAACAGGGAGTATTTATTAATTATTTAATAAATGTGGTGCAGGATTATGGAAGGAAAAGCAAAGACTTGCCCCTTTTGCCGGGGATTTATCCACAATGTTTCAAGATTCCTAAACCGCCGGTGAAATTAGGCGGCAAAGGGATCCTCTCTATTTCATGATGATTTCCTAAATCCTGAGGAATAATGTGAAACAAAGGGCTCCTCTCTATTTCAAGATTTCTGTAAATAATTTTATTCTATGCCTCCCTTTTTAGGTTCTAATCTACTCGTCTTTCAATAGTAGATATGGGGTACTAGCTAGCCCTCACCTTAAAAGAGGTATTCAAAACGATACTCCCTCTGTTCGTGAAAACCTTTCTTTCTTTTTTTTATCCGTCTCAAAAAACACTTCTCATTTTTATTAAAAAAGTCACTTTTACCTCTTACTTTTTCATACCCTACATATCACATCAAATCCTTTTACTAATAATCTATCCATCAAATCATACTTTTACCTATCACATCAAAGCACATTTTTGGAAATTCAAGTAACCAATGAAAACGTACAAATAAACAAAAGTTCTCGTGACTGTTAAAAAAGCAAATGTGACAAATATTTTAGGATGGAAGAAGTATGTAGTATAACAAAACGAGTTTTATATTTAATTCATGATATAATACTCCATATATTTTAGTTCATCTGCTCAAGCATCACATTCCTTTTCTTGAGAACTGAGCCATGCAGTTTTACGAAATGCTCTGTCATCTGTGTGTTTTTTGTACTTTTAGGTGGATTAGGAGCTTCAATACATCTGAACCATGGGTTGTCAATACCAAATTTAAACCACAATTTTATTGTGGCCCAGACCAGACCAGACCAGCCAGAGTAACAACCACGAGCCATATCAGATCTCCAATCATATCTCAGCATTATATGTTGAAGCAAGAAAAAAATACAGCTATATATTAGGGTCCATGACCGCCTCCCTGGACTCTCTCACCTCCGATTCCAGCTCCTCTTCATCTTCCCCACTTTTTCACCCACCACTGTTTTTGAAATATTTATCTCATCATACTAATTGTTACCAAACACACCACTTGCATTCACTGAATCTTGCAACAAAAGAAAAATCCCTCCCCAAGTTTCTAACAAAATTGGAAACTCCATTGAGATTCAAACAACACAGTAAAAAAAATGATAATACAGATAGACAATAGTCACCTTTGATCTTTCCACAAGAGTGTATATACAGCTTCTGAAGTTGACTGTTTTTTCAAGGAGATATGGCGGGCGAATCCTCGGCTTGTTCCGAGTTCAAACGGTATATATCCACGGGAGTTGCTGTGCAGCTGTTGTTATTATAATCGCGACCCTCCGTTGCTTTGCCATTTTGAGAGCTTTGAGAATGATCCAAATATACGACTACGACTGTTATATCATCGTGATAGCAGCGTCTTGTTCCCTTCTCTATTCTTCTAATGTCTTGACTCTTCATCTCCCTCTTCTTTGCAGCCTCACTCACGGCCGCTCTTGCTAATCTTTTTGCTATTCCCTGCGACAAATTGCACGAGAAAATGTGAAATGTTACATAATGGCGTTAGTGTATAAAAACATATCTTGGGACTACAACCACAAGCTTAAACTTTGGGTTGAAATGGTTCGTTGACATGGTATAAAAATGCTTACGCGTCTTGGATTTTTAAGGACGATTTCCACTGCCTCTTGATCGGATATCTGTTCCCAAAGACCGTCCGAAGCAAAAATCAGAAACAAGTCTTCTGGTCTTAGCTTTCGCGTCACTATGGAGGGCTCGGCTGACATTACCGCTCTTCTTAAAGGAATCGGACATCCGTATTGTACCAAGAGAGGGTCTCGGCTCATCTCGGGCTTCTTCAGGTACATGTCTCCGATTGATCTAGAAACCTAGTGCAACAAATTGCCAAATGTGTGTGAAATTCAAGATTTCGTCATAGGCAATCAGTACCACAACAATAAATCCAGGCCAGTAAAATCCCACACAAATGTAGAGAGTCTCGGGATATTGTGTGTACGCACACCTTACCTGAATTATTCCCTTGATTCGCCAAACGCCGTGAGTGTTGACCACAATGTGTTTATCATCAGGATGGAGTGCCACAACCTCCTTCCTCACCTCCTCAACTCCAACATTATGTTCGGTGGATACCCGTTGTGCCACCACGCCGTGTGCTGCTCTCCACCCAAGCACTGCCCTCGAATCCCCAATGTTTGCCACATAAAGAACGCCGTTTGATATTGCCCCAACAAGACAACATGATCCTACGCTAACCATCTTAGGTTGGCGTAGCCACGAGCGCCTGACCATGTGCATGAAATCTTCCTCAATTGCATTCAAAGCTCTCCTTAACACCTCCTCCGACATGCCTCCTTGCTCCCGTGAATACTCTACACGCAATAAAAAAACTCATTGAAATATACTCCTTAAATACAAGAGAACATTGGAAAGTGATCCAAAAATCATTTCCTTGATTTTTCTTTGGAAATATATGGAATAATAAATTAGATGACCCCTAACGTATATACCTCAAAAAAGCAAATTCTCTAACACAATTTTAGTTCTTGACAAAAAATCAACTAAAACCATAAATAAAACCAATATACAGAGTATATACTCAAGGATTCTACAAAAGAATATGACAGAATTTAGGAATGGGAAGAAGTCATTCAATTTTTTTAAAAAATAAACTGTATCAAATCACACTAAAAGAATTAAAAGAATGAATCTATAGGATTAATTAGTTCAACTCATGACCTTATTAATCATTATCATATATTCTCTAATTTTCTAATATGGGATTGCATCTAAAAAGTAAAGAATTCAGCAAATTTCTAGACATTTCCGCAAGTTTTTTCAAAAATTCTACAGATCTCGACATTATTCGACATTCTTAAGAAGAAAACAAACAATTACAGTAAACTATAAGGAAATATTGGATGTTGGATTGAAAACAAGGCAAGGGTTTGAGGGAAGTACAGTACTTTGGATGTGACGGAAGAGGTGGTTCGAAATGAAGCGAGAAGCTTCAGGGCCGCCGTGGCCGTCGTACACGCCGATATAGGTGGCGGAGGGAGTGGTGTAGACTTGACCCTGATCTTCAAGCGTAGAATTGGCTTGAATCGCCGCCATGGAAAAGTCGCCGGTGGCGTGGGGTTCCAATTCCGCGTCCCAGGAAAGAACATCGCCGCCGCTTTGACGGCGGAAGCAGTCTCTGAGGAAATCGAAAATACAGCTCCACGTCATATCCCTGGCCGCCGCCGGAGACGACAGTGGGGAGGATTGTTAGGTCTACTCTGCTTCTGACAATCTGAGTGGGTGGGTGGGTGGTAGACTGGTAAACGGAGGATGTTTATGGTTCGGGTTGGGTGAGGGATGGCTGAACAGACTTCTTGCGGGAGAGGAGAGAGACCAGAGGAGTTTTAGAGGTAGAGAGAGAGAAGCAAGAACGGCGTGGCCTGTGTTGATGTCACGGCTCCGTGTTTTGCGCGAGATAAAAGTTAGAGCTCTGAAAACCAACAAATTGTGCGTACGATGAAGTGGTTGCGAACTACGTAATGGCTAAGTAAAAATGGATTAATTTTTCTGTACCAACAAAATTGTATCAAAATTGTATCCTAAATTTGTACATGTGTCTGTGCATCTCCATTTTGTCCAAGTGTAAATACAAAATATTGGCATAATTTTTTTAATTACACTAATATTTTGTGCGAGTGTTAACCATAATTACTTTCATGTAACTTTAGAATTTATTCTTTAGTTGTAGCATGATTGAGTAAAAATTCTTCCTTGTGACTTGACCACAATCCAGGTAAAAAAGAGTAATTCTAATTGCGCATGCACACTTCATCCTTAGGTAAACAATATTAAGCATTTAATTCTAATATTTTCACATATTGTCCATTTTTTTATGAGGGGAAGACCCCAAGCTAGTAGCCCCGTGAAGTAGTACTCCGTAATAAGTTATCTAACGATATTATTTTCAAAATTTTTCTACATTCTTAAAAAATAATCTAAAATATAAATATTGATTTAAAATTGGTACTCGTATAATTTAAAAAAGAATACGTTTATTGAATACTTCATGCATCCGGAAAAGAAGTAATCATTTTGACTTTTGGTTATTTTTATTGGGTGTTGACTTTGGGATGAAAATGTCCACAATACCCTTCTGCCCTTTCCTCATCCTTGTTGTCTCAACACTGCGTCCCCTAAGCCCACACAACCACCGCCAGCTCCCAATCGCCCCATTGACCTAACCCACACCACCACTGTCAGCTCCACCCGCCGCAGGAGCTTTCCGAGGAAGCAGATCTGCGAGGAGGTGAAGTTCAACCGTAGAGCTAACCCACCCACCGCTTCCAGCAAAAGTTCAAATGTTATTTTAACAAGATCTAGGCGGAAAAGGAGAAGCAGAACAAGAAATTTTAAAAAAGATGGTGCAGATCTGGCCGGAAAAGAAGCAGAAGATAGAGAGAAGGTTCCAACCGAGAAAAAATAACGGAGAAGAAAAGAAGGAGAAGAAGGAGACTAGGAAAGAGAGGGAGAGAGAAGAAGAAGAAGATTGAAGTGAGGGAGGACAGAGAGAGAAGGTACTGGTCCTGATCGAGAAAATCGAACGGAAAAGAAAGGAGAAGAAGAAAAGAAGGGGAGGGTGGGGGAAAGAGAGAGAGAGGGGGGGGAAGAGGAAAAGTGAGTTTTGGAATTAATGAGAGGGATATTTTAAGATAACATCAATATATATAGAGAATATCAATATATATAGAAAATACATGTATGATGAATTCTTACCAAAGTACAAATAAAGATTTATGATAACAACAGAATAAAGAAACTAATAAAAGAAAAATCTCAAAATATGAGCAAAACATATATCATGTTCTAAAAGTAGAACTTCAAATAAAAACTCTCCTAAATAGGACGTGAATTATAAAATGTGGTCACACGCTTCATTTTCTCACGCCAAAATTTTTCTTCGCCCAACCCTTTTTCTTCAATCACCGCAACCATTGCCAAATCACAGCGTCAACGTCTCTGCCGCTAAGCACTCCCACCCATCTCAGACCTGTCCCCGATGCCATGCACCACACCTACCCATCTCAAATCTCTAGTCCTCCACCCAACCCTTCAATCAATTACAATTTCCATTGCCGCCACCGCCACTAAGTCGTTGCCGCTATGCCCCACGCCTCTCAGATTCATCGTTGCACTGATGCCTAGACTTTTCACCTCCATCTCCCTCCCTCGAAGCCTGATTTCAAAAGTGAGTGAATTCTCTATCGATCTTTGATTAAAGTTTATTTTCTTTGAACTTTGTCACACAAAAAAATCGATGAGGGCATTACATTTGGTTTGGCATCATGTCTTGTGATAATTGTGAATTCACATTGTTGCATTATATGCGGGCATTTGTGGCATTATATATTATCATTTATAACATTATGTGGTGTCATGTTTGCCATTATGCATTTCTTTGACACTAGATATTGTCATAAATGACGTTATGTGGTGTGATGTATTCCATTATGCATTTCTTTGGCATTAGATTTGGTTTGGTATTGTGTTTGTGAATTCACATTGTGGCATTATGTATTGTTATGTGTGACATTATGTTGCATTACATTTGTTTTTTTTTACACTAAATTGACAATAAATGTGACACTGTGACGATGATGGTGTAAATTATGATGTTAGTGTGGGGAAAAATAATATAGAGCAGTGAAAACTCAAAGCAGCAAAGGTGGGTTTTGATAGCAGCGGCAGAGCAGGACATGGCAGCTGTAGGTGTTATCTCTCTATGATGCTGGAACATGTGGCGGCTATTCTTGGTCTGGATGGGATCTGCTTTTGCCCCTCAAGTCTCCTCGCAAATTTGAACAAAGTTAGGGTTGGATCGGCAACAGAACAAGACATCAAATAAGCAAAATTAAAGGAGTGGCGCGTGCAAGAATTGTACATGTGAGTTTTACAGAAATTAGTATGTTTTACAGTAATGACTCTTAAGTCTTATTTTGGAGATTTTATGTAACACCCTAATCCGTCCAGGTCTGCAGCCCCTTTCGGACTAAAGTATTTAACTTGGTAATCGTAAAATTTAAAACTTTTCAAACACACTTTATTAATCTCAATAATATTTTTCATAACATATACAGTACGGAGTATTTAAGAATATTGCGGAAGCGAACTTAATATTGACATATCATAAATCATTTCAAACTTGTCACATCCATCCCGACAATCTCGCCCCATCTGCCGTCAGGATCACATTAATCTTTCTGTTTACCTGCGTGTAACAAATAAAACACACTACACGCTTAGCGGTAAAACTGAGTAAGCATATCTAATGCATCGAACATCCATATAAACTGAATCTAAATTCATAATCAAATCTTTTGATATCATGCACACAATGTTCGTTTCAGACATTCAGAGTTTTGATATTATTCAGTTCATATCAACACATTTTATTCAATTCAGATACTATTTCAATAGTGGTCTTAAATTATTCTTAATCTAAGGCCAGATCATAACAACGCTCTTAGCTATTCTTAGTCTAAGGCCAGGTCATAATAATGCTCTTAGCTATTCTTAGTCTAAGGCCAAATCATAATTTCATTCTCAGACGCTTAAACTATAATTAGTTTAAGGCAAACATTTCTCAGACGCTTAAACTATAATTAGTTTAAGGCAACAGTTCTCCGACGCTTAAACTTTAATTAGTTTAAGGCAAACAATACTCAGATGCTTAAACTATAATTAGTTTAAGGCAACAATAAGACAATAATTAATCATCATTGAGTCGAAGTATTTCCAACGAGTGATCCTCTAGCTTAGTCTACGAATCCCGTTTATACATTTTTATCCAATACATCGAATATTCATGTTTTCATAAGTTCATTCTAAGATCTATTCTAGAAGTCTTCTAGATAGTCTTAACATTAATTAGCTAATAGGTATATCTTAAAGTTCTTCTAGATATCCTTATCAACATTATTTATCAATTCATACTCTCAGTTCAACAATCATTTCATCCAGAATATTCGTCATCATTAATCCATAATATTCATAAAAATGAACAATCAATCAATCATTATAATAACTAATAGCAATCAGCGGCCTAGCATCGAGTGTTAACACTCTAGCTTACCGTCATGCATCACATAAGATCCCTTTTAGTTGTTAAAATACCATCTTTATTCCAAGAAATCATCATTTTATTAATCATAATGGTTTGGTATCAAAATATAGGATTCCATAACTCAAAAATCATATTTTCTAAATAACAATTGATTAATATATGATAGGAAATTCAATTATTAGCTATTAGCTTCATTTTCTTCAATAGTGTAGGGTGATAGTCTAATGTCACTTCTGATGATCTACTGTCTGATGTTCAGAATGGTCTGATAATCGATTATCACACTCTGATAATCGATTATCAAACTTCAGAGAGGGCTGACAATCGATTATCACATTCTGATAATCGACTGTTGCTCAGCTTTGTTACAAAAATCTGCAGAACGATGAATAATCGATTTTCAAGTTGATAATCGATTATCCATCGTCTTCTACCTCGAGCCAACTTGCGGAAATGTCACTTTTACTCACCAATCTTCAATTAAAGTATATAAAAATGTTGTCCAAGGTTCATGGATCATTTTAGCATCATTAATTCATAATTTTAACATCAATTTCATGGTTTATGATTTTTAATTTCTTCAAGCATGTCTAACACAAAACTCAACCAAATGACCATCTATGAACGTAGAATCGATCTATATGAGCATTCTAGTCATTAGATATATCTACGGGCTTACCTCGAAGCTTAACGGAGGTTTTGGAAATTTTCCGGCGAAACTTCCGGCGATGTTTGTGGTTAGCTCCGGCGACTTCAACAACAATCAACAACACCAGACCATTCTCCTCACTCTCAGGATTTATATGGACTAATTTTGAGAAAAAATGATGCATGTTTGAAGGTTTTGAGTACTCCTTATATAGGAGTTGATGAAGGGGAAGAGGACATTATTGAAATGCTTCTACGTAGGAATCGGCTGAGTGGAGGAGGAGGCGTCGTTCGCACAGTATCCCTGATTGGGACCAATTTTGGTTCCAGTCGGGGTACACTTTTTGGTCCAACTTTCTCCGAATTGAATTCCGTTTACACCGTTGCGATCGGGCAGTTAAACTCTATCTAACGATATAATTTTTATATTTATTTGTAATACTTTTTCCGACATCATATTTTGACCTTAACAGAGTCAAAATTGGTTTAATTGACCTTTCTCATAAAAGGTTCTCTCATTTAATTCATATCAATTATTCTAATGATTTATTTTTCAACAAATCAATTCAATATTTACATTCTAAACAAATTCTTTATTTACTCTTGATTTGAGTTTGTACTCAGGTTCCTAATCAAGACCACACAAATAGTCTACATATTGGATTTATCTCTATAAGACTTATCCAGATTTTGATATTTGATGTCGAAACAAATTTCGTATCGGCCTAAAGCCCAACAATAATTTATTTTAATCAAAACAAATTTGATTAATTGATTATTTATTAATAATTCTAGGATATATTTTGGGGCGTTACATTTTATCTTACAAATCCTATTTTAAAATTTAATCAATACTTTGCTCATATATTGGCCGTTTACCCAATTAATAAAAATATTTTATTTCCTATTATCAATATTATTCCCTATATCCCCCAATTGATCATCAATAACATATAGTATCGTGGAACACATATAATGGAATTGAATAGAGTCAGTGGAAGTGATGTTCGGAGGATGGCCACTAGAAGTAGAGGTGTATATATTTGTTGAATGAAGAACAAGTTTGAGAGTATATATTTCCCGAGTTTTTTCTATTATTGGAAGTCAAAGCCAAAATAATCAACCCCTCAAAATTGGGTTCTAGTCAAATTGGGAACGTTTTAGAACAGAAGGTGCATTTGTTACTCTCTCCGACTGAAAAGACCATTTCCCAAAAATATATAATTTTTTGTTCTTACATACTTCAAAAAATTTTAGAGTTATTTTTCTTCATCATTGTTACTCTTTGCAAAATTCTATATTTTTTTATTTTATTGAAAAATTGATTTAGAATTAAAAAATACAAATTACATATTTCAAATATAAAAAAAATTATGAAACAAGATATGACAAAAAATATTTTATTTTATCGAATAATTAAAGAAAACACACAAATATATTAAAGTTATTAGAATGCAAAAATAGTAGTAACATGGGTGATGTCTTAGGGATCGGACGTAGAAGTACATGTTTTTTATTTGATAAAACACACAACACTCTTTGAAATTGATTCGGAAGTATGATAAATGATTCACAGATTTTACTCTTTTTTTTTAAGTTTTGGCTTTGATATTTGATTGAGTTTGAAGCTACATTCTAACACAATCACAGTCCTTCAGTTGAAAAAATAAATTGTTTTCCAACACAATCACAATCCTTAAAAAATTCCGCAACAAAGAAATTCATTAAGGCAACAATTTTTTTTGTTTGCACTGGGCCCTACAACACTTCGGATCGGCCCTGCTATCCCGTCCATTTTGGTCAATGACTCGATCAACAATAATTAAATTAAAAGTATTTATATATTAGATTACTAAATATTGTTAATTAGTAAAAGTAGTTTAGTTTGTTTTCTTTCACTTATCAATGTCGTTTTCAACTCCAGTAAGCATATAATCTCTCACATTGAAACGATGATAAAAAATTTTAAGAATAAAAAATACTCTTACTATTTTGTTATTTTCTTTAAACTATTATCTGAATAAGTGAAATTCCTCATGTATAAAGCTAATGAAATCAATAAAGATTTTGAAGTGACGAATAAAAGTAAAAAGAATGAAGATTCATAATAAGGCTAATGTTCTTTGTAAATACCAATTTGTAAATAAAATGATTTCAAAAAATAAGAATTTTTTCTCTGTAACCCGCAATTTGTAATCAAATTGAGGACGAAGGGAGTACTTTTTTTGTTAACATATGGGTTGGGTTGAATTTAAATTTCACCGCCCAATCCGTTCATCCACAATTCAACATTTTAGTGGGTTGATTCTTCTTGCCATGCCAACCGACTTTGATAATATGTTGACTAAAGCCCTAAGATTTGCAAATGTTCATACAAACTACGATCCATTGACTTGACTACTTGTAGTCAATATCGGGCCGAACAATCACACTGTACCCCTGCAATGGCCTGTTCAAATGCTTGGCCCGGTCCAGCAAGATCAATCCTATGGCAGACTCGTTACCCGTTTAGAGATTTTGTTATTCATGCGAATTACGTAGTACTCCGTTCCAATTTAAATTGCATTTTTCAGTTTATAATGTTTAACAAAAATTACTTTCAGATCATTTTATATGAAAAGTACTGTAGAATTAAGAAATAAGAATTATATATATATATATATATATATATATATATATATATATATATATATATATATATATATATATATATATATATATATATATATATATATATTATATATATATATATATATATATATATATATATATATATATATATATATATATATATATATATATATATATATATATCAAAAGATATATAAAACCAGTGATGACAAGACTATATTATTTTATCAAATGCCCAATAAAAATAAGGGAAGAAAGTGAATGATGCCCAAACTTATAAATAGTAAACATGCTATTTAAATTGGGATCATCATTCACAAGGAAGGTTTTGAAAATTTGAAGGTCGTGCTCAAAAATACATATTTTGTCAAAAATATAAAAATAGTCAAAAATATGAAAAATCATTTCGCATTTAAAAATGTAATTATAAAGTTATGTATTTAAAAATTAAAGAAATACGAATACAAAATTAAAATTGTATAAAATAGAGTAAACATCAACAATGACATATTGAAACATTGACACTCTTAGATAATGACAATTGACACATTATACTCTGACAGCAATTGTCAATTAGAAAAATGTCACATTGACGAATTGCACTGACATAGGTAGTGTTAATATTTTCACTTCCATTTTCATAATTTTTCTTATGTATATATATTTTGTATTAAGCAAAAACATTATAAATTAAAAATAAAAAACAATTTATCAAAACATTATCAAATGTTACCATTTTGTTTCTATTCAACATAGTAATTGAGAATGACCCTCCAAAAAAGGATGGCGAGGACAATAATACCAAATTAGGTAGGCATGATTCCCCCCCGGCAAGGCTTGGTGGAGGGTATGTAGTAAAAGAGAGAATCCATTGACACTTACCCGGTCTTGTTTTAAATTTTTTGTTTTGATTTTGAGGAATATTTAAGAAAGAAAAAAAATAGAGTTGATTTTCCGAAATTGTCATTACTTTTAGGAGTAGTGATGATGAATAAGAAGATAAGGTGGAGAAGAGTGACTTATTTTAAGGATAGTTTTGATATTTTTCTCTTAAAAATTTACAATAACAAAAAACAAATAACTTATTTAGACAAGAAGAAAAAAGAAAAACAAATAATTTAAAATGGAAGAGAGAGATGAAGTAGAGAAGAAAGAGGGGAATTTGATGAGGAATGAAGAGATTCACACACTTTAATTATGAAATTATGGTATGACCCCGCGGCATTTCGAAGCACGCCCAACATTTCCTTTTTATTCATACGGAGTACATGTCAACCCCCCCCCCCCCACTAATCACGCGCCCTCCCCTCTCCCATCCATCCATCATTCCTTCCCTCTTTCCACCCCTTTTCTTCCCCTCAATCATCATCCTTAATAACCCAAATCACCACTCTTAGTTATCCTCTCCACCACAAAACACTTCATGCCACACAGCCCACAATATCATATGTGTGAGTTATAATTTTTGTTCAGTTGGTGTAAGAGTAGGATTCCGAGCATGGACTTACAGAGATCTCGTATTTTACATAGTTGATTCTTATTGCAGCTACCCAACTTCGAACTCAAGATCTTTCGATTGAACCCCCTATTTATGCCGCGTGAGAGTTTTTATAGGGTACTCCAATTTGCACACGAGTATATTTGAGATACATATTGATAAAAATTGGGTGTACATATGTGGTACACTAGTATGCAGATTGGGATGCAAAATTTGAAATTTCCTAGCTTTTTCCTTAATCACTTCATTAGGGTAACTCTTGATTAATCCTTCAATGTTCCACATAGAATTCAAAAGAAAAAAACAATAAGAACACAAAAAAAAACATGGAGTTAAAAAGCAAGATTAATGGTTAACATTCCGATCTACTCTGTGTTCAGTGGCAGCTTCTCCGTCCAGTGAAAGTTGCTTTAGCCATTCAAACGTTCGAATCCGTGACATGGATTGTTTTCCTGAAACCACTCCATCTTTCTTCTTCTTCTTCTTCTTCTTATCTTCCTCTCCATTCATGTCGGATCTCAGAGGAACGTTTTCGACCGAATTAACGGAGCACTTGCAGGTCTCGAAAAAGGCCATGTTTTTATGCACGAAAATCTGCTTCAGCTTCTTCGTGACGGCGTTGCTTCTGCCGCTGTCAACGCTGCCGCCGCTGCTGAGGCTTCGGACAACCTTCGAACGGTTGTTGTTGATGTCGTCGTGGTCTGACTTGTCCCCGCTTGTTACTCGGGTGAAACTCCGTGACCCGAATTCGGGCATTGTCACGAGCCCGACCCGAAACAGGGTCCAGAGCGCGGAGGAGGAGGAGGAGCTCCGGGGGTGGCCGTTGGACGAGGCGGTGGGTCCTCGGGAAGAAGCCTTGGGGAGCCGAATATGGGGCGTCGGGCTCGGCTGGGAGAACTGGAACCGGTTCCAGGATCTGGGCGGCTTGCCGCTTGCGGCGGCGGACGAGGTGGCGGAGCTGGATGACTGGTGGCTTCTTGTGCTGCTGCTCCGGCTGCTGGCGCTGGTCGCGGAACGACACCGTTCCATGGAATTGCAGCGGAGTGCGGCGGAAGCGGAATCGGCGCTGACGGAGTGTCGCCGGAGAGGCAAAATCTGGCCCCCAAAGAACAGCTCGTCGGCAAGACACATCTCCGACTCCTTCATCGAACCGGCCAGCGAACAGAAATCAAATTCTCCCTGTTCCGACTCATCGCCGGGAACAGGGGATTCTTTCTTGAATTGATTTCCCTGTTGATCATTAGGTAGATCACTTAGAGATAAAGCTTCATCATCATCATCTTCTTCTACTTCTCGTCTTTTGTCCTGTTCTTGCTCTGCATCATTCTTCTCCGGAGAATTCGAAAGAACCCATGGGTTTTGCTTTCCCATGAGGAAAACTACTTCAAGAAACGATAATGAAATTTGGGTGTTGGCGCTCAAATCCGGAAGAATAAAGCTTTATTCTTTATGTTCTTGTGTTGGGAGTGGTTGTGCGTAAGGTTCAATTTAATGAAGAAGACGAGTTTTGGTTTCAGCTGAGACTGGAGCTCTGTTTTTACAGGCTCAAGTCCTTATAGTGGGAAGGTTGGAGACTTAAGTGGGGCTACATTTCTTTTTCTCTGTTTTTTCTTCAATTTTTTATATAAATAAATATAGAAACGGAGGGTCAATTTTTATTGTTGAATGGATATTGTTGCTTCTTAAATAAGAATTAAGGAGTATATATTGTTGAAGTACTAAAAATTTGATATCAAGTATTTCACATGTAGTATATTAAGACAATAATCGTTTGTCTCACATCTCATTTTAAAATATTATTGTACGTGTTTGAATATGATTGTTCAAGCTAAGGTCTGGATCGAAAAATTTGATTGAATCGGACATTACGTCCAGAATGAATCCGAACCGAATAGATTTCAGGTTATGCTTCGATTCAAAATAGTTTGGGTCTAAACCAATTGAACAGGATGAACTTAATAAATCAAATAGACCTAAAAATTAAAACTCTAATTTTTATGTTCGGTGCTTCACGTTGATACTCTTCTTTAATAGATATCTTAATTTATTTAATTAACAAAGTTTTTGTAATAAGTAGTTTTCTCAAACAATTCAAAAAATATATATTTCAAGTTAGTTCTTATGATTATACATGGAAGTAATCCATGTTTTGTATCTATTTTGGTTTGTCTATTTTGTTTTATCTTTTCCTATTTGCATGGTTCAAATTAAAAAGTCTAAAATATACTCCGTAATTAATAGATCAAAATAATTACAAAATATATTTTTATTCGGTCCAATCGGGTATGAATTTTATGTATGTCGTTTCGGACCTTATCAAATTCCTCTGGAACGGCCTTGTTTGAATGAATAATTAAATATATATTGAGAAAAAGAAATGGGTTAGGAGTATTAATTAATTTAAACGAAATCCGATGTGCGAGCTGTAAAAAAAACAATTGAGTAGTAAAAGAGTGAATTGAAGGAAAAGGCAGGAAAAATACCCGATCTTCAATGCGAATTTAACTCTATCTTACAGTTTTATGGAAAGAAATTAAAGACTCCCGCAGGGTCTAAGCTTTGTTGAGTTGTCGTTTTCATCGACTAAATAAGACGAAGAGGACCCAAAATGAAACAATTTATGTTATCCTTACTTTACACAGCACATGTCTTACATTTTTTCCTTATTGTAAATTAACTACATTTGGCTATATATTTTTTAGTCTCAGCATTTTTAAAATCTTGCATATGCTTTTAGTTTTTCAAGTTACGGAGTAATCAGTATCATTAAGATATTATAGTAACGAAAAGGATAACACAACGTAGACTATTTCATAGTTGCAAACTTGCAATGTCCTCCTTGTCTAATACTCTCTCCGTTCTCAACAAGAGTTCCTACTTTAAAAAAAGTGGAAAAATAAGAAAGTGCTAAATTGTAGTTGACTTCCAATTTTGCTGGTATATATATATATATATATATAAAAGGGAGCTTCATGGGAAACTTGGGAGAGACAATATATATGATGTGAATTCTTTACAAATACCTTTCCTGCATGCATAAGAATGGCTTATATCATATCTTTTGGTGTGAGCTGAGATGTCACATGGCGTGGCTTTATTTACCAGCAACGAATATTACCTACGTATACATTGCATGTTATATTTCAGTTATGAAAAAATGCTAGGGGTACATCAAAGGTGTACCCCAAATATTCCCACTTCCTCCTTGTCCACTAAAAAAGGCAAAAAAATTCAAAAAAAAAAGTAAATAAAAATCAAATAAAAATGTGTGGATGAAAAAAGGGTGGTGTACATTTGGTGTACCCCTAGCATTACTCTTTTGTTATTCCCCCCCCCCCCAACAAACCCAACTCTTAATATACGCCCTCTGTCTCAAAAAGTTTGGTACGTTTAGAAAAAATGTGTTCCGTAAAGTCTGTTACATTTCTATTAAAAACCACTTTTACCCCTAACTTTTTCATATCCTACCTATCACATCATACCTTTTTCTAATAATCTACCCATCACATCCTACTTTTACTCATCACATCAAGAATATTTTTGGAAAAGTCAATTCCAAAATATCTCTTCCTTAATTTCCCAAAAAGTCAAGCCGTCCCATTAAAATTCTTACTCTTTCGTTTGTTTCTAATTTTTATTAAAAAACTATTTTTAATCATACTTTTTCATACTCTACATAAACATCATACTTTTTCAATAATAAACAAAGTATCACATCTTACTTTTATCTTTCACATCAGGAATAAAATTGAAAAGTCAACTAAAATTTCAATATACTTCCATCGGATTTATACACACTTTTGGATACAACAAAAGGAAAACAATAATATGTCATATCAACGGCCGAATCAATATTGTCTAAATATTGTAAATGAGAAATGGTCCGGCGCCATTATTATTTGGCCACAACTCAGAATATATACGACATGTTTTTAAATGTTAAATCACACTTCAACTATTGTCTAACATGATGCATTCTTATAAACCAAAGCAATTAAAATGTTTTGGAACAACATAATTCGCCGAGTATATTTAAGAGAAAAATTCTAAATCAATATTCTCTTCGCCCTAGATCCCGACATTTTATCCTTTTTCAATTTTTTGAAAAAATAAAATATATACTTAGTCTAAAATACTCCCTCCGTCCCGAAAAATATGGGAGTTTTAATTTTGAAAAGAAATTTAAGAGGAGTGTATTTTGGTATTGAATTTCCAAAAATGTCCTTTAATGTTATGGGTAAAAGTATGATTTGATGGATAGATTATTAGTAAAGGATATGATGTAATAGGTAGGGTATGAAAAAGTAAGGGGTAAAAGTGACTTTTTAATAGAAACGAGAAGTGCTTTAAGTGACGGATGAAAAAAAAGGAAAAAAGTTTTAAGGGACGGATGGAGTATTATATTGTTCTTTAAAAATACATGTTTTGCCGTTGACAGAAAAATTACGAGAATGACTACTTATGCACCAATAAAAAAGTTCTCCGTATATGGACCTAGGAAAAACTTTTAAAAATGTAAGGCTCTAATTAGTGAGGGCAAAAAGGGAATAAATATTTTTTTACACAAAAATGATTGGTATACCGGATTTTTGGCTGAAAAGGTCGTCAAAGAGACTATTTGGCACCAATTTAAGGACCTGATGAGCACTCTTTAAAAAAAAATAAAGAGACCTATTATGATGAACATAACTTTCTAAGAGACATTATACTCCGTACTTAACATCATTAATTAATTGCTTTCTAGTGCGATTCTCAAGAATAAAAATACGAATGCTACCCACTTAGCTTGTCACTCTATCTTTCCAACTGTGAATACCCGGCCACACGCACAAAAGGTTAATTATAAAAGGAAGTGAATGTCAACGAACCAATTCAACCAAAAGTGCTTCTGGTTGTGGCATAAGAATAGTTATTTATATTCTAACAGGAAGAGTCCCATCCCCGAGGACTTCCTCAGACTCTGTCGAACGGTCACTAAGAGGAGATAAATTAGATTTTAATTGTAGATTAGCTTACATCTAGTATTTGTAAAGGACCTATACTGAACATGGTTGCTTTTTAGCGCAATTGTCATAAATCAAACTCCAGTTTATGGCTCGTCATATTTTTGCTAACTGCGCAACGCCTACCTACAACAAAAGTTAATTAAAGGTTTGAGAGGAGTTGAACGAATGGTAATGGCGAGGTTACGTCCGTGTCAAAACATTGCTGTCTGACAAGGTTTTCCATTCCTCTATGTGCCCTGCCCTATATATATATATATATATATATATATATATATATATATATATATATATATATATATATATATATATATATATATATATATATATATATTATATATATATATATATATATATATATATATATATATATATATATATATATATATATATATATATATATATATATATATATATATATATATATATATATATATATATATATATATATATATATATATATACACGGGTGTGGTTATGCTCTCTTTGTCAAAGTCATTAGGCAGTTTTTAGTAATTAGAAATTAATAGGGGTGATTAATGATAGTGAATGGGACGTTTCCACTTTCCCCATGCCATAATCAACACATACCAACAAATTCAAGAAATAATAGGCTCTAAAAGCTAGCTAAACTTAATTAATCTTCTTCCACTAACCTCATACCACTTCACAACCACTTTCACTTCATATAACGACGTGGCCGCACCTTCTAGACCCCACATGTCTTATTTAAGGTGGTTGCCGGTGGCCGTAGTTCAACTGATGATAGAATATGAGATGTAAAACGGATATGTCATTAGTGGCACATCGCAGAAAACCACATGGTGATTACTCATTAATCATTATTTTTTTGTTAGAATCCATTTGCCGGAAGGTTTTCGTATGTACCATGGTCATTATTTTTTATTTACTCCTTCCGTCCTTGTTGGTTCTTCTAATTTTGATGCACTGTTTCTGATATAATGCTTTGGTCATTAATACCTTTATACTTCCTTCGTCCTAAAATTAATTTCTCATTTGACTTTTCACGGTATTTAATGCGACCCTTTGACTATCAATTTCTATATAAATATACTCCCTCCGTCCCACTGCATTTGTCCACTTACCTTTTGACACATCATCCAATGCATTTCTTTAATCCATTTTATCTTGTAATTTGTATATTAAAAATTATAATATATATATATATATATATATATATATATAATTTATATGTTAAGACGAATTAAACAAGATCACACATGACTATTTTTAGGCTTACACATTAAGAGAATTTGATGAGTCAAAGTGCTTAGATGAACAGTTCCAAAAGTCAAATGTGGACAAAGACAATGGGACGGAGGTAGTATTTTATAAAAATTATATATTTCAAAACTATGTTTCAAAATTAATCTATTGCTAATAAATTTATATGAAAATTCAATATATTTTTTTCGTAATATACAATCAAAGTTTAAAAAGTTTGACTACAAAAATCAAACTGGGAAATTAATTTTAGGATGAAGGGAGTATATATGTGTGTGTGTGTGGATATATATTATAAAAATATGACATTTCAAAACTATATTTCAATATAAACTTATATTTATATTAAATTTAAATTACAACTCAATTTTTTCCTATAATCTGTAATCAAAGTTTAAAAAGTTGAATGTGCAGGTCAAAATAGGAAAAATCAAGAGAGACAGTACGGAGGGAGTATCTTTATACCAAAATTATTAATAAAACAATTTAAAAACGTTGTTAGGTACAAATCCGAAGTGAGATAACGAAATGACGGTGGCCAATTGATATATTAACAGGAAATTGGACTGAGATAAGTAGGTGATGCAATGTGTGTTTGATGCGGAGTGTTAACGTTGTTAGGTACAAATCCGACGTATGGCGGTTCGGTATGTTTGGGAATAAAATAACACACAGATTTTAATATTTGCGCGATCATCTCAAATATTGTGATACGCCTTGCCAAATGAGCATCTCTGCTACATAGAATAAAATATTCCATCGGCTATTAAATTTGTTCATTTCCACTTTAAGAAGTAAAAAAAATGAATTCCCAAAAAATTGTAACATTATTCATTTATTTCTTGCTTTTCACTAATTTACTAAATTACGGAGTACTAAGTTATTACTTTTACTCTTTTCGTCTCAAAATTATTTTTCATGTTTGAATTGACACGATTAATGCATTTTGTACTGTACAATCGAATGACATTAAGTCAAATAATGTCACTAGACATTTTTTTTAATTTGTGCGATTTCATTTTTTTTATTTTTAAATCTAAAAATGCTAATTTCGATAGTTAGAAAATATTTATCTAGTACTCCGTATATATGAAGGTTCTTGCAAGTGTTTGCCCATTTTAAAGTGAAACATCATAAGAATCTCAATTTTGGCGAATATCATTAAAAAAATTGGTATCCGGATTGAGTGTCATGCATTTTACTCCATTTGTCCTAATTTGAATTACTCGTTTTTTTTACGATATTTGACTAAAAATATTTTTCATGTGCTTGGTGCAAAATTTAAAAAAATAATAATGACATTTAGAAACTATATCTAAAATTTTATAAAATTAAAACAAGGTGTGACATGACTATGTTATTTATTAAATAAGTACCGAAAATAGATAATAAAAGTTATTAATTTAAAGCCTATAAATAGTAAAAACACAACTTAAATTACGACGAAGGATATATTTTTTAATGGACCCATTGCTAATAAACTAATAACACTAACACAGACAACCCCTCAATTTGTGCCTATACGAAGTAACATAGAAGTAGGACATATTGGGCTACTTGCATGTCTGTGAGATAGACATTTCTTTTTAAGGAATTATCGAGTCTTAATTTACCTCCCTCAATATATCTCGACGAGAATGAAGTCGTTTGGAGTTAGGGTTTCAAAATTGGATAAAGCTATTTCTATCCCAAGCTTTTGTACCCTATTTGTACACCGCTGGGTTTGCAACAACATTTTGTGTAGGTGCAAAACCAATTTCTGTTAACGCACTAACATTTTGTGTCCGCGTAAATTTTTGTTAACACACCAACATTTATATCGGTGTAAACCATAAAAATGTTTGTGTATAATTACGGTGTACAAATAGGGTACAATTTTTGGTGTAAATGTAGCATGTTCCTTCAAAATTTTGTGACAAGTAGGGCACATTTTGAAATTTTGAGATTTCACGTCTCAGATCTTTATCCTTCTGCTAGAAGACTTTTCAATGATCAAGCCTATTAAATTTGTTGTTCCATTTGATTTGATAAAAAGATCCATCTGGCCCAGCCCTAAAATAATTGGGTGTTATGAAAGGAAAGAATTTGGACTTTTATATTTTTCCTATCGTTTCAATTTTGTTTTTTTACTTGGATGATTTGAACTTTGACAACTACTCCGTATTACTTTTTAAAAATGAATTATAAAATAAAACTAATTTAAAAATATTTTTCTTTAGAAAGATAATTTTAAATATACAAATTTGAATTTTATTTAAAAAAATCAAATTTTCGTTAAAAAGAACACCAGTTTACAATCTCTTACAGAGCAAAATGTTTTATCTTTGGGGTAGCGTAAAAGCCAGCTAGAATATATACGACATTAGAGTTTGAGATTTTTTTTTACAAATTGAATATAACGCCACTTTTTTTTTTAATATTTTAAGATACAAAGTTAGAGTACTCTGAAAGAAAGAAGCCATTGGGTGAGCTATTTTCAACTAATACTCCCTCTCTTAATTAAAATACTTTTTCATTCATTTTTTCCACCAAAATATTTTGATTTTCTATTAAAAAAAATTTCACCTCTATTAATTATTATCATACCTGTCACATTATACATCTTCACCAATAATCTATCAATCACATCTTATTTTTACCATCGCATCAAGAATAAAATTGAAAAATCAGTTGCAAAGATAACTCATCATTTCTAATTTTAGTCAAAATAAAAACTGTTTTAGTGAACGAAAAAAGTACAAATTTATTGGATAGCCCATAGTTTGGAAATTAAAAATTTATTTGAATTCATGGATTTTAATTCTAAAAGTTTAATTAATTGATTTCGAATTTAAAAGGCACATAAATTTATATTTGAATTTTGTTAGAAATTAAAGAAATTTTTAATATTTCCAAACGTGTACTTTAGAGAAATACAACTTCCCTCCTGATTAATTTTTTCCATTTAAAAAATGCATTATCTCCCTCCTAAAATGTTCTTGAATTAAAGTAACTCCCCCATCCTAAAATACTCTTCTGGTTTCTGTTTACGAGATTTGATTGAGTTTATTTTATTTTATCAAATAATCAATTAAAATATATATGTATACAAATGTACACCATCCATTTTTCTACCACTCATTTTTATTTATTTATTTATTGTTTAATTTATTTTCCAATATATGTGGCATTGAAGGAAGCAGTGTATATTTAGGGTACACTTTTAGTGTACTCTACACTTTTGGTGTACACCTAACATTTCTCTATAATTTTGAAATCCAATTTTCAAATCTCAAACAAGCCCCAAAGAAATTGGACCCTCTATTTTTACACAACAACAATTGCGAAAAGCCCATCTCGAAAAACATATTTCCAGAGGCTGGCCCAATGCTGCCATGTACCAATTTCAAAAGTACGTGGTCTATACTATTGGCAAAAGTTTCAAGTTCATACTGTTATAAGGTGTTTGGCAGTGCGCTGCTTTTAACAATTTAGCTTCTGTTTTGAGTGAAAATGATTTTACTCTGTTTGGCATTCAGCTTCTACTTTTCACCAACATTATTTTGTATATGGAACACCGTTTCGGAAAAGCATGTATAAAGTGTTTTTGCTTTCAGCTTTTGTAAAAATCACTTTATCAATAAAGTAATCACTCTCAAACACCCTCATAGTGTTATTTGATAAAAAAATTACGTGAGAATTATGACAAAAATTATCATACGGAGAAAAATGAGATAAGAGTAAAACATAGAAAATAAAATCTTCATTATTCTATCTTTAAAAAATTTACAATACTAATAATGTCAAATTATACATAGGACCAATTCAATTATGCAATTTTGGTGACAAACTCAAATTTTAAGGATCTTAATATTTTACGTGATATGTTATTATTATATTAAAATTTTATATTTCACCTGTCTCTCTAATTTTTTAGATATTCTTTTTCGTTCCTCTAACAAAATGTCATGCTTTCTACGTTTTAAACAAAAAAAAAATAAAAAAATACTTTCTTCGCTCTACACTGCTTTGTACTCCCTCCGTTCCACAAAATTTTTCCCCTTTCGTTTTTTTTGAATTTCCTAAAACACTTCCATTTTCTATTAAAAAACCACTTTTACCCTTACTTTTTTATACCCTACCTATCACATCAAACTTTTTTCCTAATAACCAAACTATCACATCTTACTTTTACCCATCACATCAAGGGCAAAATTGGGAAGTCAACCAAAATTACATTTTCCTTATTTTTGCCAAAAGTCAAAAGTGGAAGGGTTTAAAGGAACGGAGAGAGTAGGATATAATTTTCTGTTTAATCTTTGTATGCCCAATCATTTGTACCACTTAAATAAGTTTTTAATTTGGAGATTTGAGCCAAAAAATAAAGCGTGCAAATAATCAATTTGCACATACCCTCAACTTCAAAACGCCTACCCACATTTGTACCAATTATAGAATTGGAGATTAAGAAAACGCGAAAGAAATATTTTGACATTCCCAAAAAAAAATTGAGAAAGAAATTAATGGAGGGAGAGACTAGTTTCTAGAAAATTGTACTCTGTTTATTTTTAAACTTTAAAACAGAAACCAAATTCAAGGAACAGAATTTATTCAGGGAATAAATAGCGCATCTAATAATACAGAAAAACGATCATGGCGACCGCTGGCGATCATTTGCATCGGCGTCGCGGGAGGGTTGAGCCTGGTTGAAAGCGGCGGCGCCGCCAGATGGAACACTGGTTGGAGCGTCGGTGGAGCTGGCGGCACCGCGGCCGGGATTGGGTTGGATGTGACCCTGAGCGCCGTAGGCCTGTTTCTTGTAATCCTCAGTGTCCTGAAACTGCGTGTACGGACTGCTCTCCAACGGCAGCCCTTCTAATTTCCCTCCCTTCTCTTCATTTCCGCCGCCGGCGCCTGTCTTCTCCATCTCCGATCCTCTGTTTTAATTTTTCCTCTCCGGAAATTCAAAAAACAGGTATTTTTTGTTCTTGGATTAGTAGGTTTAATTAATTCATCAGCGCGAACTTGTGTCCATATAATCCGGGTTGAATTGGTCAGGGAGCGAATGGGGGAGGCGGTGATGGACACGCGTCACGCTCTGGGCAGCTCTGCAGATGACGTGTAAGGCGCGGCTTAATCCCAGCCTGAAATCCTGTCTGTCCAAATTAATTAAATATGGACAAAGATTTAGCTACTCTATTCATCCCAAAATATTCGTTACACTTGGCTTTTTAGCGGTCGCAAAGATTTTTGTTTATTTCAACGTTTTCATTGGTTATTTGAAAAAATAAAAAATGTTTCACACATCTAATTTCGAAGAACTTTTCATATAATTTTTTTATATATAAATTTTATTTTTATTTTTATACCAATATATAAATAAAATAAATTGCAAAAACTTGATATTTTAACTCGGAAATACAAGTATGACAAATCTTTAGGGACGGAAGGAGTAGTTTAATTCCATACAGTCCCATTTGTTGAGTCAAATTCTATGATAGATATAAAATCTATAATGGACGTATATATAAGAAAAAATATGCAAATACTGACTATCTACATGAGTATTTATTTTAGATAAAAATTTTAATAGAAAAATTTATGTTAGAGGGTATATAAAAATGATAAGCAATTTGGTTCAAATTTTATTACGTGTACATTGTTCTTTAATTTGAGTTTCAGTTTTTTTGTAGATGAATTTTATAAAAGTAATACACATTTGAAGTATCATTTTATTATCATTAATTGGTTTGTTTGTGAAATACTAAACTAAGTTTCATTAATATTTCTTGCATTTAAATTTTCATTTTTTGAGTTTATCTAAATATACTTTTGATAATTTCTAAAAGATGGTTATGTGACATTTTAAAGTTTAAACTAGGTGTGTCTGTATTCATCTCGATTTGTGTCGAAGCTGATACCGAACTATCTTAAACCATATCGAATTAAGATTTTGATATTGAGATTTGTATGACGTGAAAATCATACCAAATCGTTCAAAATCTTTGGTACGATATTGGTATGAACTAAATACTCATTAAAAATGATACGAGTAATTCTCTTAAAATAAAAAAGAAAAATCTCATACGCGGCAAGAGAGTTCTCTGGAGACCCAATGTCTTTTCGAATGGGCTTTCCTACTCGCATAATATTGAAATCGTGTGGAAGCTCTATTTAAGAATGGCTCTAAATAGAATTGGGCCATCATTGTTCGAAAAAAATATTGGGCTAGTGAAAGGCCGAGCAAGACCATTGCTAATTGATTAAGAACATTTCCACATCTTCTTTTCTACCCAAATTTTTCTGTTTCACATTTTGGAGCCAAATTTCATAAGCATTGACTACAAAATTTTGCAAGTAAAGTATAGTATTCAATGACAATATAACGATTTTTTTTGTTCTAGTATAAAGTATAATACTCCCTCCGTCCATGTATGATCTTCCCATTACACGTTACGAAGCTTGACCGATTTTATTTTCAATTTAATTTAATTGATTATAGGAGTAAAAATTTAAAATAAAATTTACATAGTAATAAACTACATGAAAAGTTCTACAAAACTAGAGGTGACAAGAATATATTATTTTATGAAATGACTAGTAAAATTGAGTAAACAAAGTGAGTAAAGTTTGACCCTGTGAATAGTGACTGGGAAGATCTATGGTGGACAGAGGGAGTAATTATTTATTTAATGATCACTTATGGGTATAAATCTACTATTGATCCGGTCAAAGTTTTAATCTATTCTTTTGAGAAGATAACAAATCAAATCATTCTCTCCGTGCAGTTTAGGCAGGCTAAAAAAAGTACCCGAAAGAACGAGGGCTACACAATAATCATCCAACATGTTAATACAACCTGAGCTATAGCTCATGATACACGTGATGGGTCATTTATCAAGAGATGGTGTAATTGAGTTAGGTTTTCTTCAGGTGATTTGAATTTTCTAATCTGATTGGAGTAAATTCTGATATGGTATAATGTGTATGTAGTTATGTTTAAAGTTCTTTTTATTTGTATCATCCATTCGATTCTGATAAAAAAAGTACTCCGTAATAAAGAATATGATTAAATTTAAGAGAACATCACCATGGGACATTAAAGTCTAAGAAGGTGGAGTAGTTGAGGAGTTCAATACATCCTCAGCAAATTTGTTTTTGGACAGTTGCTGGTTGATGGCAAGCACTTTTTGACTGCTTACATTTGCCCTTGATTGAATGAGCCATGCAGTCTTTTTTGAGAAGAAGCTTTAGATTTTGGTACTCTTGATTAGGACTAAATTCACAAATGATCAAATTAAGATTGCACAATTACAGAACCAGAGGAAATTTAATTTTATTGATAAAAATTAAAATGACACCACATTGCCCCCACACATCATCCACTACGTCCAAGAAATGGCCACCGGACTTCCCACCGTGTGCTTCCCGTCCGACCAATCGATTCTTGCGAAAAAGTCCCTCTCCGGTGGAGATGCCATCGCCGGGGCGCTGAAGGTGACCGTGTACGATTTCTTCTCGTTCATCTCTCTGAAACTTAAGGTCTCCGGTTCAATCCTGATTTTAACCGGATTTCCATCTTCCCCAGTGACCGAGACTTTGTACGTCCCGGCTTCACCCACATTCGTCAGAGTTCTGGTGTACTTGACAGATGAAATTGAACTGTTGCCGTCGGCGGCGGCGGCACGCGACGGGAACGAGACGGCGAACGAGGGGTAATTCAGATCTGTGACGCTCATCTTCTTGCCAGAATCGCAGGTGAAGTTTCTTCTCGCGAGAGTGTACATTTGTGCCGGCGTGTAATCCAACGCGCACAGGAAATTCAGGTAATCCACCACATTCAGGTCGTAAACCAGCCCCGGGTTGAGCGCCGCCACCGGGTCGACGTGACCCGAACCGTAAACGAAGGGATTGGCTGGCTTTCCTGTGGCCACGTCGATCAGGCCGCCGCCGTTAGGGTAGGCGGTGTACGCGGTGGTCATGAGAGCCGAGCGAATTGCGGCGGGGCTCCAGTCCGGATGCGCGCCTTTTAGAAGCGCCGCTAGACCGCTGACGTGAGGACACGACATCGACGTGCCGGAGATAATGTTGAACTCCACCCGTCGTTTGTCCACGAATAACCCGGTCGGACCCGCGGCGCCGGTCCACCCGGCTAGGATGTTGACTCCGGGTGCGATTATGTCCGGTTTTAGAATTTCCGGCGTGATCGTGTTCGGGCCGCGCGAACTGAACGCCGCTACAACCGGGGACGGTTTGATTCCCACTTTTGTCCCCTCGAAAGAAATGGTGGCCGTTGGATTAGAATCCGATAAGATGTACCTCCGAATCTCATCTCCGGCTATTTGCCCCACCGCCGTAGCCGGAAGCAAATGGGCGTCGGCCACCAGCTCTTCGCCATTGGCGGCGGTGTTTGCCAACACCATCCCGGCACCGCCGGCCGCTTTCACCTCTAAGCCCTTATCAACCCTTGCATTTATGCCGCGGTCACAAAGTACAATTTTGTCCTTCACCCTCTTAGGATCCAGAGTCCCCATGTAACAGAGATTTCCGTTTATGGAATCACTGGCGTTGCCGGCATAGACTAAAGGAAGCTTCTGGTTAGGCAGAGATTTGCCCTTATACAGTGAAACGCCGGAATAGTTCTTGCCGTTGCCAAGGCTGACGTGCGCCGGGAAATCACGGTCCAATGTTCCGGCACCGACGGTGGTTATCCACGGTGCCAAATTAGAAGAGGTGAATTTGTTGGGACCAGCGTTTCCGGCAGAGCAAGAGACGAGAATTCCCTTCTCCATGGCTGCAAAAGCACCGATTGCGATGCTATCCCTGTGATACTCCGACGTTCCGCCGCCGAGGGACAACGAAAGGACATTGACGTTGTCCTCGATCGCCTTTTCCAGGCCGGCCAAGATGTCGGCGCTGAAACAACCACCCACCCAGCAGACCTTGTAAACGGCCACCCGAGCGCGTGGTGCCATTCCACGAGCAGATCCGGAGGCGAAACCCAAAAGGCTGGCGTCGGGGACGAGAGATCCGGCCGCCGTGGACGCGGTGTGGGTGCCGTGGCCGTCGTCATCTCGCGGCGAATTGGACTCTTTGGACTCGTCAATTGGGCCCTGAGCTGCCTCGTAACCTTTAGAGAAATACCTGGCGCCGATGAGCTTTCTGTTGCAGCTCGAAGCGTTGAAATTCTTACCAGATTCGCACTCTCCCTTCCACCAACTCGGAACCGGGCCAAGGCCGGAGTCGTCGAAGCTCTTCCTCTCCGGCCAAACCCCTGTATCCAACACTCCGACGACGACATCATTTGCCACATCTGAATCCGGGAAAAACTCGGCGTTCCTGTCAAGACCCAAAAACAACGGCGTGCGGGTGGTGTGAAGCTCGTACCTTGTCTCCGGCAACACCGACAGAACACCCGGCTGATTCTGCAGGGACTCTGCCTCCTCCGGCGTCATTCTGGCTGCGAATCCATGGATTGCATTCTTGTAGGCATAGATAAGCTCCCCAGATCCAGAGACAGATCTAAGGGAGGAACTATACCAGTCAGAATGGTCATTGAAGCCAGAGGGCATTTGTGATTTGGCCATGTGAACGATAAAAGTTCTTTTCTCCATGGCCGCAGAGGAGACATGACAAAGATCCAGAAACAGGGGAAGAAGAGCTGCTAGAAACTTGAAGATCTGACAGTGTTTCAACCTCTGGGTTTTCATCTTCATTACTCGGATTACCCAAAGATGAGAGATATGGAGAAGATATCAGAGTGTGAAAGAGACAGTGATGACAAAAACTTATGGGGGAAGGGAGGGAGGGTTCAATTGGTCATTCAGTGTGGAGTATGAAGAGAAAGTGAAGCGGTAACATATGGCCTTTGAATTCTCTATTCAAACTTTTATTTTTCTAATTTTTTAATACACATCTTACAAAATTAAATTAATAAGATTTTATTAATGAAATTAAATTTTAATAATTATAATTTATTAAATAAAAAAATTACATTTAATAAAAAAACATTAAATTTTAAAAAATATTAATAATAAACTAATCATATTACATTTAGTATTCATCTCGTTTTATCTAATCTGGTAATACATACGTTGGAATCTCGTTAACGTATCAAAGTTAATTCGTCCTGATCTTCATGGATGCGCATTCATCGTACCCTCTGATAAACCTCCATACTTTTCTATTTATATGACCCCATTTGGAAATGAGTTGATCTCAGATTTTGTAGGAGGCGTCCTTGATCATTGTGGCAAAAAAACTTCTCCTCAATAAAATCTAACATCACATCTTTTGTTTAATCAGAACTTTTAAGAAAATAAAAATATATAGAAAAGAACATATATAAAATATATGTTAAAAATAAATAAAATTTATCAATGATCGGATGCTACGAGAGGTTGACCCGTGCGGACGTCAACAAAACTTTTTTCACGGGTGTCCATTTTTGAATGCACCGTGATGCCTCGGTCCCTGGTTTTTTGACTTTTCGACATTTACTTTTCTCGGTGTACTTTGTTCCATTGCGTTTTCGAAATCGACACGTTTGGTAAAGTCACATCACATACTAATTTGGCTCAAAACTGAACGGAGGATCGAAGAGGTTAATGATAAAATTAAAATACCTCTATGTATATATTGGTCTTGGCATTTGTGTCAAATGTTGAGTTACCCTTGCATTGTTTGATTTAAAGGGTCCAATTATTGGTGGAACTGACATTATTATTGCTATTGTTTGTTTGTTATAAAATGGTCTAAACCACAACCCAACAAAAGTAAACTAATTGCCAGCCACTTTCCAGCCACACACTCAACCTTATTAAATACCTACCTAATTAGTCTAATTACCCATCCCTCCCCAAAAGACAAACAAACTCCATGCCACAAGAATAGAAGTTCTTTGTCAGGGATTAATTTATGGATAACGTAATTTTAAAGTTAAAACACTTAATAATTGATTTTAAAATGGTGTTTTATGTACAAAATAGTGGCAGAGAGAAGTAGAATCTGACATGCTAAACAAAAATCAGTAGACTGCCGAAATCGAACACTCATCGCCAGAGTTATGGGCCAAACATTGTGGCAGCCCAACATACTTCAATTTTCTGTTAGCTTTGTGTTTATTGTGTTATATATATATATATATATATATATATATATATATATATATATATATATATATATATATATATATATATATATATATATAATATATATATATATATATATATATATATATATATATATATATATATATATATATATATATATATATATATATATATATATATATATATATATATATATATATATAAGGTTCCCATGACATTGGGTTTCAATGTCATGGGATGACCCAAGTGTGTTCCGGTGTCCCATTCGTAAAATTGACGGTTCCTACCCCCCGCCCCGACCAGAACACACCCCTACCTCTGTCAATTGCACCCCACAAGTTGATTTTGACTTTAAAGTCAAATTTTGACTCCAAAGTCAAAATCAACTTGTGGGTTACAATTGAAGGGAGTTGGGGGGTGTGTTCGGGTCGGGGCAGGGTGGGGGGTTTACCGGTGGGAGGTTAGGGGGTAGGAACCGTCGATTTTACGAACGGGGCACCGGAGCACCTCCGGATCATCCCATGACATTGGAACCCAATGTCATGGGAACCCCACCCATATATATATACCCCTCTGTCACCCAATTTTTGTCCACTTTTGACTTTTGGAATTGTTCATCTAAGCATTTTGATTCATCAAATTCTCTCAATGTGTAAGCCTCAATATAGTCATGTGTGGTCTTGTTTGATTTGTCTTAACATATAGATTATTAATATATAATTTCTATAATTTTTTAATATACAAATTACAAGATAAAATGGATTAAAGAAGTGCATTGGATGGTGTGCAAAAATGAAAGTAGACAAAAACTGGGAGACAGAGAGAGTATAAAACATGATTGACACTGTAAATGTATTTCACAATACCTTTTGTAATGTATATGGACATTATTGACACCGTAAATGTATTTTAACTCCTATTTCGAGAATAAAATTATGAAACTCTTATTTAAGTATATTTTTAATATTTTACATATACTTTAGTTTTTTTTTCAAAATTTAACATGTAAATAATCTCTTTCCTTAAAAAATTATCTACTCATTCACTTTTCATATGATCAAACTTTATTTACTTTATTGGTCTATTTTCGTTGCTCAATTTTTAAAATAATATAGTCATGTCACATTTAGTTTGGTAAATCTTTTGATACAGTTTTTAAATATAATAATTTTTATTTTTCTAATCCAGCCCATTTTTTCATATAAAATAATTTTAAAAAAATTTCAATCAAATATTTTAATGTGCAACCTCTTTTTTTTGTAACCAATGAAATACCAGTACGGAGTATTGGGATGGGGCTTATTGTTTCTAGAGTTCAAGCTTATTATTTTAAAACTTTTACGCTATGTTTGGTTTAAAGAATTTGCAAAGAAAATGAATTGGAAAATAATTTTTCTTGTGTGTTTAGAGAGGAAAAGAAAGAAAAAAAGACAAGGAAACAAAATGTACCAAGAAGAGGGAAAATCAAATTCTTCTCATTTTGGTTCGGAAAATGAGAGAAAATCGTTTTCTTTTCTTTTCCAAACCAAACATAAAGTTCTAGTACGGAGCATATGACAAAGATTAAACTTTTTGTACATCAAAAGTGCATACAAAACCGAATCCATCCGTGGCTACATGAAGTACAAAAACAGGGTTTGTATGACTTTCGAGTACACCAACTCATTGGACAATTTTGAAAAACCTATACTACACTTTGCTTCATTTTATACCAAAAATCAAATGTCTGAAGTTGACCAAAAAAAGTAGCTATAGATCTCTTCACCCATGAATCCATTTGTGTCTCTTCTGTTCGTAGATAATGGCTTCTCCACTTAACAGTTCATGGCCACTGAAGGAAAGCCATGTTGCAAGAAGTAAGGGTGGGCCTACAATACAAAGTTGCAAAACTGGTGTTGATTAACAAACAACAAAGCAGATCTTGCTCTATAAGATGTTGCATTGAGATTAGCAATTCATATGTTAAGCGGGTGGGATTACCATGGCTTCTTTTGCAGTAAGCCTCTCCTGATGATCATAACGAAGAAGTTTGTCAAGAAGATCAATGGCCTGCAAGTGATTGTGAACATTCTTGAAATATAATCTTCAACTCCTTCAAGTATAACATGAAGATAATACTGTAGTTTCTGGGTCAAAATGTTTACCTGGGGTGATGCTAGATCTTGATTATCCACATTCATAAATATAGACCACGGTTTACGGCTTTCACTGAACAAGTTACATATAAATTCCCCATCAACTTTTTTTTTTGGAAAATACTACAAGTGAAGAAATATGTCCAATGCCAATGTTTTAGCATCTGGTAAAAAATAGACTGAATCAAAATGACACATCAAACTTCCTTTACTTCTTACTCTCAACGAAGTTTTGGGTAGTAAACGCAGCAATGCATTAAGGGTCTAATGAAAGCAGTCTCCTCTTTGTATTTTTAGAGAGGCAAGACAGTGTGCATCTTGACAGCTGTTGGAATTACATTGGGTTGTTGTTGTACTACAATTCTACAGTTGAAGAATTCCATAATAATCTTTTAACAGCTGTTGGCATTTAAGTCATTTCACTCATTCACTGATGTTAACAAGGACAAACTCATACCTCCCAATCATAGCCACAAGATGATAATCAAGCTCTAGATGATATTTGTGCAAATATGCATTCAATTCCTCTGTCCCAAGAACCTTAGAAGGAGGTGTTAAGACCGTCAGATATCATATGAGCTAAATCTTAGGGCAAATTTGGTAGGAGGGATTTGAAGGGGATGATTTATTTTTGTTATATTTATTTATCTCTTTGTTAGTCTTTTAGATACCACGTGAGAATACACTAATAAAATAAATATCACCCATCCCTTCAAAACCCAACAACCAACAGCAAAAACCATGATCACAATTATCAATCGAGATACCTCCGCGATTTTGACGAGCTGGTCTTCATTATTTTGTCCGTAAAAGAACGGTTCCTTGCGGAAGATCTACAAAAGTTTTAATATGATATGATATAACTAAAGCTATTTTTTTATTAAATAAAGAGACTTCCATTAAAATCATGTAGTTTGGCACTTTTAGCTCATTTGCTGATGATCACAGTACTACTCCTCTGTCCTCATACAAAGCCTAGGGCAGCCGGAATGTTTATTGAGGAACAACGAGCTATGAAAATGAAACACACGCTGGAAGATGAATTGTATTACCATTCCTGCAAACATGCAGCCAAGGCTCCACAAATCTAAAGAATAGTCATAGCTTTGTAAGTTAACCAAGAGTTCAGGACCCTTAAAATACCTGAACAACAATCATACTTTAGTGATGGCTATAGTTGGCATTATAGCTTAAACCGACTCAGTTGTTACCTTTATTTGTGTCTTTGAAATCAAAGTTGTTACCTTGAAGCCACGCGAACATTGTATTCCTTTCCTCGGTGGTAAAATTCAGCAAGCCCCCAGTCTATGAGGTAAAGCTTTCGAAACACATGGTCTATCACAACATTTTGAGGTTTCACGTCTCTATGCATTATTCCCTGGGAATGACAATAGTCTAATGCCTGCAGTTTCATCAAGATTCAAAAATTTTCGTTTTGCATCTAGACTGCAAGTGTCAAATTAAAATCCATTTCACAACCAATTATTTAATCTTCGGTTCCTAATAATAGTCAACCAAATGATTTTTTCCATTTACCTTGAGAAGCTCATACATGTAGTAACTTATGTCATAGTATGTTAATGTGGGGGATAGCACAGACAGATCTGTACCGTTCACAAACTCAAATATCAAGCTTGGAGTTTTTGAGTGCTGATCTCGGACAGTGTTGAGAAGTTTAACAATATTTGGCCCGCCAAAAAGGTTTTGCAAAATCTTGACCTCTCTCTTTATCTATATGGGATTATCATAGTAAATAGATGTGAATCCACACGTTGCACTGGGCATTTCAGAACTCAAGAGTAATATAAAACTAAATAATACAGATAAACGGAGTACATCTTTTTATATAAGTGAACATTTCATTAAAACTGTAATCAGATAGAGCACATGATGTTCTTTCTACCTGCACATGCAAGCGTAGATGGGCTTGCAAAGATGTTCAAAAGGCAAGATTATCATGTTCATATAAAAGATAGCATTCAAAAACATAATATTAATTCCATTCTTCAATTAGCCGCTATCCAGCACAAATATCACCCCCCCCCAATGGCAAGAGATAAGGATTAGTCTCCCAACCTTTTTCTTCTTAACAGGCTTTAGAATCTTTATTATGCACTTTTCATTGCTATGGACATTCATTCCCTCAAAAACCTTACTGTATTTTCCTCTTCCGACTTTACGAATCACTTTGTAGTCTCTTTGATCACTGAAATAATAATACAAAAGTGCTCACATTCATAATAATATACAAAAGCACAAAGATGATGCACACACACACACACATACACAAAGCACAAAGATTACTCCCTACGTCTCATAAAAAGGTTCCACATTTCTTTTTGTCCAAAAAATTCCTCTTTCTTTTTGAGGAAACAATTTTGTGGTCGACACACACCATACATTTTCACTTTTCTTAATAATCATGTCCGGTTAATCAAGGAACCTTTTTTTGGACGGATGGAGTATTAGGATTTTCATTCAATCGTCAAATAATAAAATCCCACTTTCTTTTTGAGGAAACAATTTTGTGGTCGACACACACCATACAATTTCACTTTTCTTAATAATCATTTCCTGTTAATCAAGGAACCTTTTTTCGTACGGATGGAGTATTAGGATTATCATTCGATCTTCAAATAATCAAATCCATACCTTAAGTCTTAACACACGATGGATCATATATAAATGAGGGATATGTTAACGTTTGTAGCAATATTGATATCAGGATACCCATACATTTAGCATTTGTTTGGGTAAAAGCTTTGGAGGGAATGAAATATAAACTTGAAGAAGGGTTGAGTGAAGTAGCTATACAGTCCTCAGAACTTCATAATAAGAGGCTTGAGCCTTAAAGAAAAAGGGTTACACTCTGAAGACGCATCTCAAGTCTTTTTGTGAGGCGTGTTATCATTTGTGAGACTTTAGGTAATAAGGCTTATATAATGAAAGTTAGTCCCTAATATGTAAGAAACATCATATCAGTCTATTTTTCTCTCTATGCTGCAGCTCCCCAGCTCCAAGACTCAGCTCCACTTGGTCACTTTTTTCCCAATGCTTTCTGCTTGTTCTTCTCTGTTCTTTGTTGTATTGTGAACTTGATATTAATTTTAAATGCTTTCTATTTTGATATATTACGCTTTACATGATGAGATGAGATGTTCAATGAAAAATTGTCAAAGTACTGCTCCTGTTTTTATTTGCTGGCATATTTGAGGCTTGCGTTTAGACGCCTTGCCTCTCCAAAACAAGAACCAAACTATATTTTAAACCTCGATACCCAAACTAGCCTTTTAACCTTGCTCAGGAGAAGTTACATTGTCATCAAATTGTTCTCCACAAAACATATTTTATGAACTCTCCCCATTTTTCCTTCTCTCTTAGCCCAAATGAAGGCTTAGAGTACAAAAAGCAGAAATGCCATTTAGAATAATATTGAAGCGCTTTTAACATCGAGTACATTTTCCAAGTGTGCAAAATTTATGACTTATGGACCATTTATGGCTGTATTCCTCGGAATTATATCAGGAACAAATAATAGTGCCCTAAACTCCAATGTCCAGTTCAGGGAAGAGATGATTTAAGGGCTAATAAATGGGAGAATACTTACCCCCAATGAACATTGAAAGCTTCGTAATCCCAATACGTCCTATGGCGATCTCTGTTGACATCAGCGTATACTCGAGCTCTGGACATGGATCTCACGGAGATCCCTGCATCGGAGAGGTTAAGGAATCCGATTGAAGAGAACAGATTGACTGGAGTCGGAGAGGGCGGTGCGGGGCGGAGGTTAGGTTGCTCCGCCAATGGCGCACGGAGGGCTATGATGGTCCAGACGAGATAGAAACGGAAAAAATGGTGCGAGCATCTTCTTCCCGGCGACGCCACTGCCGCCGCGCTTCTCACCCTCTTGTTACAAGGTTCTGTTTCTCTGAGCGCTTCTGCTTTTTGCTGGTTAGACTGCAGAATCTGTGGATTAGCTATGGGACTGTTTTGGTCTTTTAATTAGGTCCTCCAATTCAAAATAAATAAATGTTTATAAATGTTCATAACAATTAGCAAAAATTTCAAATAAAAATTTCAATTTTTCACATGACAAATTCATATAACAAATTGTCAAATTCACAACAAAAATTCATACCACAAATTTATAAAGATTAAAGATTTTTCATATTTACACATAACAAAATGTAAAATTCTTAAAGAAATTCTCAAATTAGTATTATCTCTGTCTACAAATAAACTTTACATTGCGCGTTACGATGTTTGATTGAAATTATTTTCAAATTATTTTATAGAAAAAATGGTGTAGAATTGAAAAATAAAAATTACATATTAAAAAACTATATCAAAAGATCTATAGAACTAAAGGTGACATGACTATATTATTTTATCAAATGAGTGATGAAAATCGGATATATACGGAGTAATATTTAAAAAATTAGGCCATTCCCATTCCCAAATTTGGTTGGACTGGACTTCAATATATATGTATATACTCCGTATTTGCTAGTTGCTACAGTAGTTCGGTACGGGAGATTCGGTTCGGGACAAAGCCCATTCCCATTCCTAAATACCCGCCCGAAAAATTGGTTCGGTATGGTTCGAAATTTTTTCAGGATTTTTCAGTTCAGTAAAATTTTATACGGGTAATTCGGGAATTTTCGGAAACGGTATGGTACATGTTCACCCCTAATTGGGATCTAGAAGCAGTCACTTTGAGCTCCATGTTCTGCTGCCGAATAAGTTTTTTACTGATGCTGCTTTAATGATCATTTTATTGGTTGATTTGAGATTCTCTGCGATTGTGCACAAGTTTTTTTGGCCCTACTTACACTCCTGATGACTACATTTTGACACGGGTTCTGGTTGTGACCTTCATGCCCTGGATTAAATTGTGCTGATTGAGTATTTGGGTGCAAGACTGCTATGGTCTTTAAAACAGTTTGACAAACTTTAACAAATTTCGAAATACTTTCTCAAACTCAACAACAACAGAGAACAGAAGCTAACACTTAGAAACATGGCATTGCTGAAGCTATGTGAGGCGATAGACCATAAAATAATGCTAATGAGGAGAATGAAGAAGGTTTTGGTGATAAAGAAGTTGAATTGGAAGAGTATATATTGTTTACTAATTTTATTTTTCAATTATCTTTAAATTTTGGATAATGTCTTCTTTTGAGTTGTCTTTAAAATTTCATTGTTGATGAGTTTTGACATACAAGAAGAATAGTTGAGAGATAATAAATATTTTAGATGTAAAAAAAATTATTCATGATGACAATGAGCAGTATGCAGAGTATTATTTTATTCTAATAAATATATTATGGCAATGATAATTTTTTTAAATATAAATTATTTTTATTTTATTAGATTATTTTTAATTTTAATTATAGATTTCATAAACAATTTTTAATGACTAATTACAATAGTTCATGTTACAACAATGTATAAATTTATAAAATAGTTCATATTTATGTAGCAATAATCTATATATTATAAACAATCAGACATAATTCCATAAAATCCTGTTGATAAAACATATTAAAATCTATCAAAATCTGCATGAACTTAAAACAATCCATAGATTTTGCATAATCTAAAGACTTTAAACAACTATCGAAATCTTTCATAATCTTGATTGAATTCGCCCCCCCTAAATTTACATTAGAATTAAATATAATATTTTCATAATTTATGATAAAAAATATCAAGTTTGACTAGAAATATTTAAACAAAAACATTTTGTCCTCTAAATGACCAGAAATTTTAAAAGATACCTATTTTAACTATCTAGTTTCTAGCATTTTATATTTATTTAAATGTTCTTTTGACCACTGTGTCTTTTTATTATCTGTTCTTTATGTCTTGTTGTTGGATTTCAACACATTTTTATACTTTAAAATAAGAGTACATTTTCTTCAAAAAAAAAAGAAAAATGGAATGAGCGAAATGAGGATGAAAAAAAATAAGGAGAAAATGAAGAGAGAAAAATGTATTGTTTGGATGCGAAGAAAATGAAAAGGAAGTGAGAAGAAAGGAAAATAGAAATTTTCATTCTTTGTTTGGTTGAAGAGAAAGAGGAAGGAAAGAAAATGTGATAGTTAAAATGAAATTTCATTGTTAATTTATTTTAATAAAATAAATTAACTACAGACTACTCTGTATTATATACGACTATACGAGTACTCCATACTCCATTGAAATCAACCCCAATTTTTTAAAGCCATAAGTTATCATCAATTTCAATTGCTAGAGTGAAATTAAAAAACATAAAATAAAATAGTAATAAAGCGGAGAAGTGAGAAATAATAAGAGGAAAAAAATTTCAGACCAATGAATGATAAAAGATAAATGGGTAATTTCAAAACTTTTCTCTCCTTCTACCAGATTTCCTCGCCATAATTAGAGAGAAAAGTTTAGGCATTCACGGGTTGCATCTTTTCTCTCTCCCCCCTTATTTCTGGTGCAATCCAAATTGATAGGTGTATTCCACCCACGACCGGTCAAAGAGGGGGGACCAATTAGTTGACCGGTCGATCTCAAAAATTTTGGAAGGGAGACTTAAATCAGCAGCAAGTCGATATGTAATCGGCCCAAAGATGACCGGTATACTTCACGAAAAAGTATACCGGTCAAACTACTTTGTCGCCCTATTTATTTCCTAACTTCGATAAATTCATCCATCGGAGATTACCCGGTGTAGTTTCTAGGGTTGGAAAGTGTCGGCATAAGAGAATCTAAGAGGGCTTGGCGTGTAGCGACTCATGTCAATGGAGGATAGCTGGAGATGCTGAAGGAATGTTTCCAAACCAGAACGCGACAAGGGAAGTAATTCCCCTGACAAGACGACAGGGCAGCTCGAGGACGAAACCAGTCACCTCGCACCACATCAGCAGCATGCCCCCACGTGGGCGCACGTGGTCTTGTCCCTCTTAGCCTAGTATAAATAATAATGTAAACCTCAGAAAAAGGGATCCGAATTGATCCCCTCTAAACTCCCTTGTAAAGCACCCGTGCATTCTCCGTTATAATATAAATTGGGCTACAGGTGTTCCACCTAAAGTCCTACCGGTCAATCTGCGTGTTTTTATCTTTCTTACTTTACCAAATCAAGCAAACTATTCTAGACTCGGTCTAGTATAGTTTGCCTGGTCGAGTAATTTTCACCATCACAAACGATAGAAAGACATGGGGATGTGAGTTTTCTCCTCCCTAATTATCTTTCCCTTCACTCTCTCTCCATCCAAATACAAGGTTAGAGTCCCTACACTCCTTCCCTAGGATGAGTGAAAGAGGTAAATCGTAAGATGTATCTTAACTTGCCAAGAAAACAAAATTTTTGTCGTGGCTAAACACACATACTAAGGACCGGATTCAAAAAGTCGCCTCTAAACTTTGAGCCTCCACCTTTTAAGGCAGCGTTTTGTCCAACTTATTTTTTTTATTACTTATTCTTATTATTATCAGATCATGACAGATCAGATTTTCAAAAAAAATAATATCAAATCAAACAAATATAATGCAACCTAACACCCCACTCACCAACAAAGTTCACCAAAGGGGGAGATTGTTAGTTCCATATTGTGTTGGCATTATTTTTTGACAAACGAATAGATTTACCTAGAATTATTTTAGATATTTTATTTAGACTTAGAGTTCTAGCATGTGAAGAAAGAGAAAGAGGAAAGAGCTTGAAGAAAGAAGTCTAATCCTACTTGGTTTACTATTCTTGACGAGGAAGACATGGTTGAGACTCCTAAGCACACTCTAACAAGTTTAATATGCCCTATATATTATCTTCACCCTCCCTTAGGGTTTTGGACGTGCAAAAACTACAAAAACCAGAATCAAATTCGATCAAAAAGAAAAACAAGGTGCAAAGTTAGACAGTGAAAAGTTTCTGGACAGCCGCACAGATTTGATCATCGCCGGAGATCCGACAGTTGGATTTTGCTGAAACTTTCAGAGGGTGTTCTCAACACATAGAGCTTCAACGTGTTAAAATTTCACGTCAATCGGAGTTACGGATATTCTGTTATCGAAGTTACAATCTACACACTGTTGCTGATTTTTTGCAGAAAACACTGCCCTGGTTTTCTCGATGGTTGGAGTACCAAATCTTGTCTGATCGTGCTGAAATTTTAGGAGGAGTCTAAGGACTCGTGGAGCTTCAATCTGAACGGTGGAGATCGAATTCCAACGGTTCAATCTTGATTTATGAGCTTCTGAATAGTTTGCAGATTTTTGTAGATCAAGGAGAGTCTTTATTTGAAGGTGTATTGGAATCTACGTCTCTTTGAGAAGGTGTAACTAGCCGTGGAGATAGACGCAAACCGAGTTTGTCGTCAAGTCATTCGTAAGTAGACAAATCAGTACATTAGAAGGTTCTGTTGTGATTGATTGTGTAATTCTTACGGTGATTTAGTGTAAGAGCTATTACACGGACGTGGGCCTTGCAGACGTAGGAGAATTTGCTCCGAACTGCGTGAACAATTCTGGTGTCTTGCTTACTGTTTTTACTTCATATTTTGCGTGTGTGCTTGTGACAGAGAAGTGTTATAGCACACTGTCCGTCATCTGTTACTGGACAGTGCTGCAGCATCTCCTCTACAACATAGTTAATTGTTTTGTTTGCATAGCTTGTGTTTGTTGTTATCCGCTGCAGCCCCCACGAAGTTACACATTCTTCTCCAATCTAAGTGCCGTATCCCTTATTTCCACCAACCAGAGGGTCTCTTATTTGTGATAAGACCTACGGCCCCATCGGCAAAATTGAACTTGCAGAAGTATCCCCCATTGAAAGTTTTGTCCCAATATATATATATATATATATATATATATATATATATATATATATATATATATATATATATATATATATATATATATATATATATATATATATATATATATATATATATATATATATATATATATATATATATATATATATATATATATATATATATATATATATATATAAAGCCACACCTACTTATACAAACTGGATGAGAGTGCGATAGGCGGGCCGAAATATAGGGATAATAAGCCAACCAAAAACTGTATTTACTCCCTCGCTAAAAGATTATCTATTAGTTACGGAGTACTTCTTTCATCTCTAAACATTGAGTTTATTTTAAAATAATGTTTGGAAATATTAAATTTTTATAATATTTAATTATTTTAAATTATATTTAATTCGTAATTAAAAGATGTCAACATTCAAACAAAAAAAATCAAACTATAACAATATTTTAGGAACGTAGAGAGTATTATTTTGCTATCTTCCCCAAAAATTTGAAAATAATTGAGAGAGGAGTACGTACGGAGGAGGGGAGGGTATAGCGTATTCTGCGGATCACACGCCACCAAACTGCGCAGTTATTCAGCGGATTGGAATTGGATAAGATTGGATAACCATGTGGTTGCTGCTCTGGGCCAATCCCAAAACATGGCCCATGTACCTTGCCACGTAAAGCTGAGGCGAATCTACCTCAGCATGTAACCCCCCTTCTTTTCGAATTTTAGTACACCATCCTTTTCCAAAATCAATTTTGAAATACGTACTATTTTCTTTTATTTAGTTATAAAAAAAGAGTACAATTTTTTCATTATATAAAATTATTTCCAACTCAATTTAGTTGAAAATGGTTATGGAATTAAATAAAATAAAATTTACACATTTAAAAATTAGATAAAATATCTAAAAAAACAAGATATGACAAGAGTATTTTTTATCAAATGAATAGTAAAAATATGCATGGTTAAAATTAAATTTTACTCCTTCCATCCTCAAAGATCTTTGCAGATACTAATCTTATGATCAAACACTAAATCTCATCAAAATCTTAAACATCTAAGGTGGTTATTTATAATTCTAACTTCTAAGGCTTCCAACATTTATTGTCCTGACCTTACCTAAATTTGAATCCCCACCAAACCAAAATCTGAATCCAAATAGAAAAAGTCAATAAAGCTTCTCAGCATAAATCAAATACAAACTCAAACTAAGTAGGTCGAGTTTTAATATACTAAAATTTGAATTGAATCCACCTTGATGACATGTGTCTATCATTGTGCTTTGAAGAAATTTTAGAACCAATCCCAAGCTTAAATCAGAAAAAGATAGAACTACACTTCGAGAGGCTCAAATCCTCATTGAATTTTCTTATTAGAAAATATTATGGCGTCTAGGTGTGGACCCTAAGGTAACAGTTTGCGGTTGGAGAGTCTGGCATGCATTCTCCCAACTACATGAGCATTGTTTTGTATGAGAGTCGAGGTTGTGAATGCTTGTCTGATTTGTGATGCTAGTATGAAGTCGATAGGGCTCATCTTTATATTTTGCCACTTTACAAAATCTGTTTGGAGAATACTAAATGTTGATGGGGTGCCGCTTACCCATTTGTAGACTTGAAGAAAGGCGTCAAGTTTGTTTCTCTTCGGGCACTTGACCACAAGAATTTCAAAAATTGTGGAGGGGCTCTTGGCCATCTCGAAAGCTCGAAATTCAACTCTTTGAAAACTTTGGGTGTCGACACCTTTCGTTGTAGTAATTTGGGCTTGAGAAAGCTATACGACACAGAGGTAGAGTTTGGCTGAAATGATTGCTACGACATATAGCTTGGCTGGTTGGTCAATGACCTTGGAAAATAAGGGAGTAGATCAGGCTAGTCACAGAGTCTGGGTGTACATTATTGCTTCTATGTTCCTGCACTTGGGGAAGGTGGCCACAAAATGTATAACGTGGAATCCGAGTAGATTTTTTCTTGCAACTTTCAACAAGGTGTTCTCATGTCCTTTAAATCTCCCTTTGGCGGAGGTGTTTGTACGAGACACTTTCATGACTTAAGAAAGAGGGGATTCCCTATGCTTTCGTGTTTTCAGATTGCTTGTAGATGGTTACAACTATCTGCGAAAATATTTGTTCGGCTCCATTTTATTTTGGGTCTATTATTTTGGAATGCAAGTCATTGATATTGGATTTTAATTCTGTATAATTTCTTTTATTTCTCGTGTTGGTAATGTTAATGTTCACTCTCTCGTTATACGGAGATTTACTCTTTTTTGGAAAGATATTTGTGACTCGCCTATTTTCTCTTTCTTCTATAATCACTATCAATTATGTAATTTAACTTTTTCTAAATTTCGGTTCCGTGCAAAGGAAAATTAACTACTACTTCTATTCTAAAACATTCTTTTCGATCTGTTTTTAAAATTAGATCGATGTCATTTCAATTCAACTTATTTGATTGTAGGTGTAAAATATAAAATTAAAATTTATATATTAAAAAACGACATCTAAAATTCTATAAAAAAATGTGATAAAACTATATTATTTTATCAAATAACTAACAAAATAAGTAAAACATAATTAAAATTTGACTACATAGATAGTTAGTGAGAATATCATTTTAGAAATGGATGGACTATTTTTTCTTGGGATATGCTTTGGTGTACCCAAATGTACATCACCCCTCATTTTACCATTCATTTTATTTTGTTTTTAATTTTGATTTTTTTTTTGAATTTTTCTTGCTTTTTTGTATGGTGATGGAAGGAGTGGGGATGTTTGAGGTACACTTTTATTGTACCCCTCGCATTTTCCTTTTTTCTTTCTTCTTTCCTATTGTTTTACCCAACCCACAAATGCAAAGATAAAAGCAAAAGCACTGACTTTTATTCATTCTCAACCGTTCTGATTCAACCGATCAATTCAGGGCATATTATTGGCATACTTTCATTTTCCCTTTCATTTTCTCCACTGCCATATTTTATTTTGGCAGAATAAAAAAATTAAAGGGAATCCTGCGCCAAATGTTTTTTTCCAAAACTCCCTGAACACATAAAAAAAACATTAAAAAAAAACATAAAATTAATTCATCAATTATATCATGAATTAATTGATGAACAAGTTTAGAAGTTTGGGTTCTCCTCCTCCGTAATGATCCCCTGCACCGCCAGAATGGCCGTCGAAACAAGCGGTCGTCACAGACTCCTCGGAGTTCATCGACGGAGTCTCCGGCCGCCGTCTCTCCGGCAACGGGCTAGTACTGTTATGCCCCTTCGAATTGAAGGTCTGGTGACGACCCTGCAGGTGTAAGCCGAGATTAAGATCGGCCAGCCGGAGGTCACCCGATTGCCGTCCATCTGTGAAACGGCGTCGTTTCTGGATTTTGTTCGGACGTGCGGCGGCGTTTCGACTAAGATCTCGACCCTTCGATGTGTCGGTGCACCCCGAGGCCTCTCCAACCTCCGCCGCGCTGCCAACTATCTCCGGGATCGGCTCCAACGCGCCACCGTGGAGGACGGTTTCCACGGCCGTTTGACACACGTGCCAGTTCCCGCTCCATAATAACCCCACCGCTCCGTTCACCGGGTTCACCGTCCTTCCCACCGCTTCGTACAGCAAAGATTGGAACAGAGCTGCAAAACACACCGAGTAATTAATTGTCAACATGTTTTCAAAAATTATTTGATAAAATATTTAAAATTAACTTTTCATTGTTATATTCATCAACAATTAAAAGGTACTCACTCCCTTATCAAAAACACTTACACTTGCTCTTTCATTTTTTTCCCTTCCAACAAAAAACTTTTGCTTTCTATTAAAAAATCTCTCTCTTTTTTTCTTACTTTTTCATACCCTACCTATCACATCATACTTTATCTCTAATAATCTATCCATCACATCTTACTTTTACCTATCACATCAAGGGCAAAATTGGAAGTCAACTACAATTTAATACTTCCTTATTTTTACGCAAAGTCAAAAGAGAAACACTTTTTCCGGAGGGAGTAAAATACTGACAGGGTCTCTGGTTTTCCGGTACGGCGGAGATGAAAGACATGAGACCGGCGCGGCCGAAAAACTTGGCGACGAAGAGGGTGGCGTGGCCCTGGGCTTCGGCGCATTCGATCCACTGCAAGCAGGCTCTAAGAATACAGTTATCGCTGCATCCCTTTCGAAGGACTCGGCAGCCATTGCAGCTCATAATTACTGGGATTTTTATGGTAATTTCACATAGACACCGGAGTAATTAGTTACTTTTCCGTCACACCCAAACGCGAACTAGTCAAGGATTTGAAGTGGATTAGGGTACGTATTGGGGAGACAAGAAATTGGGAAGCATAAAATAAAATGGAAAATGGAGAAGGAATAGTGGAGAAGACTTTTTGGTTTGTAACGAAATGAGGGGTCTATAATCTATATATAGAGAATGTGGCAAGGAGGACTGGAAGAGTGAGCTTCACGTATTTTGATTTTTAATACTCCGTATATAAAGTGTCTACGGAGTATATTTTTTCTGTCTCAAAACAAGGTTTTCCTTCAATTTACAATGCTTGGCTAAACCTATTTTTATATCAATATAAGTAAAATTGGTCTAGAATTAAAAAATATAAATTATATATTAAAAAATTATATAAAAATTCTACATACGTAACAAGTGGTGACAATATTATGTTATTTTATCAAATAGTCAATGAAAAAATATACATAAAGTTGAACTAATTGTTAGTCTTTTTTAAGAAGAAGGAAGTTTTTTTAGGAAAAGAAGTATCTGTATGGTAACCCTATATCACAAATTCAATCATTTATTCCGTGTTTGGATGAGATGAACTTGGAGAGAATTAAAGAAAGATATTTGAAAAAAATACAAATCTCACAAACTTTTCTTCATGCGTGTTTATTTGAAAGGATGAACCCCATTCCTAAAGTCTCCTTAGAACAGGCTAGACAATCATATAATTAAGAAGAGATAAATTAAACTTTAATTACATATTGTTGATAAAAGATGGAACATAAATCTAGTATATATATTTACAAAAAGTCAAAAATTCTGTGTTTAACATAATTGTTTTCCAGTAGAATTTATAAGAATTAACTCAAAGAATTTTTTCGTGAACTACTTTGGTAAATTGTGCAATGCCCACCGGATTGTTGTGTTTATTTGGTCAGTCATGATAAGAGCACATACATCACTTTTGCACTCAAAAAATAAACACCAATTTTTAGGAAAAATTGATATAAATACTCCCAGAAATTTGAAAGTTTACAATAATACTCCCAAAATTAATTAAAGACTCTGGTGTTCCCAATTAAATTATAGGTTTACGTCACTACTCCCATTAAGCCTTATCAGCTTTTCCTACGTTTTTATGTAATTAATTAAGCTAAGTTGGCATCTTAGTTGTTTTTTTGTTTTCATAAGAGGAAAAATTTATATAGATACTCATAGAAATTCAAAATTTTACAATAATACTCCCAAAATCAAATAAAGACTCCAGTTCTCCCAAAAATATATTCTCGTTGCACGTTACGATATTTGACTGATATTATTTTTAAAGTATTTTATATGAAAAAAGGTGTAAAATTTAAAAATAAAAATTACATATTAAAAAACTAATATAGTAATATGTAAAAATAATTCTTTTAGTAATATTACAGATTAATTAATTGAGCTTAATTGGCATCGTAGTTATTTTTTTATATTTTAATACAAAATACCCCCTCCGTCCAAAAATTATCTTCTCATTTACTGTTAAGAATATTAACAAGATCAAATTTTATTTACTTTGCTTACCTATTTTAATTATATACTTGATAAAATAATATAATTATATCATTACTAGTTTTATAAATCTTATGATGTAGTTTTTAGATATATAATTTTATTTTTTTGGTTTCACACCACTTTTATGAAACATCGTAACACGTAAAAAGAAAATATTTTTTAGAGTACTGGAGTCTTTATTTGGTTTTGAGAGTATTATTGTAAAATTTTGAATTTCAGGGAGTATTTATATAATTTTTCCCTCTTATTAAAAAAAACAACTAAGATGTCAACTAAGCATAATTACTTACATCTATGTGTAAGAAAAGCTGATTAGGCATAATGGGAGTAGTGATGTAAACTTATAGTTTAATTGGGAGCACCAGAGTCTTTTATTAAATTTGGGAGTATTATTGTAAAATTTTGAATTTCTGGGAGTATTTATATCAATTTTTCCCAATTTTTATGTTTGTATGAGCACAAAAACACTTGTATTTGTGTTTGCTCTACAAAGTGGTGTATTTCTTTCTACTTTTATTCTACAAGTTATTTTATTATACACTGTACATCTTTACGATATTAAAATTTGTATCAGTTTTCAATTTAAAATAAAAATAATTTAAATCAAACTGAATAATCCAATTGGGCCTATCTAAAGGAATTTGAGACAATAATACGTAAGAAGACCCCATCAAGTGATGTTAACATGATTTTTCACCTTTAAGCAACTTTACAAAAGCACCGGGGAGAAAAGAAAACGCATATAGGTGGAATAGCTTACCACTTCGACAAGTCACAATGACATTACATGCCAATTTACTCGAGATTTTACAAATTTAAAAAAAATATTAAAAAAAAATAATTAAAACTTGATAATTAGAAAACGGAAGATTGTGAACCATATGCATATTTTTACTTTATTAAAAAAGTAAAAAATGAGATAATTATTTTAAAACGAATCAAAAAGGAGAGAGTACGTACAATGAGAGAATAACTCTTACTTTATGGGTAAATCGTCGTCACCAAAGAAATTCATTCAACACAAGATCGAATGCTCTAATGATAATCCATCAATCTTTTCTTATAAGAGTGTATGCGGTGTGGGTCACGACCGTCTCGCCATTCATTTGTGTTACTTAGCGCCACATCAGATTACACCGTTGTCTACATATATATATATATATATATATATATATATATATATATATATGTATATATATATATATATATATGTATATAAATCTATCGAGAATTAAAAATACAGAACGTTATTGAATTAAAACCTGAGTTGATCGCTAAATAAATTTATATCTTTTAGTTTGATTGAGCTCAAATGTCTCATAATCATTCTAGTGGCGTCCAGGTGTGTGGTTCATCCATAAAATAAAAAAGGGAATAGAATTAGAATAGAGTATATATTTACGTACTCATCAAACTCAAAAAAAGGGGGTTTGGTTTGGTTTGTTAGATTCCAAAGTATTGGGCAAAGAACGGCTCCGTGTCACCGCGCGCATGCAAATGGCTCGCTCCATCTGCCGTTCATTTTTCTTTTTCTTTTTTTTTTTGTTTTTCCACTATAGTAAAGATAATAATATTCCTCCTCGCCCCTTTAGTTTTTTGCATTAACAACGGACGGAGTGAATGAAGAGACAATATATACGACATGCCAAAGCAAGTTGAATTGCTAAATCCCTTATAAGTAAAAAATCTCCCGTGTTTTCAAAGATGGAAGAGGTATGAATTTAGATGAATCCATACTTGTACATGCGAGTGTGCGATTAACACACTCTCAAATTTGGAATGAAAAAATTAGACACAACGTTTTTAAAAGTTTAAGAACCATTAATATGATTTTTTAAAGCACGGGCCGGGGAAAATCTGCACAATTTTTGAAGAGGTTAATTTGAAAGTTTCAAATCCAAACAATTCCAAATGGTAGTCGTCCCTAATTATGGTGGAGTAAATGTGGGGGCAAAATAAGGTAAGATGTGTCCAAAAGAAGGTGATAATGGGAAGTGGCAAAATGTGGTGTCCCCGGCGGCGGGGAGATCGGAGGAGGGCTTGCATTGTCAAATCACCCTTCGCCGTGGCGATCTTATCCATCCACTCTGCTTCTATTCTTGTAGGGCTACTCCCCCCATCCCTTCCATCTCACTTACATTTGTGATTTGCCATCCTCTCTAATATCTCGGACATCTTTGACAATAATAGTGTTTGAGATTAGCGTTATCATTTAAAAATATTGTCTATGGATAGCGTTTAGCGTTACCATTTTTAAAGTAATCTGCACCATTAAATTTTTATCCAAAACATTAATTTTAATCTCTAACGTTACTCTCAAACAGACCCCTCATTATTTTTTTCCATTATATCAATTTGTGATCAAAACTTAATTTCTCATATCTCACAAAACGTTTATCCTAGGTATGAGGGAGCGCTGCGGCCATGTATATGAGCCTTATCCTTTTTTCTTGTATTTCCATCATGAGTGCTTCTTCGGTGAATATTAGATATACTCGTGTATATCATTTTTGTAGATTTTTTTACATAATTTTTTAAAAATTATTTTTAAAAATGCTCATCTATGTAGTAATGATTTACTTATTTTAGTCATATGTGGGTCCATGATGATCTTTAAGTCTACCATAAAGTTTGCCTTTCACATCACGCATCCCAACTTAAATGATGCATGCCTTCGAGCCTAGTTTGAATTGAAAATACTTAAACTCGGCGCGAGCTTAATAATATGGACCGTGCTACAGTGCACCCACCCCTGCCTCCATTGCTGCCTCCCTATTTAAGATGTTTTTTTTACTTTTTCTTTTTTTTTCGTTCCTCTCTCCGGCTCTGCTCTTCTACGCCAGTCAGCCGCGCACGACCTCCTCTCCCTTCTGCGTTCTCCTTCATACAAGGAAGGTAATATCTTTTTTTTCTTATCTTCCTCTTCATATCAAATTCAGATATCCATAAATTGAAAATTGCAAATTGCAGATCAGATTGATTCTTCATCGATCGGACACACAAATTGCAAATTGGAGTGGCGACCCAGCCTCTTCCTTCGCGGCCGACCAGCCACCACCACCGCCGCACCCACCCTCAGGTACCCCCCTCAATCCACTGCTTCCCCCCCCCCCCCACCCTTGCTCCGTCACCGGCCTTCCCTGACCAACCCTTCTCCGTGTTCTTGAGTTGCAGCCCAGTTGTAAGTGTTGATATTTAGATCCCATTGTATGTTCATTTGAAGTAGTGGAAAAAATTTTTTTGTTTTGGTGTTACAGAGATTAAAGTTCTGTGAACCTAGGGTTTATCCTTGTCACAGATGATAATAATCTGTATGCACTCTGCATTTGGTGTATAGTTGTTTTCTTCATAGTCAGGCATTGTATTATATTAAAGGTAATGTTTTTTTGCAGCTTTTGAACCAGATTTGTTTCTTAAAGATCCTTGCTTTCAGTATTTAGTTAACGACGAAAGGCAAGAACAGACGAGTGGTGAGATTGGACAGAACACGGATGGCATTAACAATGATGTCCTGAAGTGGGGATGAAGTTTGCTTTTTGCTTTTTGTGTAAAGTATGTAACAAATATTATAACTTTCTCTGAGTTCTATGCACATAAACTGATGTAACTCTATCTTCACATACATTAAGTCTCTGTGAAGTCTGTGACATAGACAGTTATTCCATGTGAGCACCAAAAAATCTAATGTATGCGTTTTAACTTTGTTTTTAGCTATACAAGACCCCCACATATGTGATGAGATTCTGAAGATGGTGTATGTGCATAACGTTAAGTAACTCTGTCGTCACATACATTAAAGCTATGTGTAATGGGTAAAATAGAGAGTTAATCTCTGGGAGGGATCTGAAAGTAAATCTGTAATTCAGTCATAAACTAAGGTGTGTCATTCATCACACACAGTAACAGATTGTACATTATCAAGTAGAAATTCATGATGATAAAAGCCCCATTACAAAAAAAATCAAAAAAATCTGAAGTGCATAACATGACTTGAGTTTTACGAAAGCTAGAAGATGGTGTATGTGCATAATGTTATGAAGATGGTGATAAGATTCTAAAGATGGTGTATGTGCATAATATTATGTAACTCTGTCGTCACATACATTAAAACTCTGTGTAACGGGTAAAATAGACAGTTATTCTCTGTGAGGGCTCTGAAAGTAAATTTGTAATCGAGTCATAAACTAAGGTAAATCAGTCATCACACACAGCAACAAATTGTGCATTAACAAGTAGAAATTCATTATGATAAAAGCCCCATTACAAAGGTTTCAAAAAAATGTAAAGTGTTTCCCCAAAAAATACATTACAAAGCACAAAAACAATTACAAAGAGTTTCACAAAAATCAAAGACCCCTAAAATTGTAAAGTAAAAAAACTAAATATTGGTTGTTTTCCTTCCACACCATAACCTAGCTGCAAATTGACATCGGAAATCAGCCATGTGTTGAGAACTACAGTCTGGACTTAATGGTAAGCCAACCAACAAAGACTCTAGAAATGCAAGCACCATCACTCCACAATTGCCATACCTGCAAGAGAAAATAGTATTAAAATAAGTAGGGGGTATGATTTTCACCCGTCCATGGGAGTAGCATAACGAACTAATGGCGAACAAACCTAGAGTCTGTTGCGGAATACAATTGACAACAATTGTTTCCCATTTCTTCTCCAAACTATTTGGACACACACTATTAACCGTGCGAAGACATCGTCTGAAATGAAGTTCAATTAACATAAGTTAAATATTTACACAGACAATAATCATATATGAAGTTCAATAAACAGAAGTTAATCGTCTATGACATACAATTCAAAGAAAGTAAGCAAAAATAACAAGCAGACCTCTTTCACAGACAATAATGTTATATGAAGTTCAAATAACAGAACTTAGCCATCTATGCCATACAATTCACAAAGTAAGCAAAAATAACAAGCAAGTGCCACAGATTTTGCTACCACTGCAGGGCTGGTTAAAGAGAAAAAAAGAAGACACTATCATAGAAGAAAGGAATTTATGACAATAAATAGCTTTCATATGCACGTGCAATAATTTAACACTACGAGCATTGTTTGAGGGCAATTTTGATTTTTGAAAGAAAACAATACCCAAATTATGTGGCTGTCGGAGCTGGAGGTGGAGGGTTGGGCCGGGGCTGCCGGCGCTGGAGGTGGATGGGTGTGGACAAGTCGCTGGAGGTGGAGGGTTGGGGAGTTTGCCGGCGATTACGTCGTTGGAGGTGGAGGGGCCAACGCTGGAGGTGGAGGGATGGGGACAGGTCGCTGGAGGTTGAGCGGACAATTTGGGAATTAGGAATTGGGAAAATTTGGGAATTTGGGAATGGGGAGCTTGGGGAGGTTGAATCGGGAGAATGGAGAGAGAATTGGGAATTTGTTCAGTTGGAAGACGAAAAGTCTAAGAAAATTTAAAAAAAAATATAAAATTTAAATAAATAGGGTGGCATACTTGGAGGCACCTGTGGTGCCTCTTAAGCATTTTCCTAATAATATTCTCTCTTCTTTTGAGAGAAATATAATACTCACTCCGTGCTACAAAACATTACTCATTTTGAATAGTATTTGGTCAAATAGTTATGCGCTTCGACTACAAATTGTGAGAAAAATATATTGAATTATTATATAAATTTAATATAATTGGATTCATCTTATGATCCAATTTTGATATATCAAATTTTTATAATATTTTTTTATTTAGATTATATTTAATTTATGATCAAAGTGTGTAACCGTTTGGCCAAAAATATATCAAAATGAGTAATGTTTTGTGGGAGCGGAGGGAGGGAGTAATTAATATACTATTTTCGTAACCCTTCCTATTTATTATTCAAGAGTGTTTAATAATCTTTGTTTGTGTGTGTTTTTATTAGTCACTTAATAAAATAAAATATTCTTGCACTATTTGTTTTACAAAATTTTTGATGTAATTTTTACTTATTTAAGTCTTATTTTTATACCAATTTGTTAATAAAATCATTGAAAAAAATAAGGGAGAATTTACCTAAATAAAATAAAAGATAAGGACTTTCTCAATATAGTACCATATGTTTTTATTTTCCAATGCAGTAATCATTATCCTTTAGTCATTTTTCAAGTAAATATCTACTATACTGGACATTATTATTCCTCCACTAGATATTATTAAGTACTATTTAGAGAATAAAAAAAATTAAGCCCTACATTGGGAAATGACTTATGTTTTAATCCTATTTAATTCAAATTTCACTAAAAAAAAGAGGAATTTACTTAAATAGAATTACTCCGTAAGAAATAATGACTTTCTCAATATAGGATCAAGACATAGATCCACTTAATAGATACGTTAATTTTTAATGATAGATACGTTAGCTGCTGAGAAGTTGACGAGATAGCTAGGGTTGTGCCATAGATGATCTGATCTCGATCGGTAGAAGATATAACATTGGTAAATTTGGTTAGGCCGTACGTGTTATTTTCCATATGGTAACGCACAAATCCAAAAAAAAAAGGTGAAAAGAGTTAGTGGTCCGTAATGAACAAAATGGCTTCCAGCTGCAAAGAAGCTATCAATTCAATCTCTTTTACATCCACTTCACATCCAAAAGAAGTGTCCATATACGCCTTACCCACTTATATCGCTTGAACAAGCTATTGCCCCCATGGCACATATTGCAAACAATACAAATGGAATGTGATAAGAGTGTTTGATTCTTGTCAAGAATGATGAAAGACGATCATCACATGAAACCTTTGTAATCTTTTCACCTATTCGCACTCTAATCACGAGTTGATGAACTCCTTGTGCAAGCCACATTACAAGTGTTAGTTTCAATGTGTTGGCTAATCTTCTGGAAAAATAGAAATCTATATTTGGTAGGAGTTTTATCAGGTAAACTCTCTATTTGTTAGGAAGGTTTATTTTATGTGAAATTTGTATTTAATAAGACTAAAACATACTCCCTCCGTCCCTAAATAAACTTTCCCTTTCGTTTTTTTCTTTGTACCTAAATAAACTTCTCTTTTCCCTTAAAAAACCCCTTTTACCCCTTACTTTTTCATACCATATCTATCGCATCATACCTTTTTACTAATAATCTACATATCACATCTTACTTTTTCAAAATAAACTTATAAATATAGGTTTAGGAAAGATTTTATAATCCAACCCAAATACATACTTTGTGAGTTAAATGATCATGTTCGGCATACGTCTCATTAACTTAAGCTTGGATTAACTTTAACATTTTGAAAATACCGCACGGAGGAAGAGAATGAGGCATCATATCACTATTATTCTTCTCGCAAAGACATTTGATGAATGTAGCAACTAGCAAGGAACTTCCTTTATTTTAAAGGGGTAATAGCATGGGTGCCCCGTACGTGATTTACAAAAGAAACGTCAAAATCCCTCTAGTTTTAAAAGTTATTTGTAAAATTCATGCGATTTTAAAATAGTGCATAGATGCCCCCTCTCGCCTATATTTAGACATCAAATGACATTTCTGCCCTTTGTTTTTTCTCTATTTTCAAGTTTCACTCTTTTATTTGTATTTTTTGTTATACAAATAAATAAAATAAATATATGCCCTCTTTCTCAAATTAAAATTTTTCATTTATTTAATATCCAATTTTTTTAGAAAATGTTACAAAAAGATGAAAAATTAAAAAATGAAATAAAATACCCTTTTTCATTGTAAGTAAAAGTAAAATAAATAAAATAAAAAATTAGATAACATATACTCACTCTATATCTAATTAAAAATTATAACTTATTTGTTTTTAAAAGAAAAATAATTTTTTTAAGGACTTTAAAAATTAAGAACAGAAAGATAAAATAAAATATGGAGTTAAATAAAAACACTATTTTTTATATTTTTCTTTCTTTTCATTACCTTTTTTCAATTATTATTTTTACTTTGTACATAATATTTTATTTTTTGATTTTATTTTGTAACATTCTCCAAAAAAATCTTTTATTTTCAAAAATACATCATGAAAGATTGATGAAAGAAAGGGCATAAATGTCATTTTTTGCTTTTAAAATAGGTAAAAGAGGTATGTGTACTCTATTTAAAAACCATAAGAACTTTACAAATAATTTTTAAAAACCAAGGGAGATTTTGACACCCTTTTTGTAAATTACGGAAGCACCTATGCTATTAACCAGGGGCGGACCCACATAGGATCACATGGGGTCACACGACCCCACGGAAATTTTGTAATTTTTAAAATATTTGTATATATGTATTTAGGTGTATACATATTATATATTGTTACAGAAACACATGCAAGAGTATTTCGACGGATTGGCGGAGTGGTTATCGCCTAGGTACTCATATAATTTGTCTTGAGTTCGAGCCTCCATGTGAAGACCGAAATATTTCACTTTTTCGCTTTCCTTCTTCTTTTTCTTTTTTTTTGTTCGCTACTTTTTAATTGCTTTTTTTGTTTCATTCTTTTATTGTCTACTCATATTCATTTTCTTCCATAATTGATTTGGCTTTTTAAAAACAAGTAGAACATCAATAATTTTTACATATACTTTATTTACAAATTAGTATTAAAATAAAAGTTTATCCAATTTGATACAAAAAAAAAATCATATTATATGAATATTCTGAGATAGAGAAAGTATAATTTACATAATAAAAAATATGTAATTTTTTTATAAAATAAGATGTAACGAGAATATTTTATTTTATTAAATAGCCAATAAAAACATATAAGCAAAGGAAAGTTTGTCAGTATAGAAATAATTTAATTAAGTTTGGGACAGAGGAGGGAAACACATATTTATTACCATTACTGATAATATTATTATAATATAATCTTAAAATATAAAAAGTTGATGCTACTGGTTACTTCGTATAAGTTATAATTTATATTCACATTGTAATACAATTATTTATTTTCAATTCACCTTAATATTTTTCCAATAAATATAATCCTTAATTTTATGAATTACTCCATCATCTCGTTATAAAATTATTTATTTTCAATTCACATTGTGTGTTCATTAAACATCTTACAAATACGACCCCACAATATGAAACTTCTGGGTCCGCCCATGCTATATATACAGAATACAACTACTGCTATACTTTTGTCGTTTTTCAACAGGAAAGACAATAATGCCCCGTGTGTGGGGAATTGAATCAAGCTCAGTAGCAGCTATACCATACCATCCACACATGTTGCAATCAAGCTCCACAACTAAAGGGTCCCACCCACCAGCTTTGAGAAAATTAAACCAACCCAGTGACGTACAATTATCAGCAGGCATCCATCCACTCCACGGCCGGTTCCTCCATTGATGACGATGATTCTTGCACTTTCTTCATCCGGTGAATCGGCTTCAAGGATGAAACTTTACAAGGTTTTAGTGAAGCCGATTCACCGTTTGGAAAAGAGGAAGAAAATGTAAGAATCATCATCGTAAGAGCATGGAGGAAGCTACCTACTAAGCTAGAGAAGGAGAAGATGGGCGCTCTAGAAGCAGCAAAAGAAAAAGTTAAGCTGCTAAGTGTGAATAGAAAATCCCTTGTAGTGAGCAATGGTGAAGAAGGTAGTCTGGATTGTAGGAAAATAGTATGGAGGAAGAACGCAGCGTTAACAAAGAACGAGAAAAACAACTTGATAGAGTATCACGAATCATGTAGAACGTTTTCAGATCAAAGGTATTTTGGACTTTGGAGTATACGAAATGATTCGATCGGATAAAACGTTAATCAAGAACAAGCCTATAGAATCGTCTCTTCAACCATACCCGAGCGTTTCTGTTTATTGAGATGAAAATCGACGATCAAACATGATCTTTTGCGTGAAATTTTGCAAACTTTCGCGTTGTAGGGATAAATGCAGATTTTCAATTTTTGGATGCAAACGTTCGTAGAGTTTGGTCAATAATTGGTCTTTATCCGATGTCCAGGATTTTCTAATATTTTGAATTCCGGCCAGGGTCTCTGCCTCTTGGACCCTGCTACCCGGGGGCTGCCGCCCCTGGACCCCCATTATGCATTGAACAAGTGCGCACTCCGCACCTCCTAACTCGTTTGACAATGTCTATTCAAATTCTTGTCTGATATAAGTAAACTCAACTACACAAAATTGTCGATGACACTAAAAGCACCAACATGGATCAGGTTTTGGTGAGGAGGCCCAAGTGTGGTAATACATTAGAGAGGTCCACAAAAAATATGGGAAACAAATCAGAGCCAACCCCGTTCCAATATGGGCAACTTTTCAGGCATAAAAATATTGCATAGGACCAAATATTCTTCATTCAAATCATTTGCCATACTAACACCACATGTGTTACTGTCTTAGGTTCTTCATTCTTTTGCATTCTTTTGAGCCCCAATGTTAAAGAGCAGAGAGATTCTTAAATTGCAAAAGTATTGTGATTTAAAAAATTGCAGCGACATGAATTACTCGTAACATAATTCTAGCAAAAACGATATGAATTCCTCGAAACATATAAGAATATACCAAAATATCTCGTACATACGATAGAATTCATACATGGCATCCAATAGAGAGGGACCCATCAAACATCTTCTTCTTCCTTCTCATCTCCTTGGGCATTTGTCTTGAATTCCTGACCTCAATTCCTCCTTCCATACCCTAAGCAATAGTGAACCGACAATGGCGATAACCTGCAATTATACATGAGTTCATTTTGCAGTCAAACAACCATATCTTTGCCCTATATGCACATTTGAGTCTGCAATAAAATATGTTTTGGGGAAATTACTGTTGAAACCACAACTAGTGTAAAAAAGATTGCATCTTTGGAAGAAGAGGGAGAGTTTACTTGGATCAGAGTTGATGAGCATGGCAGTTCCTTCAAACCCACAAGTCCCACCAAGTCTCTTGCTTATCTGCCAATAGCTGTTGAAGGCATATGAAGCATGGGCTACAATGGTGTTTGGGTAATAGCATCTTCCCTGCGGTTTAATCTCCTCACAGTCCGCCCCTCCTTCCCCGCAAGCATAGTCCAGAGCCTCTTTCAGTGTCTCCGGTGGCACATTGGGCTTTGCCACGCACCATAGCTGTTCGTGTGCCGGAGCTGGACTGGGTACTCCCCCGGATGGGCTGCAGGGTGGCAAGTGCGGCCCGTATGGCGCCGCTGAAGGGGGGATTGGGAGAGACAACGGCGGCGGAGTTACTGTTCCGACCAGCGGCGGGAGGTGGACTGGATCTGTGAAGGGATAGAATGAGAGCTTTCTGCTTGTGGGTTTGTGGTTTTGAATCTCGGTGGTGAGATGGATCTTGGTTAGGTTGGGAAACCCAAGATTCTTGATGGATTCTGAAATGGGTAGGTCGGAGGATGGGTCGACGGAGTACGGCGAGTTTGTTCGCCGGAGATACTCGAGAACAGGGACGACGTCTGACGCCGGGGGGACGCAGTTTTCGGAGAGAAAAGTGGAGACTTTGATTTCGCCTTCCAAACCCCACCTCGTGAGGGAGTGGCGAATGTTCTTCATCGACGGTAAAATCCGTTCAGCCAGCCGTTCGGATTCCCGACAGGGGTAACTGTGGCCGGAAACGACGGCGGCGATGTTGGTGGCCGGATAGTGAGCAAGAACATGGGCTCTGACCCATTTTTCAGCCTCAAGAACGCTTTTTGACACCGCACTGAGGCTCTCCGCCGGAACGGCAACTGCTACAGGGACGCCGGTGCCGGAAAAGGCCTGCAGAGCCGCCGGACTTGAATCTGGAACGATAGTCAGGACTCCCACTGCCGGTTCACGAAGAGCAGACACTGGAAAATGGTCAAAAAACTTACAGTTAAACCCATGGGTAAACAAAAATAAAAGAAACAAAGAAAAGCGAGGAGATTAGCGGTTACTGGTTACCATTGGAGGCTAGATGAAGAAGGAAGAGATGAAAGAAACCCCACCGGAGATTGGGCATTTTTAGAGCAGAATGTGGAAAAGGAGATGAGAAATCTGTGGCAATGGAGTGAGGAGTGAAAGCTGAAATATCTTTAGCGTCCTGACAGTCAAGCTTGGGAAAGGGTGGGGTGATAAAGGCAATGGAGTGAGTGTACAGTGTACATACAGTACGGAGTTATACATCATTAAACAAACAGGGACGAAGCACGAATATACCTTCATTTAAATCACACTCCACCCTTCACTTTAGTCTTTAAAGACAATTGAACCAAATAATGGAATTTCTTTTAAGATATACTCCCGGTCTCAAATTATTTGTTACAATTGTTTTTTTAATATTCATGGGAACTTTTATTTATTTCTATGTTTTCATTGGTTATTTGATAAAATAAAATATCCTTGATAACACTTACTTCGAAGAACTTTTCATGTAGTTTTTTTATATGTAATTTTTAATTTTAACTTGGCCCGTCCCTGAGTGTTTGTCCACTTTTGACTTTTGGAACTGTTCATCTAAGCACTTTGACTCATCAAATTCTCTCAATGTGTAAGCCTAAAAATAGTCATGTTTGATCTTGTTTGATTCGTCTTAACATATAGATTATTACTCCCTTCGTCCTAAAACTTTCTTCCCGGTTCGCAAAACGAAGAAAAATCCCAAATTTTTTCAATCTATTTTATTTAAATATTGGTATAGAAATAAAAAATAAAACATACATATTTAAAAACTACATCAAAAGTTCAACAATACAAGTGGTGACAAGAATATTTTATTTTATCATATAGGCCATGAAAAAACACAAACAAATATCAATTCCCGTGAAGTTGGAATAGTGCTATGAGAGGAAAGTTTTAGGACGGAGGGAGTAATATATGATTTTTATAATATTTTAATATACAAATTACAAGATAAAATGGATTAAAGAAGTGAATTGGATGGTGTGCAAAAATGAAAGTGGACAAACACTCAGAGACGAAGGGTGTAACGCCCCAAAATCAGGCCCAAAAAATTAATTAAATTGTTAGAACAATTAATTACGAATTGGGCCCAAAAAGGGGTTAAAATTATAATTTGGATTTTAAGCCCAACTTTTATGTCATCTCGTAGGAAATATTTTTGTGATCGCGTCGGTTCAGACGGTTCGCGAATCGGAGTTACAGAGCTCAAGTTATGACAATTTAATCAGGTATTTTGGGTCCGAATTCCAATCCTTTTTGGAATGGGACCATTAAATAAACCTAAACCACTCAAACCCTATCTTATCTTTTTTTCGTCCGATTCTTCTTCCTTCTTCTTCTTTTTCTTTTTCTTTTTCTTCTCCTTCTTCTTCTTCCTTCTTCTTCTCCTTCTCCTTCTCCTCTCTTCTTCCCAGCCATCGCCGCCGCTGTGAGCAAGCCGCCGTCGCCAAGCCAGCCTCTCCGCCGGAAGCCGCTGCCATCACGCCGTCGCCCAGCGCCGCCAGAAGCCTCGCCGCACCAGCCGCTGGTCGTCGCCGTCAATTGCAGCGCCGCCGCTGTTTCCTTCGCCGATAGCCGCCGCCATCATCGCCGCCGGAAGCCAGCGGCCATCGCCGCCGTCCAATTGGAGTAGCCAGCCGCCGGCGTTGCCATCGCCGTCGCCGAGTCTCCAGCCACCGAAGCCCGAACGTCCAGCCGCCGCCGCCGCCGCTGCCTCATCGCCAACGAAGCGCAGCGCCGCCGTCGCCGAGCTTCTAGTCGCTGCCCCGACGTCGCCCGTCGCCGGAATCTGCTGTTTCGCCCTCGCCGGAATCGAGAGCCACCGTCGGCCGAGTTTCCAGCCGGTCGCCGTCCAATTGGATCTTCCAGCAGCCGATTCACCTTCGCCGGTCATCCACCGCCAGTCGCTGCTCACCGGCGTTGAGCTGCCGCTCCGCCAGGCGTCCGTCACCGTCGCCGCATTGGGCCGCTGCCCCGAGTTGATATCGCCGGCAGATTAACCCCCACGCCGGATTGATTGGTCAATTTCGTACTTTGACTCGATTTGACCCGTTCGGTTGATTTCGTCGATTTGCCTTCTGTTCGAGCTATCGATTCGATTTCGACGTAATCCAGGTCCGTACTATGAAGTTAATAGCATTCAGAATAGATTTCATGGTTTGGATCGTTATATGTGTTTATGCTATAAATTGGCTAAATTGGTTAATTGAATTAAATTGATTGCTTGAATTAAATGATTGAAGATTGTGAATTGACTGAACAGGTTTGACTTTGACTTGGGTTAGGTCTTGTTTGACCCAGCTTTGACTGGACATTCTGTTGTCGTAGGTTTGACCGAATGGTTGAATCCAAACTTTAACGAATTAGTTAAGTTAATTAATTAATTCTAACTGGTGAATAAGGTCAATTGGTTTATTGTGTCAAACATAGAAACTGGCCAACGCTCGGGCGGCTGCAGGGCCTGACCAGTGAGGTTAAGACGTGCACGAGGGTCTGCGATCTTGGGTTTGAGGCCATCGCCCAGGGGATCCTACCTCCACCGAATTGAGGCCATCTTCGGTATTACGGATTGAGGCTATCTCCGACATAGGGAATAAATGTTAAATTGGTTTGATTTTGATGAAAGTCTAAATTGGTTTGACCGGTGGTCAAAGAGTCAATGGGAAACCCGTAACACCTAAATCATTTCGAAAAGAAAGAAAATAAGTTGACTGTTTGTCAACCGTCTAAAGAACCAAATGTAAAGTGGAATAGATTTTTATTAAAAGGATAAACATATGCACGATCTTAATTGTTGAATTTTTATATTTATTCTTGTGCTACAATGGAGTTCCACTCAGCGTCAATGCTGAGCGGATAGCGTTGTTTTCTTTTTGCTGTCCGTAGGTGATCAGACAGATGAACTTAGAGCCGATCCCAGAGGGCGTTGAGGAGGAGATGTACGATGGCGTGGCTGTCACTTTAATTTGTTGATTATGTTTTATTTAATTAACTTTAATGCTTATTACGTTTTCGGGCAAGATCCCAAGTTGTTTGACTTTAAAAAGGCTTCCGCATTATTTTAAATTACTCCGATGGATTCTTATATGCATGGATAGAATGTTTGTTTAAAATTGTTTTGAAAATGTCGCAAATTTGGATACCAATTCAGTAGCACACCGATCCGCTGTCTCACGGGTTTGGGTCATGCGGGTTGGGGTGTTACAAAGGGAGTATTTTTTACCAATATGTAAATAAAATGAATTGAAAAAACTTTATATTTTGCTTCGGTAACAGAAATGTGACAAATAATTTGGGACGGAGGGAGTATTCTCTATATTGCTATTTATGTTTCTGGTTTGTTTTTTTTTAAATTTAAAATTTGACTAAAAATATTTCTAAAATATATTAGTAAAAATATAATACATTTAAAGTAATTTTGATACCAATAATTTAACACATTTTTTTAAAAAATTTTATATATATAGTTTATCAAGTGCTTGACACGTGTAAGCCTAAAAATAGTCATGTAGTTTTCATGTAGTTTTTTTATATGTAATTTTTAATTTTAACTTGGTCCATCCCTGAGTGTTTGTCCACTTTTGACTTTTGGAACTGTTCATCTAAGCACTTTGACTCATCAAATTTTCTCAATGTGTAAGCCTAAAAATAGTCATGTTTGATCTTGTTTGATTCGTCTTAACATATAGATTATTACTCCCTCCGTCCTAAAACTTTCTTCCCGGTTCGCAAAACGAAGAAAAATCCCAAGTTTTTTCAGGTGAGAGAGAAGACAACTTGTGAATCACCGTGTAAATAAAGTATTTAAAGTTTGACCGTGTGAATAGTAACAATCATATTAGATATATATTGATATAAAATAGTTTTATTAGATTTATTATACAAGATATTTTTAAAAAAATATTTTATATAATTAATATACAATATATATTTTCTTGAATTATAGGTCAAAGATTGAAAACAATTGACGGAAAAAATCAAAATTGGTCATATAATCTAAAACGGAGGTAGTACAAAAGAAGATGTGGCAATATTATACTCTGCCTGGAAATATTCTTTTTACTTCTTGGCCAGAAATATTCTCCACGCTACATTTTTAGAACTTGCTCGAAAAAGACGCATTCGTTGTCTTCCCTTCCATTGAAGAGGAGGACGCTGCAACCTCCTAGATCCAGCTTCTACCCCGAAATCCACTCACTCGCGCTTCAGGTATTTTCAATTTTCCTGATTCTAATCATAATGTGTTAGATATGAAATTGCGATCTGAACCGCATGTTCTGTAACATAAACAATAAAATGAAATCTCTACACTATGTATGCCATTTAACCATCTCAAATCTGAATATTGGAAATTATAAATTGCATATTTCGTTTTAAACCTACGTTATTTACTTCGTTTGCTGTTTAAACATGTAATATGAACAATTTCTGAAATTGAATCATTGGGTTCGAATTTGGATGCTACAGAAATTGAATAATTGGATTTGAATCTGAAGAATGAATATATGCTCCGAGGATGAGTAAACCTCTTGTCATAATTAGTTGTGCTCTAATCAATTTATTCTTTGAACACATATACATCCTCCAACAACCAACATGTTAAATGGATTTTCGGACACGTATTAGGATCTTCACAGAATAGGGGTTTGTTTTGGTTGAACCACACTTTCCCTTCAACTGAAATTTGATGCTTTCCGAATCTGGCGTTTTTTTTAATCTAAACCAGTTCTTTTTAAATACGGAGGATTGAATAAGTCTTATTGGGAAAGACAGTGTGTGATTGTTCGTGTCATTTGCTTGCCGATACCGTGTGCTGGCTTAAATGGGTCAGTTTGAAATGTATTTTTCCATAGTAGTTGCTGCCGGTCTCTGGTAAGTGCTTGACTGGTTGTGGAAGAGGGTGCATCATGCTTGTTAAACAAGTCATGGATGTTTTTGTTAAAATATGAAATTCTTGGGATGGAGGGTGAGAATGTCTTTATTAACCATTTCCTTCATTTCACAGACATTTCGAATCCTGAATATAATTTCGATCATGTCATTTTCTTATCTGTTCTGAAAATCAGAATTCTACTTAGAGCCTGTCCAGAATGGACATTCCTGAGCTCTCGACATACCGGCCTCGTACAATTAATGTGGTTGACGAAGACGCCGAAGAAGCTTGGCTTAAAGCAACAGAATACCGGCCTCTGACCATAAGGCGCTACCTGTTGAACTTTTGTGCAATTGTTGATGGCATTCACGCAGCTATGTGAGTATTCTTTTTTTTGCACCTAAGTAGCTGAATCACTAGTTAATATTTCCCCCTTATTTTGAAACTGAATGTTTTTCTAATAAATTGCACAGCTATGGGCTACACCGTCGCGATAAGTGGGAGGCAATTCGCAATGCTCTTGAAGAGATCATCAACATTAGCCAAGAGTGAGTGAAAAGGAGTACATTTTTTGAGTATCTTCATTTTTTTGGGGTATAATTGAATGTATAAAATCCGTGTTCTTGTAGAGTGGGAGCACAGAATATGGTATGTGCAGCAAACGAGATGCTGAAGCTTCTGGATGAAAAAGATTACGAAAGGTATCCAAATGATCTTTCTTCTTTGCTATAATTGAATTTGATTTACTGTGTATTTGTTAATCCCCCAGTGTAAAGAACAAAGGTGTGAAGGAGCTTTGGGAGCAATATGAACTCCTATACACACCCGGGTTGGATCTAAACTCGAATTCCTTCAACTTGGGAACGGTAGAGATTGGATCAGCAGGAATGGAGATATGCTAAGTTGGTTGACACTAGACCTGGCAATCGGGTCAATTGGTTTGGTTCCGGTTCGGGACTTTTCGGTTCGGGTCTCTTTCGGATATATGTTATAATCGGTTCGGGTCGGTTCGGGTCGGGTCAGTTCGGTTCCGGGTTTGTTTCAGTTTGATTGATTTTTGGTTTCTGTTCGGTTTCGGTTCGGGTTTATATCAGTTCGGGTTTGTATTGGTTCGGGTTTATATCGGTTCGGGTTTGTTTCGGTTCGAGTTATATCGGTTCAGGTTTGTATCAATTCGGGTTGTATTGATTTGGGTTTATATTGATTTGAGTTTATATCGGTTTAAATTTATATTAGTTCAAGCATAATGTAAACACATACTAATAAATGAATAATATCACATAATAAATTTAGTTAATTTAGTTAACTATAATTTTTATATACTTTTTATAAAAATACAAAAATATTTTAACTTAAGTTATAAAATGCAAAGTTAAAGATTTGTACATGAAAGTAGTTACATGGTTTGCACCCATAATTTAAATATGTTTTTTTAGAAACACATCAACATATGTAAAAATATATAGGTAATTCGTTTTCTCCAAATTCATTTGATAAATGAAATATTAATGAATTTGATCAATTTCGGGTCTAATCGGTTTTGGGTCTAATCAGTTCTGGGTTTAACTGGATTCGGGTTTAATCGGTTTGGGTTTAATTAGTTCGGGTTTAATCGGATTCGGGTCTGAATACATTCGGTTCGGGTTCGGTTCGATTCGGATCATTTCGAGTGTTCGGTTCTATTTCGGTTCTTCAATTTTCGGGTCAATTCGAGTTCGGTTCTGGGTTATTCGGTTCAGGTTATCGGGTCCTGGTCAGTTTTGCCAGGTCTAGTTGACACTTGCATTCAATTTGGCAGCTTATCAATCGAAATCACTTTTCTACGGAGTATTTTATTTGGATGCTCTGGATATGTTTATGTATCCCATGGTGTGTTGCCTAGACATAATTTAATCCGTTCGCTACGATTACTTATATGAAGAATCAACACTTTGTCCCGGAATAATGCATGTTCTTGTTTGTTTTGAGCGCAATTTTCCTCAAATATTCGTATTGTGTTGCAATCGTCTTGTTTGAAATGAATTTCATGTGTTTCAAGCAAAATGTTAACAAGTCAGAAGTGTATGGTTAAAGATTTGTTTAAAAACACTCCGTACTAGAGAGTGTTTAAGGCTGGCATCCTAAACAAAAATGTACTCTGTAATTAGTTTATTTTGAGAGAAGTAAAAAAGAGGAGTGTAAACATTAGAAAAAATTTAACACCAATGTTTGGTTTTCAAGGGGTTGAAACTTGAAAGGGAAAAGAAAAGAAAATAAAGTGGAAAATATTTTTTAAGAAAAAGAAACTTAGAAAAGTAAGATGTATAAAGAGGATGAAAAAAATAAGTTTCTCTAATTTGGTAAGGGATAAACAAGAATAGAGATATGCCTGGGTAAATTTCACAAATGGTACCTGAACTTTAGCTGGAATTTCGAAGTAGTACCTGAACTTCAAATCCTTTCACAAAAATCCTTGAACTTACACAATTCTTTCACTAATGAGCCATTAGCCCGTTTCTAGGTTAACTTCCGGTCATTAGGGCCAAATTCGAATTTTATATATTTTAAAATTTTCAATTTGACCCCATTTCTTCTTTTCTTTTCTTCCACGCCCCGCCGCCGCCGCCCGCCGGTCAAAGTCGCCGGAAAATGAACTTTTTCCGATTCCGGCGGGACCAATGTCATTCTCTTCGTCTTGAGACGAGGATCAATAATATCCAAACCATTTTGTCTAATTTGGCCTCTAACTTCTCGAATCTGAATTTTTCTACTCGAAAAAACCCTAAAATTCGAAATTGGATCCAAAATTGGGGGTTTTGCAAATCTTCATCAAATCTTGCAATTGAGGGGTCCTTGGAGGTCGCCCGGATGCCACGACCGCATTGGAGTTGGTGCCCGCCGTCAATTTCGCCGGATTTAGCCGAAAAACGCTCCAACCCGCCGGGTAAATCCGCCGAAAGGGTCGGAGCGTTTTTCGGCTATATCCGGCGAAATTGACGGCGGGCACCAACTCCAATGCGGTCGTGGCATCCGGGCGACCTCCAAGGACCCCTCAATTGCAAGATTTGATGAAGATTTGCAAAACCCCCAATTTTGGATCCAATTTCGAATTTTAGGGTTTTTTCGAGTAGAAAAATTCAGATTCGAGAAGTTACAGGCCAAATTAGACAAAATGGTTTGGATATTATTGATCCTCGTCTCAAGACGAAGAGAATGACATTGGTCCCGCCGGAATCGGAAAAAGTTCATTTTCCGGCGATTTTGACCGGCAGGCGGCGGCGGCGGGGCGTGGAAGAAAAGAAAAGAAGAAATGGGGTCAAATTGGAAAATTTAAAATATATAAAATTCGAATTTGGCCCTAATGACCGGAAGTTAACCTAGAAACGGGCTAATGGCTCATTAGTGAAAGGATTGTGTAAGTTCAGAGATTTTTGTGAAAGGATTTGAAGTTCAGGTACCACTTCGAAATTCCAGGTAAAGTTCAGGTACCATTTGTGAAATTTACCCAGATATGCCAAGTTGGTTGACACATGCATTCAATTTGACACCTTAGAAATTTTAATCATACTAAACCATCAAATATACTTCTCTCAAATCTTATTTTACTCATTACACCTAAAGATACTTTTGAAAACTCAATACCAAATATACTTCTCTTAAATCCTTAAAAAAATTAAAATCTCTCATGTTTTCAAGGCAGGAGGGAGTATAAAACTTCATACTTTCATGTTTTAATTAGTTTTAAAAACTTTAATACAAATTTTTAAAAAAATGTCTTTTGTAAATACACAACATATAGATCATGTTCACAAACATATCATCATTAACACGAGCTTCAAAAAAACACTCAGTATATTAAAAACTGACCTCTTACACAATACAATTGGGAACATTGCAAAGTTGAAATAGAATGGGTCTACAAAAAGACAAAATCAATAAGTAAACAAAAACTCAAATCAGAATCTGGAAGTTACAGTGAACTTACTTTCTCTCACGGTTCAAAGATCTAAAGTATTCAATTAAAGTAATATAAAGCCATATAATTTAAGACGTAAAACCAAAGAAAATATTGAAATGAAAAAAACTAACCTTAAATTCTTTCCTCGTATATCAAAACTTTTTTATCAAAGACTATTATAGTCAAATCAATCCACCTCAATCATGTTGACATAATTGATCAAAAGCAAAAAAATTCTTGTAAGAAAAACAACTTTTTCAAAAAAAAAAGAAAAAGAGAAAGACATACTTCGTATTCTAAAAGGTAAACAATTTTTTTAAGAGAACTGAACACACTCACAAACATACCTTCAATATCAACCTATATTATTAATTAGGGCAAGTTTCCCATGAGATTGAGAATCTTGGTGTATTAACTAATGAATGAATTAGCCACTCCATGTCACAAAAGAAACACGTGTAGTAATAAAAATCCAAAAGGCCATCAAACATTTAAAAAAATCCAACTTGTAGTTGTGTCTCTTCAATAGTCAAGTGAATTCCATCTGCAAACTACAAAACTCTTGTAATTACAAATTTGAACAATAAACAAACACAAACATTTTCTTAATGATCAATTTGAATAAGTTATCAGATTAAGACTTCATTCTGTTCAACTTACTTTTTCTGATCTGATCTGATTGTCTATAGTTCTAATCTGGTTTGGTCTGGTCTGATCTGATCTAATCTGATGGGATCTGATCTGATTTGATCTAATTGGATCTGATCTGATTCGATCTGATCTGATCATATTGGATCTGATCTGAATGGATCCGATTTGATTCGATCTGATCTGATCTAGTCTGATCTGATTTATTCCAATTTTAATAAGAATAAAAAAAATAAAAAAAGTTGAACGAAATGGCGCATAAGTAAGCTATTAGTGAAATTACACACCTTCACGCCTTTTTTGAAATGTTTTCCGCCCAAAGAATATAAGGGAGAAGACAACTTGTGAATCACCGTGCAAATATAGTAATTAAAGTTTAACCGTGTGAATAGTAACAATTTTTCAGGTGAGAGAAGACATCTTGTGAATCGCCGTGTGAATAAAGTATTTAAAGTTTGACCATGTGAATAGTAACAATCATATTAGATATTGATATAAAATAGTTTTATTAGATTTATTATACAATATATTTTTTTAAAAATATTTTATCTGATTAATATATAATATATATTTTGTTGAATTATAGGTCAAAGATTAAAAACGATTGACGGAAAAAAGTCAAAATTGGTCATAAAATCTGGGACGGAGGTAGTACAAAAGAAAATGTGGCAATATTATACTTCCTTTCCTTCGTCTGGAAATATTCTTTCCATTTGACTTTTCTTGATCAAACTTTGTAAACTTTGACTATGATATGTAGAAAAAATACATTGTATTATGATATAGTTTTAATATGAATATATTCATTTTGAAATATATTTTTCAAATATCAAATGTTTATAAAAATATATTCATGTATAAATAAAGATATTAGTGGTCAAAGTGTAACATTGGAGACCGTAAAAAGTCAAATGAGAAGAAAATTTCTGGCAGAGGGAGTATTATTTCATCAAATAACTAATAAAAATATGTAAATAATGTAATTAAAGTTTGATGGTGTGAATATTAACAATTTTTTGTTCTTCTTCCCCAAACGAGATCTCAGGCGATCGTATCCCCTCCTCCGATCGTCGCTCTTCTCGAGACCCACCCAGCATCGCCCTCAGAAAAAATCGGCAGCCTGGTATGATGAATCTCCAATGGATTTCTTATGCTCCAAATCTTCCCACTCATTAATATCACAAGTCGGTTGTCCCTGTCTGTACCAGCAGAAACGCATAGTAGTAGAGTTTTTTCCTCAAGTTCTTGTTTCTACATACCATCTCATGTATTTGTTGACCTTTCTGTTTGCGAGATGTTTTGATATTTGAGTTTTGATGAGGTTGCTTGTCAGCCCATGTTTGAGAATAAAAATTGGATTTTGTTTGTTCAATCTGAACACGCAGCCCTTATGTAGCTGTATTTGTAATTTTGTATTTGGATAGCTCCTGGTGAATATGAATTTTGGAGTCAATAAACTTGGTACTCAACGACGTTAGCAGCTACCAGTGCACGTCAGGCTTCTCTCTTCTCCAACGACGTCAGCCACCAGCGCGCGTCAGATTTCTCTCTTCTCCAACGACGTCAGCAGCCACCAACGCGCGTCACACTTCTCTCTTCTCCAACGATGTGAGCAGCCACCGGCACATGTCAGACTTCTCTCTTCTCAAAGTTTCCTGTTTCCAGCTAGTGTCCAAGCTTCCTCTTGCTTCAGCCAGAGTTCAGCTTGAGGGGGGATGTTAGACAATAATATTAATAGTATTTCTTGTAGTATTGGTTATGGTAGTGTTTCATTATTAGTCAGCTTTCTAATCCTATTTGTGGTAGATGTTGTATGTTAGTTAGTTTCTATTCTCTATTCCTAGTTGTGTTAGGAGTCTCTTATATATACTCTATCATGTACTCCATAATTCAATGAGCAATATTATTATTCCAATATTTCAACAGAATCATTAAGCCCTTATGTTTTAATTAATGGTCTGGTTTGTTTTTGTTCATATTGTTGTTCATGATATTAACTAGGAGTTGATTGTTTCTAAAAAATCTCTCTTGCCCATATTTGTCGATGTTGTACCATTGTTCATTGTCTTACATCTCTGACTTCTCTTTGCCCAGTTGTAGAAACAATTAAGAGAAGCGATGCACTTCATGTATTCAGTTGCGATAGCTTGGGCTGTTGCAATGTGGGGCAGGGCCATTTACCTAAAAACAATTTGCTCTGCTGCAGCCTCCGGCTGCTCGCCGAACGATCCTTCTCCATCTCCCACGATCGCTGGCGATGAACGCGCGGGCACCGTCACCGATGCATCAGAGAATGAAGAAGCCTCCGGCGATTCCGATGAAGACTACTCTGATTCTGATATTTAAGTAAGATTTGCTTTTTTTTTATTCGCATCTCCATCGAGTTATATCACCCTTTGTACCCTGACTTACTCTGTTGTTACATTAAAATGCATGGTCATAAGAGAATCACTGAGTGGTATATGTTTAACTTGCTTGCTAAGAATATATTTTCTTCTTTTTATGGAGTTCCTAATCATTCGATTCATTGGTAGATCCTAAGTTCTGGAGCTTTTTCTTTATTGGTTCAGGAGTCGCCAATCAAGGATGCACTGCAGCAAATTGTTCCATCCAGATCCAATTTGGCTGGAAATGCCGACTGTACCACCCTTTACGTCTTTGGCTTGATAGGCCGAGATCGTGTCTCTGGTAGAATGCGTTGCAATTGCCACGTGGTCTATATAAAAGAAGACTTCACTCTTGAGCTTGCGAATGATGCGCTTCCTGTGCTAGAGATGCTTGATCCTGTTTCGAATTTTATGACGGCGATCCTTGGCACCAGCTTATTTGTCGCCGGTGGTTGGTGGCCGAAGGGTCGTTCTCTTGACCCCCGTGCTGCAGCTTCTAGATGGGTTTATAGCATCGACACACATAACCCAGGAGCTGGGTGGCAGAGGAGTACTTTCCTCACGCCCCGACTTTGCCCTGGCCTTGTCGTGTCCGGGGGCTCACTTTATGCTTTTGGATACGGTGGGGAGCCCGAGGAATATGGGGAGAAGAGTAGCCATCACAATTGGGCAGAGGTGTATGATGGCGAAAGAAGGGAATGGAGTTATGTGAAGGTGAACTATGATTCGAGTACATGTGCACTACCCAGTGATGTGTTCGGAGATGTTATGGATGCGGAAGGGAATCTTTTCTTATTTGGGTGGAAGGGCATTGTGATGTGTCGCTATGTCAGTCGTGGTGAATGCAACATCACACTCCTTCAGACATGTAATAAGATCACGCACCAGCCAACACTCATTGGCCGTTGTGTGTATACACTTGGTGCTTCACCAACTGTTGTTTATTGCCATGACGTTAAGACACTGACGTGCTATTCCGTTGACTTGGGCAAACATTTTGATCTCGGCGAAAGATCCATAGAAGAGCTCTTATATTTCTCATTCAGGTGTGTAAGTGGTTGCAATCTCATTCCTGTAGCTGATGATGGGTTGTATGCGATCGAACTCTATGGGCGCTTTAATATTCTCACTTCAAAGGATTGCAGTTACTCCCTCTGTTGCAAGAAATACATCTTTCAAGGACCTTCTGTTCAGATTTCGAAATCCACACTTCTCCCTGACGTTAAATTCTCCTCCATTAGGAAATGCATGATTGTGTGAGTTTTGCTGACTTCATTTATTAGTCTTCTTCTTTGTCTTGTTTTATCACTTGACGTTATTTCTTTGCTACTTCACAGCCGTAAAGATGGTCGTTTTGCTGTAGCTTGATAAACAAGATTGGGAGCCCCCCCCCTTTTTTTGTGATGCTATGGTGCTGCTTTGAAAGCAAAGCTGGTGAAGATGATAAGAGGGATTTGATGTCTTTGGGTAAGCACCGTAGCAGTGCCAACTTTTTTGCTCGTAAAACACAAAGCTATTGGGAATTGTATTCATCGAAACTTCACGGGTAGTCCTGAATTAGATGATATCAAATTCATTAAGGGTCTGTTTGGTATACGGAATTGACGGAATTGGAATTGAATTGAAATTGAAATTCCATGGGATTCAATTCCATAGAATTGGATTCTGCCAATTCCAATTCATTTTTTGCACTATCAATTCCAAATCCACATAATTTTTGTGCTATCAAACACCACAATTGGAATTGAAGTCTTCAATTCCAATTCCATAATTTAAATTCCGTGTACCAAACGGGGCCTTAGTGCAATTGGAAATTAGCTTTTGTCTTGTCTTTGTCTATAAGAGTAAAATTATTTAAGCCAAACTTTATAGAACACGTTAGTGTTGCATACAGAGAGGATAAGTTAATGAAATATTTGTGACAAATATTATTCCAATTACTGATTAAATATGTGACAACTGACAACTGTAGTTGATCTAGATGATGCATTGGTCCAATGTCTAGTCCTATACTCGTGCTATTTACTTTCTTTTTCTCAAATGCGCCTAGTAGTGTAGTTTAATTTTATTTTTCAAATCAAATCGAGAAGACTTCTAGACTTGTCCTAACCTTTGCTTAATTAGAAAAATTAGCCAATTCCCGTGTAACGCACGAGTGAAGTACTTGTTTCTCTTAAAAATCACTATTTTTAAAAAGATTTGTGCCTAAAGACTTTTAAATTAATTATAATTCAAAATTTGAACTATAAATTATTCAATGAAGTAGTAAAATGGATAGGCAAAGAGGAGTTTAATTTTAAAATAATTATATGGAAAATTCTTCGGTAGATTTAAAGTCTATGCCAATTTTTTGAACCTTAGTGTTTTTGTAACATAAAAGAAGTGAGTCTTTTTTTCAAAAATAACATTGATATCTACATGTAAGCCAATGAAAAATATGTCAAGGTCGAGTTCTGATTTTAAATGTAGACCTTAGAATCATGTAAACATCACTCTATTTATATTTAGTTGTTTGCTTCTTTCTAAACACTTTGACTTTGATATCTATTTGACTATTTCTATATCAAAACATACTCCGAAGGCGCTTAGTAGCACATTGTTGATAAGTAATTTTTAACTTAAAAACTGCTTATAAGTCATGTATTATTTCGTGAAAAATAAAATGACTTAAAGAACTGACTAATCATTTGTAAATATTCATAAATGGCGAGAGACAATTTTGTAAATAATCATGTCAAAACATACAAACAAAAAAATTAGCTTAAAAATAAGTACCTAAGACCAACTTATTTTTTTGGATTATTAGTAGTTTATAAGCACATAGAAACATGTTATCAACTGACTTATAAGTTAAAAACTGCTTATAAACACTGTTGACCATCTTATAAGCATCGAGAAACACATATGATGTCTTGGTACTAACTTTATTCCACCTACTACTAACTCTAATACAAATTGAGTTGTACGTAGCTGGTTTAGTAGACATTAATCTAAAGAAAATAAATATGGAATATTTAGAAGGAAATGCCAATATTGAATTCTTTTTGAGGTCATTTTCATTGTATATTCTGTTCCAAATGTGTTGACACTTTTCATTTTTGAGATTTCTAAAAATTAACTTCACACATGACTTACATATTTAGGAAACAAGTATGTGGATATAGGGCAAGGTTCAAGTGACATTGCCCGATAATGTCATTGGATGACCCGGGAGTGCTCCGGTGCCCCGTTCATAAAATTGACGGTTCCTACCCCTCGGTAAACCCCCCACCCAGCCCCGACTTGAAGACCACCCCACGCCCTTCAATTGCACCCCACAAGTTGATTGAAGGGGTTGGGGGTGTGTTCAGGTCGGGGACGGGTGGGGGGTTTACCGAGGTCAATTTTACGAACCGGATACCGGAGCGCTCCCGGATCATCCCATGACATTGCCGGGCAATGTCACTTGAACCGTGGAGGTGGATAAAATTCATTTTATTACTTTCAAATACATGACAACCACATAGTTTTCTCCTTTTTATCCATCGTAGACAAAGGAAAATGCTATATGAACCCCAGTTTTGTACACCAGGGGTACACCATATAAAAGGCCAACCCCCCACCCCTCATCCCTCTCACCCACGTAGTCTCTCTCCCTCTCTCTTCCCGATCAGACTTCTTCTTCGCCGGTCAAGAATTCTACTCCCCTTCGCCGCCTCACTCTGGTACCCAAAAGCTCCAGCCTTCATCGTCTTTCTCATCCTGGCATCTTCATCTTCCTTTTTCCCTTTGCGACGTCACCATCCACTCCAAATCACCTTTGAGGACATTCACCTGCAACTTCACACTCCGGTAAATCAAATTTGTATGGTTCTTGATATAAATCGAATTTTATTTTGTTCATTGTTAGATATGATTTTGTTCATTGTTGGTGGAAATTTTGACTTTCCAATCCGATTTAGACAAAAATTAAATTTGATTTGTTTTCACAGATCTGATTTTATTGCTACACTTTCCCAATTTCAGTTTTGTGTTGTAGCTTTAGGTAGCTATTTCATCTATGTATGTTGAATGGTTTGTGACAAGAGGTTTAGATTTTTTATCTACACTCTCACAGACATACTATGTTTGTAAAGAAAATATTACAGACACGTAATGTCTATAACATATTTGACTGACACTAGTATGACCTAACAAATTTAGAATCCCTCTCAAAAGTTCACCAGTATCCCTAAAGAAGTATCCTTCAAGCTTACTCATCTCATTCCGAATTGGTGCAATAATTGGACATGCTCATTTGATTCTTATACCTTCTAAAACGTGTTCCAAACAAAGTGACATTTCTTAATTGTTTGTTTGTTAAGTTTCAGAGTTAGACTTAATTATATTCCCTTGTGGTTGCTTTTGATGTAGAAGATTGGAAGTTGGAAGATTGGAGGTAGTTGTATTTGGATTTTTACTATGTTAAGAACCTCATTCGGATTTCATTGAGGTTACCCAGACATTATGTGTCTTTGGTAAACAAGTACATATATTGAGTGTATGTGAATTACTTACTCATTGATGAACATTGTTGATGACATTTATTTTTTCTAATAGATTGAGAAAAGTGCACAGATTTCTTCGGACCATGGCATCTTCCTCTTCGACTTCCAACTACCGTGTGAAGAAGGAGACAAGGAGACAATATGAAGCAATTTCTTCCAACTTGAAGATGGCGAGGCCTGAATTAGATCTACATTATGGTACGGTAAAGTGTGATTGTTTGCCTCAATCAAGAAATTGTGTAATTCGAGTTGTGACTGACCATGAGAAGCCAAACAAAGGTAGGCTTTTTTATACTTGTGATCACTGTGGGTTTTTTCTTTGGTGCCATCCACTGAAGGCTGAATTTCGAGGTGAGCCACTGCCAATTGATAGCTCTGTAATGGGTCGGTTTGTTCGAAACTACGGAGAATTTGAGGAGGAGAGCTATTTACATGAGAATGCACGTGGAGCTCAAAACAAAGTGAATGCAGCTGTGCCCCGTGAGAATCATTCCAATAGGGGCGTGAATCTATATCAAACCATAAACCTCTTTTGCAAGTTGTTGGGTCTCGTTGTTGTTTTGGTTGCTCTTTTGAAGTAGGTTGATGTATTTAGTAGTGTTCTTGGGGCTGTGTAGTATTTTGAGTTGTTAATGTTCAAGTACTTATGTACCAATGTTGTATGACTTGTGTTGAGTGAATTTGTGAAATTTGTGTAATGGAAGATCATTGTTTTGTCATTGTTTTTTATGGCTTGTATATTCAGTTTTATGGCTTGTCCTTGTATACCAATTTTTTGTTTTTGCCTGTATGCAAGAGCCTCGAGGTAAAAATGGTATTCAGGCAGAAACATGAACTGGTATTCTGGAAAAAATGGTTAATGTATGTGAACTCCTACTCGCAGAATGTCTATTTTTTATGTTAATTGCTTGCCTGCTTCGTATCATGTATTTATCTTTCTGAATTTTTACTTTTTGTTCTTGTATTATGAACACTAAGTTCTTAATTGCAATTTTGCATGTTTTGAAAAAAATGGTAAATGTATGTGAACTTCTACTCACAGACGTAGAATGTCTGTTTTCAATATTAATTGCTTGCCTGCTTCGTATCATGTATTTATCTTTCTGAATTTTTACTTTTTGTTCTTGTATTATGAACAATAAGTTCTTAATTGTAATTTTGCATGTTTTGAAAAAAAAGGTAAATGTATGTGAACTTTGACTCACAGACGTAGAATGTCTGTTTTCAATATTAATTGTTTGTCTGCTTCGTATCATGTATTTAATGAGACGCTCGAGGTGTTTTGAAGCCTGAAATGAGAGGCTTATTGTCATATGTTCAACTAAGTAAGGAGTATGTTTTGGTCACACAGACAACAAGTGTCTGTAATTCATCGTAAACAGAAACTTATTGTCTGTAAAACCTAAATTAAAAATTACATATTTCAAATATACCAAATAATGCTATAGTAAATCATGTTTCACAATTACTCTTGATTGTAAAAAAGAAAAAAAATTATAATTGCCAATGTTTAGTTACACAAACACTAAAAATCTGTAATTCTTTATAAACAGACATTTATTATTTGTGTAATTTAGAAGAAAATTTCACCCTTCAAATCTATGAAATAGTACAGTACCAAGAACATTTCACAAATTTTTCTACGTTTAAAAAAAAAAGAAAAATTACAATCAATACTATTTAGTCACACATACACTAAATGTCCTTATTTTCTTGAACACAGACATTTACTATTTGTGTAATCTGAATAAAACAGCACCACCATCTCTGCCATAATTTACTGCTCCGGTGACGACGATGATGATGATGATGGCGCCGTTGTGCTAGGTGGCTGCGGGGAGCCCACAGCGTGCAACTTCAGGGGGTGCCGAAGATGAAGCTAATCGACCGGTGGGGAGGAAGAGAGATGCGAGATCTATGGAGGAAGAGAAAATGAGTGAGAAAGGGAAATGATGTTGCCTGGTGCTGCGTCGATCATCGGCAGGGAGGGAGGGAGTTCACGGATCTGAGGAGGAAGAAAGAGTGAGGAGGAGAGATGAGGGTAGGGTTGGTTATGGAATGAGGGGGGTGTATATGGTGTTCATTTGGTGTATTGGCAATTGATAATACCTAAATACTGCTAGCAGATAGATATGTTTAAGAAAACTACCAAAAATTTTGTGCAACTCCTAAACAAAAGCATATAGTCTGTCCAAACAAGCATAGAGAAGGCTTTGATCATCCTCACATTTGACAAAAGTAGTGTAACACATTTGCAAATCCTCTAATAGCCATGCTCCTGCACTCATTGAGTATAAGAGTAATTTGATAACAAATGAAAACTGTCAGAAATCAACAAGAAGCATAAAAAAAAATGTTAACACCTTCTCATAAGTCAAAATAATAAGGATATATTGGCAATAAATATTCTAACCTGCACAAAAGGATATAAGTTTGTGTGGTTAAATGAGATCAAACAATAATATTCATGAATGTGAATAAAAATATATACAATTGAGGTAACTAATTACATGTAGAGATTACGCCTGAAATGCCATATCAAGTAGCAACTTAGTCGATTGTTTTACAGCCACGTGCAATTTTCACCGTCGAACTAATTAACCCATCTCTTATGTAGGAAATGGTGTTCGGAAACATAGAATGAAATTCAGAGCTTGTCAATGACAAATTAGTTGCAAAAATATTAGTATTAGTATACTCCATATAACACAACATTCAGTAATATGCCACAAGGATAGAGTCGAACGATAAATTTATCACTATTTTTGTGCCATATGCGTTAGGATGAGAAATATTGAGCGGATTTTTCATGATGTTACGGTATAACCTAAAATTTGACCACACTACATTCTGGTATCTAGTACTTGGTGTCTTTGCGTGAGGTACTTGCCCCTTGTGAGTGTGGAAGAAGCACCGGATACAGACACAAATGACGCATTCAGATCCCTATCAAATGTCTCTTGAAAGGCTCTCATTTGCACATCCATCCACCTGAGTGTACCGTGATTATCCCTTTTGATTGTTCCTTCTATATCGGGATATTGCTCGAAAATCTGATGAATTTTTCCGATGAATAACACATTTTAAGCCACCTCCCAAAAAATGGGATAAAAAATTGTTGTTCTTAGGATAGGTTCCATGATGAAGTCCGAAAATGATTTACATGGTACACCCTTACCTCAGAAATGAGATAAAAATTGAAATTTAGTGTATGTCAGTAAAAAAAGAACACAACTTAACAAAAGAACCTAAGAAATTTCCTAAAACTAAGAAATACTAACCGCGAAAAATCTCTATTGAGATACAAATGGAGTTTTGAATTGTACAGTTCACTCACACTCCATGGATCATCCATGCCTAATACTGATTTCACTAGACTTCTAAGTTTATTAAGGTCCATCATGAAGCCACTGATAAAATCCAAATCATACATGAAATGACAAGCCACTAAGCAAATGAACTAATAAAAAATACTCTGTAATTAATAACAAATTAACATTGATAATAAACTAACTAACAACTACAAAAAAAACAGAATTTATTACTCCGTAACTTACAACTGAGTAAGATGTCTCTGGAAGCCAAGAGAATTTCTGCAAGCATTTCCAGTAAGAGAGTTAAAGAGCCCATTAAGTTGAATCACATACAAGGCGTCATCTGCTACTGAAATTAGAAAGCAACCACAGAGAGCCCTAAAGGAAAAGAATGATCTTTTTGCCATAGATCTTTCAATGAAATCAAAGTCTTCGTCCAAGTGAACTGGAGAGCACATATGCGTTTTGAGGTCATGACAATCAACTACGGTTGGGAAACCACCATCAACATATAAGCAATGAGCAATTAATGCATGACGAAGAATCATGTCATCGCAAGTTTGAATGAGTAAGATGTTGCATTCACATTGATTGATATAGTGGCACATCAATATCGCCCCCTCACCAAATAAAATAAGCTCCCCATTTGCATCCAAAACATCCCCCAAGATATGAGTGGGCAGTGCATATCTACTGGAATCATACTTCACCTTCACATACTTCCATTTCTTTTGTTTCTCATCATAAACCTCTGCCCAATTAAGGTAGCTATTCTTATGATCATAATCATCCTCTGGTTCCCCACCATATCCAAAGGTATAAAGCGAGCCCCCAGCCACGACAAGGTGAGGGCCAGACCTGGGTGTGAGGAAAGTACTGCTCTGCTATCCAGCCCCTGTATTATGTGTGTCTATGCTGAATGTAGACCCATCTAGAAGCTGCAGTTTCAGGGCTGAGTGTACGACCCTTCGGCCACCAACCACCGGCAACAAATAAGCGGGTGTCTAGAACTGCTGTCATGAAGTCTTTAACTGGATCAAGCATTTCCAACAGTGGAAGCGCGTCTTTCACAACTTCAAGAGTGAAGTCATCTTTTATATTAAGCACATGGCAATTGCAATGCATTCTACGAGTGATCCGATCCCAGCCTACTAAGTCAAAGATGTAAAGTGTGGCACTGTCGATATTTCCTGCCAGATTGGAGCTGGATGGAGCAATTTGTCCCAATGTCTCCTTGATTGGTGACTCCTAAATCAATAAAGAAAGACCTACAGAACTTAGGGTTTTATCAATAAATCAAATGATGAGAAACTCTTTATAGAGGAGAAGATATCTGCTTTGCAAGCAATGAAACATATCCAAACCAATGATTTTCTCATTGCCATTTCATATAACCACAAAATAAGTCAGGGCATAAAGGACGATATAACTCGACATATCGCACGAGGATGCGAATAACAAATGCACAACTTACTTTTACATCAGGATCAGAGTATTCTTCATCGGAGTCCCCAAAGGCTTCCTCGTCTGTTTCTACTGTACTCGCATCGGTGCGGGCATTTTTAGAATCGTTAGGCGGGGAGCCCGAGACTGCAGCAGAATGAACTTTGTTTAGGTAAATCCTCGTGGCAAATAATGCAGCTGCCCAAGCTATCCCTATTGAATAAATGTCGAGCATCTTTTCTCTTAATCGTTTGCACAACTGTGTAAAGAGAGATCATTTAAGATAATGAACGGTGATTCAAAATCCACATATATCGGGAAGGAATCTTTTTAGAAACAATCATATAGAAACAATCAACACAAACTCAAATTTTCATGACTTCAAGATTGGCAAACATTGCGTTTAATCAATTTTGAGTCAATTTAACAAACAACAATATAAATCATCTCTACATACAAAAGAACATTGGTTTGTTTTCCCACGCAAAGTCAAGTCCGTCTCTGTAAACACACGCTGTGAATTATTTATGGATAGGATATGTCTAGACTTCATTCAATTCCAACCACAGAATCCTTATCCACACTCACAAGCTTCCCAAAAAAAAACTATAGGTACGAGGCTTTGATTTTCAATTCACCTCTTTAAATGCCAGGTAAGTCGTTTACTCTGAAATCAGGTTGTTTCTTTGTTTAATTCTGTTTGTTTGGTGTAATAACTGAGCACATTTCGTGTTGGGATATCATGGACTGTGCGCCCATCTCCAAACAACCAGCCTTTGACCACCTTTTCCTTAAAGACCACAAGATCCAGGTTTGAAAATTGTTCATCTAAACATGCAGTAATGCACAAGATGTTTAGTTATTTACACTTGAGCGAGGATGGGTAAAACATAAAAATAGACATGAAAAAGAATGGTTATTCCAAGTTCTTAAGAGCTCGAATGGGCCCATTGGCATGCTTAAGTTTGACGGGTTTGCTAGAGGGTTGATGTTTGACATTACCAGTAAAAGCAATTCAAGTTTGGTTAGCTTCAAATCGTTGAATATAGTATGATGATTTTATTAATTGGGGTTCAATTACCACACTAAAGCAAAGAAATTGGAAAGAATTAATAAGTGACAACAATCATTACAATGAGAGACTGAGTTGTTGAAGCAGTTGAGGGGGTTGGGCTTGCGGGAAAGATAAGATATCTCTATTGGAGGTGGTGCTAACATAAAGCGACTTGAAAAGAAAAATGCTTCTACGTGTTCTTGCACTTGATGATATTTGACAGTATTTCATTTTTGTCCCTTCCTTCCATGAACTATTCAAATATTAAAATTACAAAATGAGTCCAATTTAATAACTCCAATTTCACAATTTCTCTTTGAATCTTCTTAACATGAGCTATTCAAATATACATAGAATTACAAAAAAAAACTACATAAGTGTTGCGAATTCAGATTGAACAAACAAATTCCAATTTATATTCTCAAGTACGGGCTGAAAAGCAACATCAAGACTTAAATATGAAAACATCTCACAAACAGAAGGTTAATAAACATAGGGTAGATGAGGGCTAGGGAGAGAGCGAAGAATCGGAATTTTTACTAATGAAATAAAACATTTTAAATTAGCAAAGATTTCAAATTATTTATTAACAACTAACCCTAGATTTTAAAGCCAAAAAGTACAAAATTGGCGACAATGAATACGAAATACCTGGAGGGTGCGGTGGCTTCTGGCGGGAGAAAAATTCCAGTGGCGTCTCCCCACGATTTTGCCAATTGTAATCTAAGAAGAATTATGGAAGGGGCTGAGTAACCAGAAGTATAAGTAAGTATTGGGCTTTGAGTTATTCCGTTGGATGCTACACTTGTTATATAAGGAGTATGGGGCCGGTTAGACAGTTTGGCAAAAGAAATAAGAATAAAATCTAGTTTTAAAATCAAATTGTATTTGATCTTAAAATATGAGAATGCGATCTTATGAAAGAAATAAGAATAAATTTGGTGCTTTAGATCTTAAAACTAGATTTTATTCTTATTTCTTTTGCCAAACTGCCTAACCGGCCCCATACTCGGTATTGACGGTATATAACAAGTGTAGCATCCAACGGAATAACTCAAAGCCCAATACTTATACTTCCGGGTTCTCCTTTAGCCCCTTCCATAATTCTTCTTAGATTACAATCGGCAGAATCGTGGGGAGACGCCACTGGAATTTGTCTCTCGCCAAAAGCCACCGCACCCTCCAGGTATTTCGTATTCATTGTCGCCAATTTTGTATGTTTTGGCTTTAAAATCTAGGGTTAATGTGGATAAGGATTCTGTGGTTGGAATTGAATGAAGTCTAGACATATCCTACCCATAAATAATTCACAGCGTGTGTTTATACGATGTTTGAACAGGCTAAGAATCATCAAATAGTAAATCACAATGTAACAGACCTGAGGAAGAACATTGTCCATCTTTATCTTACTCACCTGTTCAGTAATTACACAGGGTAGCGGTGGGGGTTGTTCAAAAGAAGAAGATGCTGACTGTGATTCCTCCATTGCCAAATAAAAGAAATATAAGGCGTGTGGGGGCATGATAAACAGGATTTAATAAAGTGAAATTTGTACTAAATGGAACTAAAACATACGTCATTTTTAACGTAGGACTTGAACTTTTTTATTTCCTAAATAGGAGTTAATAATGTCTAGTGGGAGGAATAATATCCAATAATGATGACAATTTACTTGAATAATGACTAATTGATAATTATCAAAGGTACTATATTGAGAAATAAAAACATATAATCCTATATTAGAAAAGTCTTTATGTTTTAATCATATATTTCTCTTTAATAAATGAGATAGGGTCATGTATCCTAATGAAAATAAAAACGAATTAAAAACCCCTAGCATTAAATTAAAATCAGAATATGCACTAGTAAAAACTGAGTGGATTATATGAGGATTGTGTTTAATTACAAAATCCCATAGATTTAGGAAAATATTAGTGTCTCTCTTTTGTTTTAAATAAGAATAATAATACTCCGTAATAATCTAAGCTTGGTGTTCTGTGGCAGAGTGTGATGGGGAAACTAGAACACACTTTTTAGGGACAAATAGAGAGAAGAACCTGAAGGTGGGACTCCTGTGTGTCGGATTGTGTCGGACTGATCGGCGATTGGGGGTTAAGTGAGTGTAAATGGTAGCTTCCGATGCAGCGGTTTGACTCTCTAGTTTTTCTTCGTCTCCAGCAGCGGGAATGGACATGGTGTGTGTGCGGCGGCCTTCCTTTTGCTCTTGTGCGATAACGAAATGGGGGAGAGGAGGAGATTGTGGTTGGCGGCTGTGGATTGTTCGATGAAGAAGAAGAAGTGGAGATTGTGAGAGGCCGAGAGTCAAAGACGCTCCAGAGAGCGGGTTTTTCTCCCGCAAGACGCCGCCGTTAGCCCCCAGGTATTCACTCGCTCTTCCCAATTTCGTGATTAATCTTTCATAGTTTCATCCTCTGACTTCAAAATCTAGGGCTATTTATTACTCGTAATTAATAATCTGAAATCTTTTCTAATTGCTACAGGTATTCACTCTTTCTTCTCAATTTCGCGATATCTTTCAATCTTTCACAGTTTCATTCATTCTTTGACTTTAAAATCTAGGGTTATTTATTAATTAATAATCTGAAATCTTTGCTAATTGCTATGAAATACGAATGAATTTATGGTTTTATATGCTCTTTATTTGATATGGACGAATTGATATGAACGGATTACAGATTGAATGAATTGCTATGAATCTATGATTTATAAAATTTGTTTTTTTGGAAATTAAAGTTTGTATTTGATTTTACTTAGTATTAGAATTTATGAATTTGGATTTGGTTGTAGAAATAATTCAATAGCTATGGGTCCTAAACATCTATCCGGCAGTAAAAAAACATAAAAAGAGAATTTGTAGTTATAATACTATGATTTTGTCATTTACTTACTTTCGTATAATTCTATTTGATTAATTGTCATTTAAATATAGTTAGTTTATGTATTTTAGTTTGTTAGACCATTAGGGATAAGACTTTTTGGGAATGACAGTTTGTGATTGATTTTATCATGGGCTTGCCAAATCTGGGTGTTGGCTTGAATGAGTCATTTTGAAATGTAATTCTCTGCAGTGGTTGCAGCTGGTCTTTGTTGAATGTGTGATTGATTGTGAAGTGTGAACGACAGTTTATGTTAAATAGGTCATGAATATTTTTGTTACTAAAGTATGAAATTTTATGCATGAATGAAAAAAAATGTCCTTATAAACTACGAAGTATTTAGTTCATTTCACAGACAATCCAAACCATAGTTTGTAAGGCGGCAAGGCGAGGCGAGGCGCCAATGTACCTTCATATCGCCTAGGCGACTAGGCGCACACCTAGGCGACGACTAGGCGACATACATACCTATATATATACATACATACCTATATATACATATATATATATATATATGTATGTATATTATATATAGGTCTTATACATTTTAAGGAAGCTTGACAGAGAAGACCGAGAGAGAGAAGATAAGTTTAAATCTATTAGGCTACACTAAAAGAAAAAGAGCTGCACTAAAAAAATGTGTTTTTTCAAAATTTTAAAGGGGCCCAAGGCATCAAGGCGAGGTAAGGTGAGGTAAGGCGACGCCTAGGCGAGCGCCTGGTCGCTTTAAGGTTTTCTAGGCGAGGCGAGCAGACAAAGCGTACCAGTGACAGCGCCTTATCGCCTAGGCGACGCCTTACAAACTATGATCCAAACACCAAGTATCAAATCAATCATGCTATTTTCTTATCTATCCCAAACATTATTATTCTACATAGAGCATGTCAAGAATGGGCTATCCTCAGTTCCCGAGACACTGTAGGATTGTGGTTGACAAAGATGCCAAAGAAGTATTGCTTAAATCAATAAAATTCCCCCGGCCTCTGACCCTAAGCGACTACCTGTTCAATGTTCGTAAGATAATTCATAACATTTACATTGCTATGTAAGTCTTCTAGTTTTTGCACCTAAAGATTTGAATTACCGGTTAATATTTCCCTCTTGTTTTGAAACTGTTTGTTTTTCTAATAAATCCACATTTCGTTTCTACAGCATCATATTTGGATGATCTGGCTATGTGTATGTGTTCCATGGTGTGTTGTTGAGACATTATTATTTCGGTTCGCTACAAGCTGCTGGAATCGTAAGTTAGTTATTGTTCTTCTGGTATGAGCCGGGCATGTGTTTAGATGCCTCCTTTCTCGGGAAAATGGTCGTCCATGGCTGGTTCAGACTGGGTGACCATTTGTTAATGGATAGTTTGACCAGAAACAATTTCCAGAGCTGTAGCTGATCAATTAGAAGGCGATGAGGATGAGCATGCGAAATATCGGAGTATGGTTGTGAAATACATCAGGGTAAACATCTTGAGATTGTTTTGATTTTCTTTTTTTCTTTTCAAATTCCAAGAATCATTTTCTTTGAATTTATAGCATTTGCCATTAAGATATTTTGCTAGCCTTCTCATGGATTCTAATTGAACTGTGATGATTTCCGGGGCTATATACTTCACAGAGGAATCGTGAGACATTTGAGCCCTTTATTGAAGACGACATTCCGTTTGTTGAGTATTGTGAATCCATGGAAAAGGATGGGACTTGGGCAGGCCACATGGAACTACCAGCTGCTTCTCTTGTTACTAACAGTAACATATGCATTCACCAAGTAATTCACTGCCCCCCTGATACTTCTATCTCTGTTTTGTAGAGTAGGAATTTGATAGTAACTTTCCGACTTATGTGTTAATGTGGCAACTAAATCTGTTTCTTCACTCATGGTGCTCTGATATGCCATCAAATGACTTTTGATTGATTGGTAAATCGTATCTTTCTTTTAAACACTTATTTACAGCATATGTCGCCTCAATGGTACATACATATTTTTGACAACCATGAAGCTCAGATGATCCATAGAGCTTACATTGCTTTGTTTAATTGATTTATAATAGTAAATGGGCTCAAGGGATAGTTTTTTTTTGAACGAAAGTACAACTTTATCATTAACCAAACAACTGCAGTGTTATTTACAATCAGAAAGTTTATTTTATCTTACATAGAGAGAAGTTCTTAACATAAAATAATGCATTCTTGATCATAACCCCTGTAGAGTAAGATTTGCCATGAATCTTAGCATTGCGGAGCTTCCAGATATGGTAGACAGTTGCTGCCCAAGTAGCTATTTTGATCAGTAGCTTTCTTTTTGTTTTTGTGTAGTGTTGGAAATTTTGAATTTAGAGTATGAACGTTTTTGTAAGACTATGTAATTGAAAGACATGATAGATAGCATTTCAGTGTTTTGAATGTTCGATTACATTCCTACCTTGTGAAGACAGAACTAAATGATACAACCTTTCCTAATTGACACTGTCAGTTTTGGTGTTTTAAACACCTCTATTCAGTTTGTTGTTTTTATTTGTAATGTATAGTCAAACAATTTTACCATATGAAGGATTATTTTTAAGCTTGACTGAATATCTAGCAAAAATTTTCTAGGTGTACATGTTTTTTTCTGCTCAAGTATGTATACCTGCAGAAACATTGCAAGGACTTTGGACTATGGAGTATGTTTTACCAAAGGGAATTCTGTGTGCATTAGTATGAAATACGTAACAAATAGAAAGAGTGATTTATTTGCAGTTCTTATCACCTGCAATGGACCAGCAAGGCCTATAAACATTAAGGTTTCTTTGAGAATAATCCGTTTTTACTTTTGGCTTATGGAATGAGATGATTATTTTTATTTAAGTTCTGGGTATCTACGGAAGTCTAACAATTTTTTAGTCATATAAAGGTTGATGCTGATATTTCAGCAAAAAAACCACAGTCAAACTGTAAAGGTTTCCACCAAAGCTGTTGGGAATGTGTTGCAGTCACAGTCTGTTAAAATGGTTATGTCCGGAAGTGGGTGTGAAGACACGGTTAGAGTGGAAAGGGTAGTTCATATGGATCATACTTCTGCTGTAACGATCCTTTGTGTTTATTTTAAATATTTCAATCCATTGCAGTATCACGATGTTCTCCATGCATGCCAAATAATGAGAACATGATGTCTTCCCTTTTCATTGACAGTTTTTGGGTGTACATTTTGGCCCTTCGTTCGACAGTTTCAAGAAAATCAATCAGAGAGAGTGAGAGGCCGAGAGTCAAAGAGAGCCGGTTTTTCACTCGCCAATGCCGACGTTAGCCTCCAGGTATTCACTCTCTCTTCCCAATTTTGTGATTTATTTCAATCTTTCATAGTTTCATCCCCTGACTTCAAAATCTAGGGTTATTTATTAATTAATAATTTGAAATCTTTGCTAATTGCTCTAGCTATTCACTCTCTCTTCCCAATTTCGTGATATCTTTCAATCTTTCACACTTTCATTCTTTGACTTTAAAATCTAGGTTTATTTATTAATCAATAATCTAAAATCTTTGCTAATTGCTATGAAATATGAATGAATTTATGGTTCCATATGTTCTTTATTTGATATGGACGAATTGATATGAATAGATTACGGATTGAATGAATTGCTATGAATTTGTGATATATATATATTTTTTTGGAAATTTAAAGTTTGTATTTGATTTTACTAAGTATTAGAATTTATGAATTTGGATTTGATTTTAGAGATAATTCAATAGCTATGGGTCTTAAACATCTATCCGATAGTCACAAACGTAAAAAGAGAATTTGTTGTTAAATGCTAGTCTTGATCACAATGATACCAACACAATCCTAAGCCTTAATGTTCGTGTTGGTCTTTGTTTTTGATGCCATTGTGGCTTGTGCCACTCTTGTTTTTTGCCTTGAGATGTTCAATGAGGCTTCTTCATATCCTTGTTGGTTTGACACATATCAAAACCTGTCAAAAATCGAACATCACTTTATTACAACATTATCCTAAAGTGTGTTCCAACAACATGAATGATGAATACACACACACACACATGTGTGTGTGTGTGTGTCTATATATATATACAATAACGACACCTAGAGAGAGGGGCACCTATGACTCTCAATCATTGGATCCACCTCTCTGGCACTAGGAGGGATGACTTTGGTGGTCGCTAGCAAGTAACAACCCACGCAAGATTGAACTTCATAAGATTAAAAATAAATTGAACAAATTAGATTCTTAATCATAAGGGCCCTAGTGTTTTTCAAATCTTAAGGAAATGAGAAATGGAGCATTTGAGACATGACGAAAATTATATTATTGGACAATTTGAATGCTCATCACTAATTCTAAAGGAAGATTTAAGTTTCTTTGTAATATAAATATGAGCTCCCAAAATAATCATTTATGCAATTTGAAATTGAGTAAAATAAAATGAATTTTATATTTTTTTCATTTTTAAAATGAAAAATACATTTACGAACGAACTAAATTCAATTTTTAAAACTTTTACAAACCAATTTTTAAAACTTTTACAATGGCCGAGTCACCAAAATTTAAAGATTTGTATTTTTGGGAGGAAGACAATCAAGCAAATTTATCTAACATTTTGATCTAAAATTTGATCATGTAAATCCTGATTGTTGAAGTCGATAGAAGATGACTTTTATGATTTAGAACGTATAAAATCTGTATATATATGTTTGGGATAAGAAAATATGTGTAGTTTACGCTTGTCACTTGAAAAATCCATATTGAGTAGTATAATATGTGTATTATACATGCGAGTATGTAATGCGCATATTATACGCGAATAAGCTAATAGAACCAGCAACCTACGCAAGATTAAAGAAATACTTCATCCGTCCCCATTTTGATTACAACTTCATTTTCTGTTTCTTCTCGATGACTTTGGTTTATTTGTGTGTTTTCATTGATAATCTAATAAAATAAAATGTTATTCTCACATCTTGTTTTGTAGAACTTTTAATTTTTTTAACATGTAGTTTTTTTGTCCAATTAGAACGAATCAGGAACTTAAAACACTTTTAATGTAGTTTTTTAAGTGAAACGAATCAGGACTCTTAATCAAACGGGCCCTAGTGTTTTCTCAAATATTAAGGTATTGGTTCAATTAGGCCCTAGTGTTTTTCAAAATCTTAGGGGTTTTGTCGCTCAAAATGATTGTGTAGGGTATACACAGTGAACTGAGTGAAGACAAGGACACCCGACATTATCCTATTCGCTTACAATGGCGGTTCCTTCTACTCCTTTCACGCCTCAACTACCACCGTCCTTGTCAGATAACCTACTATCTATAAGATTTAAATACATCCCATTTCATTTAGATAAAGACAACCTCCCTTAGAAAGGTCTATTTTACTGCTCTTTAGTTTTTGACGACTGCAAACCCATTCTCTCATCCTGCTATCGTGCAATAGATAGTGGAACTGTTGGAGAGCTTAAAAATGTCGTGAGAATGAAAGTGTTATGCCAAATTCAAAGTCCACATCTTTTGGAGCATCTTTGTGAAATTGATAACAACAGTAGTTTTCATTTTACACCCAATATGGTTTATATGATCTTCATGGGGTATTTTAATCAATTGTTGTCTAAGGAGATTAATAGAAGTAAAGGATTTTATTGGGCACAATTCGCTATGCTCTCTGTTCAATTTGTGTGGAGCACCATTGCCAAAGAATTCGATGACTCATTCATGGCAGGTTATAACCACAAGGGATTAACTAAGGGCATAGCCATCCACTATGGAAGCAACAATCTCCCTATTGCAAAGTTGTTCAATTTCAGTCATAAGTTGATAAATACTGTTTTTTGTTGTTGTTAATTTGTTTATTACCTATGTTAATTTGTTATTAATTATTTTTTATTAATTCATTTGCTTAGTGGCTTGTCATTCAATGTATGATTTGGATTTTATCGGTGGGACCATGATGGACTCTAATAATATTAGGAGTCTGTCAGTATTAGGCATGGATGGTCCATGGAGTGTGAGTGAACCATATTATTCAAAACTCCATTTGTATCTCAATAGAGATTTTTGGCGGTTAGTATTTCTTAGAGTCTTAGAAAATTTCTTAGGTTGTTTTTTTACGCTGTGCTCTTTTTTTTACTATCAAACACTAAATTTCAACTTTTATCTCATTTTTAAGGTATAAGGGTGTACCATACAAATCATTTCCGAACTTCACCATGGAAGCTATCCTAAGAACAACAATTTTTTATCCCATTTTTTGGGATGTGGCTCAAAATGTGTTGTTCATTGGAAAGATTCATCAGATTTTCGGGAAATATCCCAATATAGAAGGAACTATCAAAAGGGGTAATCACGATACACTCAAGTGGATCGATCAATGTGGAAATGAAAGCCTTTCAAGAGGCATTTGATAGGGATCCGAATTCCCCATTTTGGTCCACATCGATGCTCGGTGCTTCATCCACACCCACATCGAGGCAAGTACTTCACGCGAAGACACCAGGTACTAGATACTAGAATGGAGTGTCGGTCAAATTTTAGGTTCTATCGTAACATGATGGAACATCCGCTCGATCTTCTTGTGGCATATGGCACAAAAACGGTGATAAATTTATCGTTCGGTTATATTCTTGTGGCATATTACCGACTGTTGTGTTGTATGGAGTATACTAATATTTTTGCAACTAATTTGTCATTGACAGGCTCTGGTTGAAATAGACGCTGAATTTCATTTTATGTTTTCGGACATAATTTCCTACATAAGAGATGGGTTAATCAATTCGATGGTGAAAACTGCACGTGGTTGTAAAACAATCGACCAAGCTGCTAATAAAGATAGGCATTTAGGCGTAATCTCTACAAGTAATTAGTGACCTTAATTGTATTTTTTTTATTCACATTCATTAATGATCTCATTTAACCACACAAACTTATATCTTTTTGTGCAGGTTTTGAATATTTATTGCCAATATATTCTTATGATTTTGACCTATGAGAATGTGTTAACATCTTTTTTTATGTTTGTCAACCTACTACTCTGTTTATTTTTGACAATTTTCATTTGTTATCAAAATGTTCTTTTACTCATTAAGTGCAAAAGTAGGGCTATTAAAGGGGTTGCAAATGTGTCCCATTGTTTTTGGCAAATGTGAGGATGATAATGGGAGCCTTCTCTATGCTTGTTTGGACAAACTATTTGTATGCATGCTTTTGTTTAGGAGTTGCACAAAACTTTTGGGAGTTTTCTGAAACTTATCTCTTTGCTAGTAATATTTGGGTATTATCAAATCATTGTTGATGTTTTATCGATGCTATTCAGAATTAATAATACCCAAATACTGATAACAGATATATAAGTTTCAGAAAACTCCCAAAAGTTCTGTGCAACTCTTAAACAAAAACATACATACAAATAGTCTGTACAAACAAGCATAGAGAAGACTCCCATGATCATCCTCACATTTGACAAAAGTAGTGTGACACATTTGCAACCCCTCTAATAGCCCTGCTCCTGCACTCAATGAGTAAAACAACAATTTGATAATAAATGAAAACTGTCAGAAATCAATATAGTAAGTTGAAGAGCATAAAAAAAGATGTTAACACCTTTTCATAGGTCAAAATCATAAAGATACATTGGCAATATATATTCCAACCTGCACAAAAGGATATTAGTTTGTGTGGTTAAATGAGATCAAGCAATAATATTAATGAATGTAAATAGAAATAAATACAATTGAGATCACTAATTACATGTAGAGATTACGCTTGAAATGCCCATCTCTAACAACAACTTGGTTGATTGTTTTACACCTACGTGCAACTTTCACCGTCGAATTGATTAACATATCTCTTATGTATTAAATGGTGTCCGATAGAATGCAATTCAGTATCTATTTCAGCCAGAGCCTGTCAATGACAAATTAGTTGAAAAGATATTAGTATACTCCATACAATACAACAAATCAACAATCAATAATATGCCACAAGGATATAACCGAACGATAAAGTTATAACCATTTTTGTTCCATATGCGTTAGGATGAGGAATATTGCGCGGATATTCCATGATGCTACGATAGAATCTAAAATTTGATCGCACTCCATTTTGGTATCTAGCACTTGGTGTCTTCGCGTGAGGTACTTGCCTCGATGTGGGTGTGGATGTAGCGTCGATGTGGACCCAAATTCAGATCCCTATCAAATGCCTCTTGAAAGGCTCCCATTTGCACATCGATCCACTTGAGTGTACTGTGATTACCCCTTTTGATTGTTCCTTCTATATCGAGATATATCCCGAAAATTTGATGAATCCTTCCCATGAACAACACATTTTGACCCACATCTCAAAAAATGGGATAAAAAATTGTTGTTCTTAGGATAGGTTCCATGATGAAGTCCAGAAATGATTCGCATGGTACACCTTTATACCTTAAAAATAAAATAAAATTTGAAATTTAGTGTTTGTCAGTAAAAAAAGAGCACAACTTAACAAAACAACCTAAGAATTTTCCTACGACTCTAAGAAATTCCAATTGTGAAAAATCTTTGTTGAGATACAAATAGAGTTTTGAATTCTATGCTTCACTTACACTTTATGGACCCTCTATGCCTAATACCGATTTCACCAGACTCCTAAGATAATTAAGGTCCATCATGAAGCCACTGATAAAATCCAAATCAGACATGGAATGACAAGCTACTAAACAAATGAATGAATATAACATAATTAATAACAAATTAACATAGATAATAAACAAATTAAAAACAAAAACAGAATTTATTAACTTAAACTGAAGTTGAACAACTTTGCAATAAGGAGATTGTTGCTTCCATAGTGGATGGCCATGTTCATAGTCAATCCCTTGTGGTTATAACATGCCATGAACAAGTCATCGATTCCTTTGGCAATGGTGCTCCCCACAATTTGAACATTGAACATAGTAAATTGTGTCCAATAAGATCCTTTACTTCTATCAAATAAACTCTTTAGAAACAGCTGATTAAAATACCACATGAGGGTCATATGAACCATCTTGGGGGTAAAATGAAAAATACTGTTGTTATTTTTGGACTTTGAATTTGGCATAACACTCTCATTCTCACATCATTTTTAAGCTCTCCAGCAATTCTATTGTATGATAGCAGAATGTTGTAATGGATTTGGAGTCGTCAAAAATTAAAAAGCAGTGAAATAGACCTTTCTAGAAGGTTGTCTTTATCTAAGGAAAATATGATGTTTTTAAATCTTACAGATGGTGGGTTATCCGGCAAGGACGGTGGTGGTTGAGGAGTAGAAGGAGCCGCCATTGTGGGTGAATAGGATAATGTTGGGTGTCCTTGTCTTCACTCAGTTCACTGTGTATACCCTAAGCAAACATTTTGAGCTACAAAATCCCTTAGATTTCGGAAAACAGTAGGGCCCAACTAAACCAATATCGTAATATTTGAGAAAACACTGGGGCCCGTTTGATTAAGAGTCTTGATTCGTTCCACTTAATTTTAATCTTACACGTACTCCATCCATCCCTATTTTGTTTACAAAATGTGAATTAAGATGTAAAATCTTACGTTTTTTTAAAATCATTTTATTTAAAAATTGATGTATTAATTGGACATAAAAACTACATGTTAAAAAATTACATTTAACAGTTCTACAAAACAAGAGGTAAGATTAACATTTTATTTTATTAGATTATCAATGAAAACATACAAATAAACCAAAGTTATCGAGAAGAAACATAAAATGATATTGTAATCAAAATGGGGACGAATGAAGTGTTTCTTTAATCTTGCATAGGTTGCTGGTTTTGTTAGCTTATTCGCGTTTCATATGTGCATTACATACTCGCACGTATAATACACATTAAATCATAAAAGTCCTCTTCTATCAACTTCAACAATCAAGATTTATATGATCAAATTTTAGATCGAATCAGTTTGCTTGATTGTCTTCCTCCCAAAAATACAAATCTTTAAATTTTGGTGACTCAGCCATTGTAAAAGTTTTGAAAATTGGTTTGTAGTTCAAGACATCCACCAATGTCATTTGTTAATTATAAAACCATTTACGGTCTACTAGTCTTTTCAACTCCATCCAATTCTGGAAAATAGTAAATAACATTCTCTCTATTTGTTTGGTTTTAAAATGTAATCAAATTTTCGAATTTAGTTTGTTCGTAAATGTATTTTTCATTTTTAAAAATATAAAATTCATTTGATTTTACTCAATTTTAAATTGCATAGGGCCCCCTCTCGTGTGTGTGTGTGTGTGTGTGTGCGCGCGTGCGTGCGCACATGCGCGCGCTCTTGTGTCTTGTGTGTGACTATTGTACTTGTGTTTGTTTCTTTCAGCATCATACCAGACCGGCGAGATACACAAGAAAATCGCAGGGACGGGTGACCTGGGGGCTACTGCAAACTTGCGCCGCCGCATAATAGCAGAGGTTCTTTCTTCTCCACTTCTTGTTGCTTGCTACATATCCTCTCCTGTGTTTCTTAACCTTCTGTTTGTGAGATGTTTTCATATTTAGGTCTTGACACCCGCTTATTTGTTGCCTTTGGATATGGCGGGGAACCGGAGGATGATTATGATCATAAGAATGGCTACCTTAATTGGGCAGAGGTTTATGGGTGAGAAACAAAAGGAATGGAAGTATGTGAAGGTGAAGTATGATTCCAGTAGATGTGCACTGCCCACTCATATCTTGGGGGATGTTATGGATGCAAATGGGGAGCTTATTTTATTTGGTGAGGGGGCGATATTGATGTGCCACTATATCAATCAATGTGATATGTGAATGCAACATCGTACTCATTCAAACTTGGGATGACATGATTCTTCATCATGCATTAATTGGTCATTGCTTATATGTTGATGGTGGTTTGCCAACACATGTTGATTGTCATGACCTCAAACTTTTTTTTACATTTTTTATGGTTTACTTCTACCGATGTAACAAACAACGAAAGATAGGCCCTAGGTGATGTTGTTTGATGAACAAACTAAAGATGCAATAGAGTACTTTAGAGATGAAATAACAATTAATATTCTATAATGCAGTTAAGCTTACTTGAAGACTAGTGTTTACCCCGTGCTTCCCACGGGCTTGTAAGCACGGGCTCATATATATTCTAATTTTTTGAGATTTTATAAATATAATTTTAGTTGTTTTAGTTTCTAATAGTGACAAAAAATGTTTTAGACTGATGGAACATACAGAGTATATTGGTATGTTAATTTAAAAAAACAATTTTACAAAATTAATAATCATTGAATTAAGTACTAAATAGAAATGGTTTAAATTAATAAAATATTATAATAAAAAGTGGATCAGTTACATGCATAATGATACATCATTAGAGAATATATATGTGTCATAATCATTTGTCAGTTGTCACCCTTTAAATTTATACAATCATTTTTCGAGAAGTAATAAACTAAAATAAGCTTTGGATAGTATAAAAATAATTTTATGTGTGTGTACTCAAATAAATAAATAAATAACTAGCACAATAATCTGATGCGTCGTTTGTCGGAATTCTAGTCCACAATCATAGTTTTTATTTTTGTGTTATCCATCTAATCAATTTTAGAATACGTCACTTGACATAGATGTTAAATTATACTTTTAGTCTTTAAATTAATACTAACATGACAGAAGATAAAAAAGAATCATTTGTGAAAAAACTCATCCCTATGAGGGTAATATTTGATAATAAAAAACTAAATATGGAAACTTTTGTTATAAAACTACTTAAAATGATGGGTCTAGTCTATGAACGAGATGTTTATCCCCCTATTAGACTGACCTTGATATACGTATCTGAATAAGCTAAGTGAGGCAGAAACTAAAAAAAATTATTTAGAGATTACTGTATAAAAGAGGATGATGTGCGTCAAAGGGGAAAAACTAGAAACAAAGAATCATCGTCAGTACTGAAAAAGTAGGTAGAGGAGGGGAGCAAGATAAAAAGACAAAGTGAGCGGCCACTGCTGACAATGATTCTTTCACATCGCCCACTCAACAATCCATCCGCAGATCTTGCAGCTCGAAGAAGCTTCTCCTTTTTCCTCCTCCTCCTCTTCTTCTTCTTCTTCCCAGAAGGAGATGAATTGGGTAGAAGAAAATAGCACAGGCGGATTAGCACAATGAGAGCTCCTGCTCTTCCGACCTTCTGTCATTTCTTGATTCTTTCTTTCGCTCTAGTCAATAATTCCTTCGCCGCCGGGGATTTGGCTTCTCGGAGGATTCTGCATCAGCCCCTGTTTCCGGTGACCTCAGAACAGCCGTCCGATACCGACACCTCTCCTCCTCCTCCGCCGCCGCCGCAGGAGCTACCTCCATCCGATCCCGTGATATCTAGCCCCGACGCACCTTTCTTTCCGGAGGTTCCCGGCGGGCAGTCACCAGATCAGAACCAGCCGCCGCCGCCGGGTCAGACAAATGCGGCGTCGAAGCCAGTCAAGAAAGTGGCGATTGCGTTGTCGGTCGGGACGGTGACCTTGGGAATGTTGGCGGCGACGGGATTTTACATCTGCAAGCACTGCGGGAAACATATGGGCGAATCTCAAAAGCTTGTCGGCGGCGGCGGGAATCCTTCCCGCAGGGGAACGGAGGAGTCAAGAAACCCGCCTTCATCGTTTCTCTACATCGGAACAGTTGACCCGTCCGCTCGAAATTCCGCAGCGAGTGAGTCCAACGGGTCGCCTTATCGGAAACTAAGATCCGAGCGGTATAGGCCGAGTCCGGACCTCCAACCAATCCCGCAGCTGAGCAAGCCGCAGCCGCCTCCCGACATACCATCTCCGCCGGCAATGTCATCGTCCGACGACGAGGGCCGCAACACCGCCTTTCACACGCCGCACGGGTCCAACAACAGCAACGAAGACGGCGGCTATTACACTCCGATTGCGCGGCGGAACCAAGCCAAAGCCAATAATCATGTCCCCTACTCAAAGAGAAGTTCCCCAAAATCGCGCCTCTCCGCTTCTTCGTCGGATATGAAGCCTGCAATTACACCTCCGTCCGTCAAGCAATCTCCCGGTTCTCCGCAGCCGCTACCGCAGGAGCCTCCCGATAGACCGGAGATGCCGTACATTCCTAAAAGAGCGAAGTTCTCCAAGCCGCCTCCTCCGCCGGACATGTCTAGGCTTCAACTAATAAGCGGACAACAACCACCACCGCAAACACCTAAAGGCCAAGTTTCCCGACCACCTCCTCCGCCCACAGATATGTCCAGGCTTCCACTGAAAACATTGAAACCCGAAATTCCCAGACCTCCTCCCCCTCCGCCGCCACCTCCTCCCCCGCCACCACCGCCGGCGCGGAAATTAGGGACACCCCAGAAGAATGCCCAGCCTGGAACGGGAAACCAAGAATCAAGTAGTCCAAGCTTCAAAACGCCACAAGAGAGTGAGAAGAGCAGCCCTTCAAAAGGTCCCAGCTCACAGGAGAGGTCTGATTCAGATGAATCAAAGCCCAAGTTGAAACCTCTGCATTGGGACAAAGTACGTGCATCCTCGGATAGGGATACAGTGTGGGACCACCTGAGATCCAGCTCCTTCCAGTAAGTTCTTCTACTACCTTAAACATTTCTGCAAATGGGCTTGTGGGTCTGTTTGACTTACTAAAAATGGTAAAGAAAATTAAGTGTGTTCCTTACAGATTGAATGAGGACATGATGGAGTCACTCTTCGGGTTTGAATCCGCAAATCCGGCTCCAACCGAAACCGCCAAGAAACTCAAACAAGCAAAACCACCCGTGGAGCAGGAGAACAGAGTTCTTGATCCCAAGAAATCACAGAACATAGCAATTCTCTTGAGAGCATTGAATGTAACAAAGGAGGAGGTTACCGAAGCTCTTCTAGATGGTCTGCTGCTCTCTGATTACAAGCATTGGTTTTTTCAAGATTTTGGGTTTCAAATAATTTCTCATAGTTTCTCTGCTCTGTTTTGTTTGGGGTACAGGAAATCCAGAAGGGTTAGGTCCGGAGCTTTTGGAGACTTTGGTGAAGATGGCTCCAACAAAGGAGGAAGAAATAAAGCTGAGAAGCCTCAACGATGACACCTCAAAATCAGGATCTGCAGAACGGTTCCTCAAAGCCGTTCTCAGTGTACCCTTCGCCTTCAAAAGAGTGGAAGCCATGTTGTACAGAGCAAATTTTGATTCAGAAGTGAACTACTTAAGGAAGTCCTTTCAGACTCTTGAGGTAACACCACTTTTTTCACAAAAAACAGCAGAATCCACATTTTCATGTGTTTATATTTACTTGAAGTGTGAGATTTATCTTTTGGTTTTCATCAGGAAGCAAGTGGGGAGTTGAAGAACAGCCGGTTATTCCTGAAAATATTGCAAGCCGTGTTGAGAACAGGGAACCGAATGAACAATGGCACTAATCGTGGTGATGCGAAGGCTTTCAAACTCGACACTCTTCTAAAACTTGTAGATGTGAAAGGGACAGATGGGAAGACGACGTTGCTCCATTTCGTCGTCCAAGAGATAATCAGGTCTGAAAAGGTTGATTCCAATCAAGTTATTGCAGGTTTGAGCAGGGAGCTTGGGAGTGTCAAGAAAGCAGCAGGAATGGACTGTGATGTCCTCCATAGCTATGTCTCCAAGCTTGAAACCGGGCTGAGGAAGGTTCGTTTGGTATTGGAGTGTGAGAAACCGGGTATGCAAGGCAAGTTTTTTCAGTCAATGAGATCGTTTCAGAAAGAGGCAGAGGACGACATAAGTAGGATTAATGGGGAAGAGAGGAAGGCGTTGTCCATCGTGAAGGAGGTCACAGAGTATTTCCATGGAGATGCTTCAAAAGAGGGAGCACATCCCTTCAGAATTTTCATGGTAGTAAGAGATTTTCTGTCCATATTGGATAATGTGTGTAAAGATGTTGGGAAGATGCAGGAAGCAACAGCTGCTGGTTCATCAAAATCATTCAAAATACCAGCAAATGCTTCTTTGCCTGTTTTGAGCAGATTTAACGCCAGACATGATAGGACCTCAAGTTTTGATAGCACCTCGCCGTGATTCATACCACATTTTTTTTCTGTGCAATAAAATGTTTAGGGTCTTTATGGGATAGAAATTTGAACACCTGCAAATATTCATTGTCTGTTGTATACATAGCATGAAAAAAAAAACAATAGACAACCTCAATGCCGCGTGGATCATCAATGATTCGCTGTCCGAATTTGATGGGGTTATTTTTTTGTTCTTGCAACTTTAATCTCAATTCTTTCTTTTATCTTCAGTTGGGAGACATCTAAAAAGTAGAAAGATTTCACTTTTATTCTGAGACATCACTCTCTTAATCAAAATTATAAAGAGTGATGATGCCAGTAGTACATAATGAATATATGAATGAAGCTTTACATTAGCAGTAGTACACAGCAGAAGTGGGAATTGAAGAGCAGAGCCTGAGGAGAATTCAAGCTGATTCCAATGAGAAAAATGGGGCTCCAGAGATGCTCTTGGATCTCACTATCTTTCTCACTAATATCCTCCATTTAATATCATCCTTCTTCACCTGTTTCCTCCTCATCCTGAAGTTCTTGCAGAGAGGAACTCTGCAGCTGTCTGGATCGGCGCAGAGCCTGGAGTGAAGTTCAAAGACTTGCCACATTCTCTTGCACCGTACGCAACCTCCCGGAATCCGGGTTTTGCACCCTGCAAAGTGGCGAATCAGCGCCTCTATCCCCTTGCACGCCCCGTGTCTGCATGGAGCTTCATCTCCTTTCAGCACCTTATCGTATGGACCAATGGTACGGCAACCCTCCTTGCATATGTGAACAAGTGCTTCCATGGCTTCATACAAACTCATATATGTTTTCCTCTCATTCATCTTTCTAACCCTTTCCTTTTGCATCTGAAACCAGTTGCATGAACAAAACATTAATTCCTTCTGCTTTTCAAGAGTTTCTATTCTATGCAACCATAAGAATCATTAAGCAAAAACAATTAATTCACAGACAAGCTGTTTGTTATGCTTACAATGTCATGATATATGACAGACCCCAAGATCTCTTTCTCAAGAGCAGGATGGCTTTCCTTCATCGCCCTCCATCCTTGTGTAGCACAAACCGGTTTGAGGTTTTTCAAGATAAACCGGTGGCTGATAAAACTAAGCCGAGGGGCATCACACAGTAGAGCAGTCTGGAAAACATCCATGGCATTTTCGGTATTTATCAACCCGTCTTCTATCACCCACTCACATTCCCTCTTGAGCTGAGGAACCACATACGAATGTGCCAAAACTAACAAACTCAACGCGTGTTCCTTCATTTTTGATTCTACATAACTACAAAGGAATCACGTTGTCAAGAAAAGGCCCTTTTTCACCATCATCATGTGGTGTAACTTGAGCAATAAAAGGTTGGTTCAGATTCAAATGGCATTTGTGTATACATTACCAGGATGAATACAGGTATCTAACAAAGACATGAACAGCCTCCGCCGGAACGCCCAGGATTGAGATTGATAGATGTCTCTGTTGCCTTTGTCTAGTTGATTTTCTTAACATTGCTTTGATTACTGGTGAAGCCACACCCTATAGGCAGGATTCGAAATAACAGTGATCAATAGCATTCTCTACTTGGAACCTTAAGGCAGTTTTTGGTAAGACTTATTTGGCTGAATCTAAGAAAAGTGTTTGGCAATATCTATAAAACAGACTACATATAAAGTTAATGTAAAAAAAGTGCCAAATTAGTGTTTTTTTCCCTCAAAGTGCCAAATTAGAACTTACCAAGATGCTAGCATGAGCATAGATGACATAGCCATCTCTCGCATTGATCTTCACATCAGCTTGATAAGCTTCATCGAAGAGGCGATCTGCAGAGGAAAAGCAGTGGCCATGCCCTCTCATCTGTGATCTGCGTGCCATTGAATGGTTGGGACCATGAAGAGGAGGAGGCAATGAAGGCGGGGCAGGCAGATATTTCTCAAGGGTCATCGTTCTGATCCTCCTCCGCCTCAGCCCCCACTCAGCTCTCTGCATTTATTCATTCATTTGAAAAGCACCCAAATCAAGAAATGATAAAACACCACACAGATCGAGAAAATATCCATGAATCAAACCTCATGCGACATGATCTCTTGAAAAAGAATGAAAATTTAAAAGAACCCATGTTTCCTTGTGACTCCATTCCTCAATTACCTCTAATGAATAGGGAGTATTTACGAGTATGGATGTGTTGCAGAACAGAAACAATCAGACAGAGCCCAGATTCTTCTTGTTCTTTGTTCTTCTTCTTTCTTCTTCTACTCGCAATGTACATGAATATGCATAACCCAATCTGGAGAGGACGCCCAAATGTTACAATACTGTGACAATACGGCCGCAAAGATCGACCCTTTTCTTGCAATAATAATTGTAACAATGGGATGATTGGATTTGAGAGGGAGTGGGGAGGAGGACAGGGACGAACGATGCAGGTATTATGAATGGATCTTGTGTGAGTATATAAAGAGATCAGGCAAGGGATGGGTGACAGGGAGGGGCAGAAGGTTCATCGAAATGAATCAATGAATTAATTAAGGAAATGGCCACCAACTTGTTTAGGATTAAGGATTTAGATTTGATATGGATCTGTGTCAGCTCCGATAAACCCAAGACGGAACCACTAATTAGTATTGGGAATGACGATGATTGCCAAACTTGTGGAAAACGTGGCGTCTTAGTCCACGTACATCTGTTTCTTCTTCATTCGTACTGCCTCCCTGGATATGAGCAAGAGGACATGGACCAAAAAAATTGATCGGTCTGGTAGAGGACCCGGAGGTCCTTTGTTAGGGTCCATATACATGAACGGTTAGAATGAGCCGGCAAGATAAACGTTCCCGAAATAAAATTAGAGCAATGCTAGGGGTACATCTCATTTATTCCACACCCCTTCTCCATCATCCATTTTTATCTACATTTTATTTGTTTAATCTTTTTTAAAATTATTGCCCATTTTTGTGTACCCCTAGCATTTTTCATAAAATTATTATTTCTCTCCCTATTTGTGTCAAATACCTTATTGGTCCAGCAACATGATAGACTTTGTTAAATGGGAGGTCACATGTTCAATCCTTAATAGTGGTAATAACTCTACGTGTTTAATAAATTGAAAATGTATAAATATGAACTAGATTCTAATAAAATTTAGTGTTCAAAAAATATTTATTTTTGATTGAGTTTATTTTTCTAAGTATATTTTAGCACATTGGTGAGACTCAAAGATTAGATGTGTGATGAAGCTTGGAGTGACTTATTGCCACTAAGCCAAGATACTTCCACCACTTTATTTATTCAAATCATGGTATAAAAATGTTAAATTTTGCCGGGCCGAGTAAATCGGGTAGAGTGTTAGGAACAAATAATGATTTACATATAAATCAAGATCTACTATCAACTCAAAAGCTTAAGTTGAATGATAGAGCTTTACTTTCTGATGGTGTAAATATAGCTGGGCGGATTAACCGGGTTTGACCTGGACACTCGACCCGTAATATAAACACACAACAAGAACACAAAATATGACCTAGACCGGGTAAATCTCCTCAGTCCGAATTATATTTCTTACTCTATCTCAAGAGTGAACTTTAGTGAGAGAAAAATTGGATCCCCTCCTCTATCAAATATCATCATATTTATAGAGGAGGATTTGTGACCCTCCCCTGTTCATCCATGGACAAAATAGGAAGCTCGTGGGAAGGTCACTGTAGATAATGGAAGCACTGTACAATCATAGAATTTAGAAACTATAAGCCAAGACATGTACTGTTCAATCAAAGACTAAAATGGATATTCTCAATCCAATCAACCCTGCAAAATGACAAACATCCCTTTCACTGTGTGCCTCGTGATGGATGAGCGGCGGGGTGTCCCCTTGACCTCTGACGTGGTTCACCATGCCTAAGAGACTGAACCAATGTTAGCCAAGTAAAGTGATATGACCGGTCACCTTCTCTCAAAAGTTACCCGGTCATTCTTTGTGCTCAACCCGTCTCTGGTCTTCTAGAATGTCCTTTGTAACATTAGGCGACATTTTGGCTATCGCCCAAAATGTGACCGGTCACTTTTTTAGTGGAAGTGACCGGTCAACTTTTGACCTGTCCCAATCGAAGAGTTTACTTCATTTGGTGATTGATAAAAGTGACCGGTCATATTTTGACATGTCCCTTTCGGTTGTCCGGGTCGGGTATAGGAATATACCCATCAAGAAGTCCTCCACTTACCGGCCTTGTGAGGAAGTCATCAAGGGCGGGAAGTATATTTATGTTGATTTATCACTTTTGAAATCATCAAGTCATTCTCATGACCTGTCCTTCTTTGAAATCACCAAGTCATTCCCATGACCTGTCCTTCTTTGAAATCATCAAGTCATTCCCATGACCTGTCCTTCTTTGAAATCATTAAGTCATTCCCATGACCTGTCCTTCTTCTAAATTATCAAGTCATTCCCATGACCTATCCTTTTCTGAAATCATCAAGTCATTCCCATGACCTTTCCTTCTTTGAAATCATCAAGTCATTCTCGTTGACCTGTCCTTTTTTGAAATCGTCAAGTCATTCCCCTGACATGTCCTTGTTTGAAATCGTCAAGCCATTCCCATGACCTGACCTTTTTTGAAATCATCAAATCTTTCTCTTTCAAGACCTGTCCATTTCTTGGATTCACCGTCTTCATACTAGACCTGGCATTTTTGGATTTGTAGACTATGAATCGTTACCTGTCCGTTTGGATTTGTGGTAGCCCAATCGTTGGGCCTGGCCTTTTGGTTAAGGAATTTCCCTCCAAAACCTTTCACCTTCCACCTTCACCGGTCAAATTCCCCCCTCACCCTTACCTTATCCACGTGTCACCTCCTCAGCCTCCCACCTGTCGCCTCGAACTCCAAACTGCCTCTCTCTCTCCTATAAATACTCCTCCAACCCATCTCATTTCTTCACTTCTCTCCTTCGTTTCTCTTGATTTGCCCGGTCTGCTTTCTCTCTCTAGCTTCCCACCAAGTAAGTGCTCCAGTCCTCCTAGTCTTTTATTTTTCATCTTCCCTTTTTTAACCGGCAACATCATGTCTTCTGATAGCCAAAACATATCCGGTCAATCTTATGGGTCAGGCTCTCAGCCCTCTTCTTCTTCTCACTCTGAGTCTTCTTCTCCTCCTGTCACCCCTTTAATTCGCCGCCCCTCTCACCAATCTAGCTCCCAGGCCCAGGAAATAGTTGCCCAGGAGCCTGTTCCTTTGAACCAACTGCCCAGTCGGTTTAATCCCAAGGTCCTCAGCTGGGACCAGTGGGAAGAACGATTGGGATCAATGGGCTACCTAGCCCTTGACTCAGGACCGGTCTTCAAAGAGTCCTCTAGGGTTACAAAAAAGGTCCTGGCCGGGGTACGCTCTGTCCTTCCACCGGGCTATAAAGTCATTTCTAACACCACCTGGCCCAACATCATAGAACCCCACCAAGGAAACCGGTTGGGTTTTCATGTTGCTTCGCTAGAGGGGGGCATTATCTTTCCCCTTCGCCCCCTCCTCGTAGAAATCTGTGACAAGTTCAAGATTTTGCCCGGCCAGCTTACTCCAAATGCTCACCGGTTCTTGAATTGTTTTGTAAATATTTGTGAATCTCTAAAAATCACCCCTTCTTTGGACCTCTTCCTTCACATGTATGATGTCTTGCCCGGGACTATTAACTGTCCGGGCTTTGTTTACTTCCATTCCCGTGCCAATTCTAGGGGTTTTTGACCGGTCTGCCCCCTAGCCACAAGAAATGGAAGCAAAGATTTGTTTTCGTTGAGTTCCCCCTGACCAATTTCCACTCTCCAACCGTGAGTGGGCTGACCGGGTTATAAAACCTGAAAGGGTTCACCCGGAGCCCACCAAAGAGCTAGAGGAAGCCTGCGAGAAACTTCTCAAGGGTGATCCTGTGACCGGTAAGCCATACGCCTACGGTGGATGGGTATACCGGTTACCTAACCCGGATGGGGGTGCGTCTGCGACCCATGACGCTGAGGATAACCGGGCTGATTCCCCGGATGGTCACACTGAGGCCGGCTCTCCTCATCCAGGTTGGTTAATTTTTCTCAACCTTTTGATTCCACGGACATTTTGATAAGGTATAAAATCTAACCGGTTACTTTGTTCTTTTTGGCAGACATGAACTTCAACAGGATGACCACCATCATTGAAGATGACGACGATGATGTCCAAGTCCTCCACTCCAACCGGTCTCCTTTCTCCAAGCCTTCTTCTCCTCCTTACTTCCCTGAAATGGAGGGGGCCACAAGTGCCCGGTGTAGCCCTATCCATGAACAGAGCCAAAAACCGAACTCTCCTCCAGCCACCCATCTCTTTGAAAGTGACCGGGTTCCTCATCCCAAGAAGGATGTCAAAGCCAAAGGGAAGGGGACCGGTCATTCTTCTTCTCAGAAAAGGAAGAGTTCCCACAAGACTTCCAGGGGGGAAAGGAGGAAGAAGGTCAAGCTATCAGATCTAGAAGGGGAGTCCATTGAAGTGACATTTTTATCCCTGGCCCAGAAACTCAGCAAGGTATCAACTCTGGTTTTCCTCCCGGTTTAATTATTTCCTTCGCTTTTACTGACAAGCTTGTTTTCCAGGTTGGAGTTCTATCCGAAGAAGTTGGCCGGTCACTCCTGGAGTCCAAGGACCAGGTCTCCGAACTTACCCTCCTTCTTGATTCTGCCAAGTTGGAGATCAATGACCGGGCCGAGAGGGAGAAGAGACTTGAAGAGGAGCTGAAGGAAGAGAGGACCAGGCTAGACGAGGAAAGAGCCAAGCTGGCGGAGGAGAAGAGAAAGGTGGCTGAGCTAGAAGAAGCTTTGGGACACGCTGAAGAATCTGCCCGGGCAAAGGAGCAGTCTTTTCCTGATGATGCTGCAACTTGGGCCGCTTGCCATCACACTGAAGTTGTCCGGTCCGATCTCACCAAGCCAGAGGATACCATGGATTTTTTCAAGACCATGTACAAAGAACCGGAGGGCATGAGGATGATAACTGGGATCGGGTCATACGGCTTCCAGTGTGGCCAGAAGGATGAGAGGTCCCTTCTCTATGCCAGGCTCCAGAAGAGGGACCCTTCGTTTGACCCGGTCAAGATGAAGCTTCCTCCTTTGTACAAGGAAGAGCCAGCCCCCCTTTTCCCTTTGCAGTAGGTTAGGGTATTTTCCATGAAAAAACTCTAAATTTTCTTAAGGCCTGGGGGATGTCCGGCCTACTTATGATTTTTATGAGATTTAAATCTTCTTGGCACGCTCTTGAATTTTACCGGTCGATCTGCTTCAATTTGCATGGTTGAACTTCTTTTCTATGCATGGTCGTTGTCTCTTGCATGATAGCTTTTCTTTTCTTCTTCTTGATTGCCTTTGAATGAACTTCCAAATCAATAAAACTAACCGGCCTTATACCTTAGGAATCGTTTTAAAGAACGTCCAGGCCATCTCATGTCCTGATCTTGAAAACGTCCAGGCCTCTTTGGCTTGGTTGACAATTTTATTGAATATGCTTGATTCCAAGTCAAAAGAGGTAACCGGCTTTATCCTTTTTAGTTGTCCAGGTCACCTCATGTCCTGGCCTTTGGTCAACGCCTTAGAAATGTCTAGGTCTGGTAGGCTTTGTTGACAGCGTCCAGGTCTTTTCATGTTCTGGTCAATTCCATCTCTTGCAAATGTCCAGGTCATGTTATGTCCTGGTCAAGTACAAGCCTTGAAAACATCTAGGTCTTGCAACCTTGAAAATGTCCAGATCTTGTGGCCTGACTAGTCTTCTGGACCGGCTTGTGTCTAGGTTGAACTGCAACAAACGTCCAGGTCATCTCATGTCCTGGTGTAGAAGGCTAGGTTGGAAGTTTTGAAGACCACTTTAGACGCAAGGCTTGAAAACTTCCAGGCCATCTCATGTCCTGGTTTCTTGACTTGAAAACGTCTAGGTCGGTTTCTTCCTCGCCTGTTTTCTGACCCAGTCAACTTCCAGGTTCTAATGGCTTGGTTGCAATATGTAACCAGCATGACGTCAAATTTTCTGTCCAGGTGCCGGGTCAAAAATATGACCGGTCAAAACGGAAGGTTTTCAGATTTGCCTGATTTCATCAAAACTGCTAACTAAAAAGTGACCGGTCACTTTTCTCAAAGTTGACCGGTCAAATTTTGGATTTTTCCATTCGCCATTTCTGGTCATTCCAGAACATCAAGAAGTGACCGGTCACTTTTGACCATGCCCTCTTCTTATATCCATCTGGCCTGTCTGTCGTGTTCTACCCCGACCTTGATCAAACTTCGATCGAATATTCCGAAACGGCTTTCGTCTTAAGTCTCGACATCAAGACCCGACCTTTTCTTTGGAGATTTTGACCATGTCCTATGGTCGCGAACCCTCTCCAAGGTTCAGCCCTCTTCCAGGCAACACCCTTCTTCCAGGGCCCCTCTTCCAGGTTTTAAGTCTTTTAATGTGCCATTCTCTAATTATTAGGTTGACCTAGCCAACCGAATCTTCCCACATGGGGGTATGCCGGTGAGAACCAGCCCTCATCCAATCCTGCACGTCCATATATTATGTGTTCGGAAATTCTAGTCTTCCCTAGACATTCCGATCCACAAAGGATGGCTCATACAAGACGGTAATATTTTTTTTTTGGCATCTTTTCTAACCCTTCCCGACTAAAAAGTCGGTAGGGATCCATGTAAGTATGGATGCGAATCCTCTTCCGGATCCAGCCTGTCTCAAGGCGGTACCTCAACATCAAGGCCCCTATCTCAAGGGTTTCTTTTTTTTTTTGTTTTTTTTTTTGTTTTTGCTATCAGCCCATGCAACGGTCCAAGTCCTAGACATCAAGACTGATCCGTCTACAGCAAGCTTAGCAATCTTGACCACATCTTATCCACCCTCTCTTCTTTCCATGATCATATTCATGTGGGTGGATTCAAGTACTCGCCTATGGGTCTTCCTCAAGCCCCGTAACGAATACTTCATCCAATTCCCTTTTCAAGGTCATCTCCTTGAGCACAGCCTTGACATTTTGGCAGTCTGCCGTGTTGTGGGAGTCAGATTGGTGATAGGTACACCACTTCTCTGTACAAGGCCGCTTGGGCTATTCTCCCTTCTTCTCATTCCTAATTTGGTGGACCGTCCCATCATATGTGGTCCTTGGCCTGGACCCTCCCATATGGTCGTCCTTTGGCTTCTCGGTCTTGACCTTCATATAACCTTCTTCCAGTTCTCGTTTTCTCTTGTTTAGGACCTCCGCCTCCGCGTACTCCCATGCCGTATTGTAAGCTTCTTGATAAGAGGAGGGTGGCCTTCTACAAAATTCAGTGTAGAGGTCACCCGACCGAAAGGCATTCATCAGCAAAGACATGGCCGTCCGGTCGTCCATCTCTTCTACTTTGTCGACCTCGTCCCTCCAGCGAGTTAAGAACTGAGTCAAGGACTCCTTCTCCCTCTGCCCTACCGTGTTAAGGTAGGTGAACTTCTTCCTTTTGATGCAGTTGTCCTCGTACTTCTTGCGAAAAATCTCAGCAAGTTTTTCAAAGGACCCGATCTTACCATGTGGAAGGCTATTAAACCATTCCACTGGCCTCCCTCTCAAGGATGAGAAGAAGAGTAGGCATTCTTCAGCATTAGTACACCCGGCCATTTGCGCTGCATTATGGAAGGTGTCAAGGTGGACATTTGGATCCTCCTTTCCAGTGAATTTCTCCACGTCCAGCTTGACCTTCCGCCTCAAGTTTTGTGCATGTACCCTGGCTGAAAAGGGTGATTTGGACAGGGTGTGCTTCTTCGCTCCCGCCTTCTCTTCTACCTTTTCCTCCAGGGCACGTAGCTTTCTCGCTATGCTCCCTATCTTGTCCAGGTCATCCTCATCGTATGAGAACCTGGTATATGCCGATGCTTTGGGCTGGCTTTCAGCTTCCTCCTCATCTAGGTGAATCGTCTTAGATTCCCTAAAACGACGAGATTGGGCAGGACGACTCCCGCCAAGTCTTTCCATTGCGATAGTCCGGCCCATCTCAGGACCAAGACGTAGCTTGGCAGACTTGCGGGGTCCATCCTCTTTGTCCCCTAGGCGTTTGAACGCTGAATCTCGGGTCTTGCTGGGTTTGGCTATAGCCTTACCCTTCCCTCTGCGGGCTGCCTCCTGTTCCGCCTCGTCAACTTCATGGACATTTGAGGGAGCTGCCTCATTCATGGTCCCCCGTCAAATTCACCGGATGTATAGGAACCATTTTAGGAACGAATGTTGATGGAGTCGACACCGGGGGTGGCATGATTGGTGGCATCATGCCAGGATAGGCAAATGGCATGAAGCCCCCTGCCTGTTGCATCATGGCCATCACCTGTTGATAGCCCTGTAGAGCCTGAGCATTTGCCGGGTCAGTAGCAAATTGAGCCCAAGCTGACGGGTATGGTGTGAATGCTCCGCCGGGCGTTGTTATCGAGCCTGGGAACATTGTTGTCGTTGGTGTAGGAGTAGGGGTCGACATGATTGGGATCATGCCAATCGATCCTACAGTGGTGATCGGAGCAAAGGTCGTCCCCATGCTCGACATCATCAATGGGATGGCAGGAGTGCTTTCACTCGCAGCCTGACTTGACACAGCGTTGTAGTTGCTCGAAGACATGATTGTGGATATTTAGTGGGGGGTAAAGTTTTGACCTCGTCGAAAAAACTTTAAAAATCGGTCCCACGGTCGGCGCCAAAAATGATGGTGTAAATATAGCTGGGCGGATTAACCGGGTTTGACCTGGACACTCGACCCGTAATATAAACACACAACAAGAACACAAAATATGACCTAGACCGGGTAAATCTCCTCAGTCCGAATTATATTTCTTACTCTATCTCAAGAGTGAACTTTAGTGAGAGAAAAATTGGATCCCCTCCTCTATCAAATATCATCATATTTATAGAGGAGGATTTGTGACCCTCCCCTGTTCATCCATGGACAAAATAGGAAGCTCGTGGTAAGGTCACTGTAGATAATGGAAGCACTGTACAATCATAGAATTTAGAAACTATAAGCCAAGACATGTACTGTTCAATCAAAGACTAAAATGGATATTCTCAATCCAATCAACCCTGCAAAATGACAAACATCCCTTTCACTGTGTGCCTCGTGATGGATGAGCGGCGGGGTGTCCCCTTGACCTCTGACGTGGTTCACCATGCCTAAGAGACTGAACCAATGTTAGCCAAGTAAAGTGATATGACCGGTCACCTTCTCTCAAAAGTTACCCGGTCATTCTTTGTGCTCAACCCGTCTCTGGTCTTCTAGAATGTCCTTTGTAACATTAGGCGACATTTTGGCTATCGCCCAAAATGTGACCGGTCACTTTTTTAGTGGAAGTGACCGGTCAACTTTTGACCCGTCCCAATCGAAGAGTTTACTTCATTTGGTGATTGATAAAAGTGACCGGTCATATTTTGACATGTCCCTTTCGGTTGTCCGGGTCGGGTATAGGAATATACCCATCAAGAAGTCCTCCACTTACCGGCCTTGTGAGGAAGTCATCAAGGGCGGGAAGTATATTTATGTTGATTTATCACTTTTGAAATCATCAAGTCATTCTCATGACCTGTCCTTCTTTGAAATCACCAAGTCATTCCCATGACCTGTCCTTCTTTGAAATCATCAAGTCATTCCCATGACCTGTCCTTCTTTGAAATCATTAAGTCATTCCCATGACCTGTCCTTCTTCTAAATTATCAAGTCATTCCCATGACCTATCCTTTTCTGAAATCATCAAGTCATTCCCATGACCTTTCCTTCTTTGAAATCATCAAGTCATTCTCGTTGACCTGTCCTTTTTTGAAATCGTCATATCATTCCCCTGACATGTCCTTGTTTGAAATCGTCAAGCCATTCCCATGACCTGACCTTTTTTGAAAACATCAAATCTTTCTCTTTCAAGACCTGTCCATTTCTTGGATTCACCGTCTTCATACTAGACCTGGCATTTTTGGATTTGTAGACTATGAATCGTTACCTGTCCGTTTGGATTTGTGGTAGCCCAATCGTTGGGCCTGGCCTTTTGGTTAAGGAATTTCCCTCCAAAACCTTTCACCTTCCACCTTCACCGGTCAAATTCCCCCCTCACCCTTACCTTATCCACGTGTCACCTCCTCAGCCTCCACCTGTCGCCTCGAACTCCAAACTGCCTCTCTCTCTCCTATAAATACTCCTCTAACCCATCTCATTTCTTCACTTCTCTCCTTCGTTTCTCTTGATTTGCCCGGTCTGCTTTCTCTCTCTAGCTTCCCACCAAGTAAGTGCTCCAGTCCTCCTAGTCTTTTATTTTTCATCTTCCCTTTTTTAACCGGCAACATCATGTCTTCTGATAGCCAAAACATATCCGGTCAATCTTATGGGTCAGGCTCTCAGCCCTCTTCTTCTTCTCACTCTGAGTCTTCTTCTCCTCCTGTCACCCCTTTAATTCGCCGCCCCTCTCACCAATCTAGCTCCCAGGCCCAGGAAATAGTTGCCCAGGAGCCTGTTCCTTTGAACCAACTGCCCAGTCGGTTTAATCCCAAGGTCCTCAGCTGGGACCAGTGGGAAGAACGATTGGGATCAATGGGCTACCTAGCCCTTGACTCAGGACCGGTCTTCAAAGAGTCCTCTAGGGTTACAAAAAAGGTCCTGGCCGAGGTACGCTCTGTCCTTCCACCGGGCTATAAAGTCATTTCTAACACCACCTGGCCCAACATCATAGAACCCCACCAAGGAAACCGGTTGGGTTTTCATGTTGCTTCGCTAGAGGGGGGGCATTATCTTTCCCCTTCGCCCCCCTCCTCGTAGAAATCTGTGACAAGTTCAAGATTTTGCCCGGCCAGCTTACTCCAAATGCTCACCGGTTCTTGAATTGTTTTGTAAATATTTGTGAATCTCTAAAAATCACCCCTTCTTTGGACCTCTTCCTTCACATGTATGATGTCTTGCCCGGGACTATTAACTGTCCGGGCTTTGTTTACTTCCATTCCCGTGCCAATTCTAGGGGTTTTTGACCGGTCTGCCCCCTAGCCACAAGAAATGGAAGCAAAGATTTGTTTTCGTTGAGTTCCCCCCTGACCAATTTCCACTCTCCAACCGTGAGTGGGCTGACCGGGTTATAAAACCTGAAAGGGTTCACCCGGAGCCCACCAAAGAGCTAGAGGAAGCCTGCGAGAAACTTCTCAAGGGTGATCCTGTGACCGGTAAGCCATACGCCTACGGTGGATGGGTATACCGGTTACCTAACCCGGATGGGGGTGCGTCTGCGACCCATGACGCTGAGGATAACCGGGCTGATTCCCCGGATGGTCACACTGAGGCCGGCTCTCCTCATCCAGGTTGGTTAATTTTTCTCAACCTTTTGATTCCACGGACATTTTGATAAGGTATAAAATCTAACCGGTTACTTTGTTCTTTTTGGCAGACATGAACTTCAACAGGATGACCACCATCATTGAAGATGACGACGATGATGTCCAAGTCCTCCACTCCAACCGGTCTCCTTTCTCCAAGCCTTCTTCTCCTCCTTACTTCCCTGAAATGGAGGGGGCCACAAGTGCCCGGTGTAGCCCTATCCATGAACAGAGCCAAAAACCGAACTCTCCTCCAGCCACCCATCTCTTTGAAAGTGACCGGGTTCCTCATCCCAAGAAGGATGTCAAAGCCAAAGGGAAGGGGACCGGTCATTCTTCTTCTCAGAAAAGGAAGAGTTCCCACAAGACTTCCAGGGGGGAAAGGAGGAAGAAGGTCAAGCTATCAGATCTAGAAGGGGAGTCCATTGAAGTGACATTTTTATCCCTGGCCCAGAAACTCAGCAAGGTATCAACTCTGGTTTTCCTCCCGGTTTAATTATTTCCTTCGCTTTTACTGACAAGCTTGTTTTCCAGGTTGGAGTTCTATCCGAAGAAGTTGGCCGGTCACTCCTGGAGTCCAAGGACCAGGTCTCCGAACTTACCCTCCTTCTTGATTCTGCCAAGTTGGAGATCAATGACCGGGCCGAGAGGGAGAAGAGACTTGAAGAGGAGCTGAAGGAAGAGAGGACCAGGCTAGACGAGGAAAGAGCCAAGCTGGCGGAGGAGAAGAGAAAGGTGGCTGAGCTAGAAGAAGCTTTGGGACACGCTGAAGAATCTGCCCGGGCAAAGGAGCAGTCTTTTCCTGATGATGCTGCAACTTGGGCCGCTTGCCATCACACTGAAGTTGTCCGGTCCGATCTCACCAAGCCAGAGGATACCATGGATTTTTTCAAGACCATGTACAAAGAACCGGAGGGCATGAGGATGATAACTGGGATCGGGTCATACGGCTTCCAGTGTGGCCAGAAGGATGAGAGGTCCCTTCTCTATGCCAGGCTCCAGAAGAGGGACCCTTCGTTTGACCCGGTCAAGATGAAGCTTCCTCCTTTGTACAAGGAAGAGCCAGCCCCCTTTTCCCTTTGCAGTAGGTTAGGGTATTTTCCATGAAAAAACTCTAAATTTTCTTAAGGCCTGGGGGATGTCCGGCCTACTTATGATTTTTATGAGATTTAAATCTTCTTGGCACGCTCTTGAATTTTACCGGTCGATCTGCTTCAATTTGCATGGTTGAACTTCTTTTCTATGCATGGTCGTTGTCTCTTGCATGATAGCTTTTCTTTTCTTCTTCTTGATTGCCTTTGAATGAACTTCCAAATCAATAAAACTAACCGGCCTTATACCTTAGGAATCGTTTTAAAGAACGTCCAGGCCATCTCATGTCCTGATCTTGAAAACGTCCAGGCCTCTTTGGCTTGGTTGACAATTTTATTGAATATGCTTGATTCCAAGTCAAAAGAGGTAACCGGCTTTATCCTTTTTAGTTGTCCAGGTCACCTCATGTCCTGGCCTTTGGTCAACGCCTTAGAAATGTCTAGGTCTGGTAGGCTTTGTTGACAGCGTCCAGGTCTTTTCATGTTCTGGTCAATTCCATCTCTTGCAAATGTCCAGGTCATGTTATGTCCTGGTCAAGTACAAGCCTTGAAAACATCTAGGTCTTGCAACCTTGAAAATGTCCAGATCTTGTGGCCTGACTAGTCTTCTGGACCGGCTTGTGTCTAGGTTGAACTGCAACAAACGTCCAGGTCATCTCATGTCCTGGTGTAGAAGGCTAGGTTGGAAGTTTTGAAGACCACTTTAGACGCAAGGCTTGAAAACTTCCAGGCCATCTCATGTCCTGGTTTCTTGACTTGAAAACGTCTAGGTCGGTTTCTTCCTCGCCTGTTTTCTGACCCAGTCAACTTCCAGGTTCTAATGGCTTGGTTGCAATATGTAACCAGCATGACGTCAAATTTTCTGTCCAGGTGCCGGGTCAAAAATATGACCGGTCAAAACGGAAGGTTTTCAGATTTGCCTGATTTCATCAAAACTGCTAACTAAAAAGTGACCGGTCACTTTTCTCAAAGTTGACCGGTCAAATTTTGGATTTTTCCATTCGCCATTTCTGGTCATTCCAGAACATCAAGAAGTGACCGGTCACTTTTGACCATGCCCTCTTCTTATATCCATCTGGCCTGTCTGTCGTGTTCTACCCCGACCTTGATCAAACTTCGATCGAATATTCCGAAACGGCTTTCGTCTTAAGTCTCGACATCAAGACCCGACCTTTTCTTTGGAGATTTTGACCATGTCCTATGGTCGCGAACCCTCTCCAAGGTTCAGCCCTCTTCCAGGCAACACCCTTCTTCCAGGGCCCCTCTTCCAGGTTTTAAGTCTTTTAATGTGCCATTCTCTAATTATTAGGTTGACCTAGCCAACCGAATCTTCCCACATGGGGGTATGCCGGTGAGAACCAGCCTCATCCAATCCTGCACGTCCATATATTATGTGTTCGGAAATTCTAGTCTTCCCTAGACATTCCGATCCACAAAGGATGGCTCATACAAGACGGTAATATTTTTTTTTTGGCATCTTTTCTAACCCTTCCCGACTAAAAAGTCGGTAGGGATCCATGTAAGTATGGATGCGAATCCTCTTCCGGATCCAGCCTGTCTCAAGGCGGTACCTCAACATCAAGGCCCCTATCTCAAGGGTTTCTTTTTTTTTTTGTTTTTTTTTTGTTTTTGCTATCAGCCCATGCAACGGTCCAAGTCCTAGACATCAAGACTGATCCGTCTACAGCAAGCTTAGCAATCTTGACCACATCTTATCCACCCTCTCTTCTTTCCATGATCATATTCATGTGGGTGGATTCAAGTACTCGCCTATGGGTCTTCCTCAAGCCCCGTAACGAATACTTCATCCAATTCCCTTTTCAAGGTCATCTCCTTGAGCACAGCCTTGACATTTTGGCAGTCTGCCGTGTTGTGGGAGTCAGATTGGTGATAGGTACACCACTTCTCTGTACAAGGCCGCTTGGGCTATTCTCCTTCTTCTCATTCCTAATTTGGTGGACCGTCCCATCATATGTGGTCCTTGGCCTGGACCCTCCCATATGGTCGTCCTTTGGCTTCTCGGTCTTGACCTTCATATAACCTTCTTCCAGTTCTCGTTTTCTCTTGTTTAGGACCTCCGCCTCCGCGTACTCCCATGCCGTATTGTAAGCTTCTTGATAAGAGGAGGGTGGCCTTCTACAAAATTCAGTGTAGAGGTCACCCGACCGAAAGGCATTCATCAGCAAAGACATGGCCGTCCGGTCGTCCATCTCTTCTACTTTGTCGACCTCGTCCCTCCAGCGAGTTAAGAACTGAGTCAAGGACTCCTTCTCCTCTGCCCTACCGTGTTAAGGTAGGTGAACTTCTTCCTTTTGATGCAGTTGTCCTCGTACTTCTTGCGAAAAATCTCAGCAAGTTTTTCAAAGGACCCGATCTTACCATGTGGAAGGCTATTAAACCATTCCACTGGCCTCCCTCTCAAGGATGAGAAGAAGAGTAGGCATTCTTCAGCATTAGTACACCCGGCCATTTGCGCTGCATTATGGAAGGTGTCAAGGTGGACATTTGGATCCTCCTTTCCAGTGAATTTCTCCACGTCCAGCTTGACCTTCCGCCTCAAGTTTTGTGCATGTACCCTGGCTGAAAAGGGTGATTTGGACAGGGTGTGCTTCTTCGCTCCCGCCTTCTCTTCTACCTTTTCCTCCAGGGCACGTAGCTTTCTCGCTATGCTCCCTATCTTGTCCAGGTCATCCTCATCGTATGAGAACCTGGTATATGCCGATGCTTTGGGCTGGCTTTCAGCTTCCTCCTCATCTAGGTGAATCGTCTTAGATTCCCTAAAACGACGAGATTGGGCAGGACGACTCCCGCCAAGTCTTTCCATTGCGATAGTCCGGCCCATCTCAGGACCAAGACGTAGCTTGGCAGACTTGCGGGGTCCATCCTCTTTGTCCCCTAGGCGTTTGAACGCTGAATCTCGGGTCTTGCTGGGTTTGGCTATAGCCTTACCCTTCCCTCTGCGGGCTGCCTCCTGTTCCGCCTCGTCAACTTCATGGACATTTGAGGGAGCTGCCTCATTCATGGTCCCCGTCAAATTCACCGGATGTATAGGAACCATTTTAGGAACGAATGTTGATGGAGTCGACACCGGGGGTGGCATGATTGGTGGCATCATGCCAGGATAGGCAAATGGCATGAAGCCCCCTGCCTGTTGCATCATGGCCATCACCTGTTGATAGCCCTGTAGAGCCTGAGCATTTGCCGGGTCAGTAGCAAATTGAGCCCAAGCTGACGGGTATGGTGTGAATGCTCCGCCGGGCGTTGTTATCGAGCCTGGGAACATTGTTGTCGTTGGTGTAGGAGTAGGGGTCGACATGATTGGGATCATGCCAATCGATCCTACAGTGGTGATCGGAGCAAAGGTCGTCCCCATGCTCGACATCATCAATGGGATGGCAGGAGTGCTTTCACTCGCAGCCTGACTTGACACAGCGTTGTAGTTGCTCGAAGACATGATTGTGGATATTTAGTGGGGGTAAAGTTTTGACCTCGTCGAAAAAACTTTAAAAATCGGTCCACGGTCGGCGCCAAAAATGATGGTGTAAATATAGCTGGGCGGATTAACCGGGTTTGACCTGGACACTCGACCCGTAATATAAACACACAACAAGAACACAAAATATGACCTAGACCGGGTAAATCTCCTCAGTCCGAATTATATTTCTTACTCTATCTCAAGAGTGAACTTTAGTGAGAGAAAAATTGGATCCCCTCCTCTATCAAATATCATCATATTTATAGAGGAGGATTTGTGACCCTCCCCTGTTCATCCATGGACAAAATAGGAAGCTCGTGGTAAGGTCACTGTAGATAATGGAAGCACTGTACAATCATAGAATTTAGAAACTATAAGCCAAGACATGTACTGTTCAATCAAAGACTAAAATGGATATTCTCAATCCAATCAACCCTGCAAAATGACAAACATCCCTTTCACTGTGTGCCTCGTGATGGATGAGCGGCGGGGTGTCCCCTTGACCTCTGACGTGGTTCACCATGCCTAAGAGACTGAACCAATGTTAGCCAAGTAAAGTGATATGACCGGTCACCTTCTCTCAAAAGTTACCCGGTCATTCTTTGTGCTCAACCCGTCTCTGGTCTTCTAGAATGTCCTTTGTAACATTAGGCGACATTTTGGCTATCGCCCAAAATGTGACCGGTCACTTTTTTAGTGGAAGTGACCGGTCAACTTTTGACCCGTCCCAATCGAAGAGTTTACTTCATTTGGTGATTGATAAAAGTGACCGGTCATATTTTGACATGTCCCTTTCGGTTGTCCGGGTCGGGTATAGGAATATACCCATCACTTTCTATATATATAGTGCTATTTTTCTTTATTTTCTAATATGAAAACTCCAACCCGCCCCTCAAGTGGGTAAAAGTAAGATATGATGTATAGATTATTAGAAAAATGTATGATGTGATAGATATGGTATAAAAAAATAAGGAATAAAAGTGGTTTTTTAATAGAAATGTAAATGGCTATATAGGACACGATTTTTTGAAACGTGAAGAACTTTTTGGGACGGAGAGAGTACCAAACAAAGGGTTTGGAGTTGAATTAGAACTAAGTTTTATCCAATTCAATTACATAAAATTTTAATTCTAATTTAATTCTAATTCCGTATACCAAACATACCTAGAATCAGGTAGAGAAATTTGTTGTAACTATGGACTAGTTCTTCGAAACTAGACCAAGAAAATGAAAAAGCATGAAAAACAAAGAAAAGTGAAATTGAGGGAACTTTTTCATTGATGATTTAGTTGGTATAAAAAAAATACATAAACGCCATAATATAACCACAAAAAGCAAAAAATGGAAATTAATTGGTTCAAAAAAATGCGTTGAGCTACAGTGGAATTGCAGATTTGCCTTTGTGAAAAGGTATAACAAAGAAAACACATATTTTGGTGTTAAAAATGGAGGATGGTTGGACTTTGGAGATGGGTAAACTACAAATCCTAACCTTTGCAAGATCATAGGAAATGCCATTAAAAAATAAAGAATTACGCTACATTTTACAAGTGTGCACCTTCATTTTGTGTCAATGTGATAATCAGTATGATTGCTATACTTTGCTAAAAATTTTGGCACCAGTTTTTTTACAACCGGTGCAATTACCCAGGAACAATTGCATCGGTAAAAAATTAATACAAAAAATCTAAAAACTCCCGACACTTAAGCCTGTTTTTGTAGTAGTGTTAAGAAAAAGGAGGAGGAAGAGGAGATATTAGATCGGCGAGCTCGGCGTCTTCATCCCTCCAACGCCGAACACCAAACAGAGGGCAATAGGTTGAGTGACACGTGGCACACCAAACTTCTCCTCACCTTGACTCCATGTGGCGTAACCGGCAACTGTTGTCACCGCCAACCACCCCATTTCAGGCCACCCCATCTATAACTAATCAAATCATGATTTTAAATTTCTAAAATACTTTTATTTCAGATTTCAATACATTTACGGAGTATTATTTCTTTTAAATTTTAAAACATGTATCATATAATTGTTTTTAAAATTTACCAAACGAACTTCAATAAACGAGATTCCAAGCAATTGGGTTGGCCCATGGCACGCAAATTCCAAACTGGTCCAACAAACAAGTACGGAGTATATTTTTAACTAATTTAAGTTGGGCTTTCAAATGAAATTGGATTACATATTTCCATGTTATTGGGTTTGTGCCTCGGGCAAACTCTAAGATGGTCCAAATTACAATGCCAGTCGCCCAATCCATTTCCGCTTACTCGTCTCTGAATTAAAATTTCAAAATTAAATAATAGCAGTAATTTTTTCTATTTACGGATAATATGCGTGACGGATACGGAATATCCAAATTTTAGTTTTGAGAAATAATTTTTCATTATTTTTAACGTAAATATTTTTCTTCTCTTTATGAAAAGGAAGAGACAAAAGAAAAACAATAAAGAATGAGAGGAGCATTGGCGCCAATTTTTCAAAATCACAGGGGACACCAAAATTATTTATATGATATTTGAAGAATATTTTTATCCAGAAGAGGATTTGTATTACAATATCAGAACTAGGGCCAACCTCGGGGTAAGTATAGGGGGCTGCCGCCTAGGGCCCATTTCATAAGGGGTTCATAATCTTTTGTTTTCCTAATAGAACTAGTAATATATTGTTGTAAAAAATAATTAATTTAGGGTTTTAAACTTTTAATTTTAAGTAATTATATGTAGTACAATACTAATATGTCACACTTAATCATTTTAATTCATTAAGTGATATTGCTCTTTTTAAAAAATAATTATAAGAGAAGCCGGATTTTTTTAATTGTCAAAAGGGTAATAAAATGTCAGGACTGAACCTGATCAGAACTATAAAAGTCAATAACGTAAGTATTAAAATCATACTCCCTCCGTCCACAAATAAACTTTACATTACGCGTTACGATGTTTAACTGAAATTATTTTCAAATCATTTTATATGAAAAATGGTATTGAATTAAAAAATAAAAATTACATATTAAAAAATTATATCAAAAGATCTACAAAACTAGAGGTGACATGACTATGTTATTTTATCAAATGAGTGATGAAAATAGGCTAACAAAGTGAATAAAGTTTGACTCTGTGAATAGTGAACGTAAAGTTTATTTGTAGACGGAAGGAGTAAAAGGTAACAAAACACAATTACTAAACAAAAAGGTATTTATGTAATAAACTCATAGTTGGAACTCAATCTCTCTCAATTATCAAGCTTTAAACTCACCGAACAATCCACAAACAAAGATTTTCGGAATTTGCAAAGGGTAGTGTAGGATAAGGATAAATGGCATCGTATCCGATTTCGTATACTAACCGTATAATACGGTATTGCGACTCGTATACATACGGTATACCCGCCCTTATATTTCTCATCCGCTAAATTTGGCGGCACTAAGACAGTAACTCGCCATCTCCTTCTCGCCATTCCATCTTTAGATTCGATCACCATTTTCGCCCTAGATTCCAGACCTTAAAACCCTTCTTCGGAAAAACAATGCAAGATTCGGATCCTACATTCTCTCTGTCCAGTCTTTTCTGCGAAGAAGACGATTCCTGTCTGAATGGCGGAAGCATTGACAGAGAATCGGACTTTGACTGCCCTTGTCATGTCTCCGATTCCGATATCGAGTACATAGAAATGATGATCGAGAGAGATATAGGTTCTCTGTCGGGAGGAGAATCGGTCGACAATTCTTCATCTGCGAGTAGACAAAGCTGGTTGAAACTCGCTCGATTGGAAGCGGCCAATTGGATTCTCACTGTTTGTGCCTTTTTCCCCTTTGGTTTCTGTTAATCTGTTCATTCATCGGTGGGAATTGATTTAATTGATGCTCTTGAAATGGTTTTTGACACAGAATCGAGCCATTTTCGGGTTTAAATCCAGTACTGCCTATCTATCTATGCTGTATTTCGATCATTTCATGTATAGGTCATCCGTTGCTGTAAGAATCCTTTCTGTTTTGGATATCCGAATCATAATTATTTGAAGTTTATTTAGATCTTTCTTGGTTGGAATTACTGAATTAGTTAATTTATGGTGATTAAAGATAGGGAAGACGTGGGCTATCCGATTGCTATCAGTTGCTTGTTTAGCTTTGGCTGCAAAGGTTGAGGAGAATAAAGCTCCGGCATTGTCTCAATATCATGTAGATGACTACCATTTTGCAGGCAGTGTGATTCAAAGAATGGAGTTGTTGGTCTTGAATACATTGGAGTGGAAAATGAATTTGATGACACCATTTTCGTTCGTCCACTATTTTGTCACCAAGTTTTGTGGAGAACCGAGACCAACAGAGATAGTTCCCAAAGCCGTTGAACTAATTGTGGATATAATGAGAGGTATATGGATTATTGAAAGCTTTTTGGTCTTAATGATGTGCTTTGCATTTGGCGGGTGTGGTTCTTAAATTCTTAATTTGAACGGCTGTGTGCAGAGGTTAATTTAGTGGAACGCCGGGCATCATTTATTGCTGCAGCGTCTGTTTTAGCAGCTTATGATTATAAGCTAACAAGGAAAGCAATGGAGTTTAAGACAGATATGATCACATCTTGGGGATGCTTGGAAAAAGTGTGTTTCCTAAAAAGACCGTAATCTTTAATTGTCTTTCTATTTATGTGTTTATGTTCTTAGCTTCCGTTGATTAGTTAACAAATGAAAGTCATTTTTACAGGAACATGTCTTCGACTGTTATAATATGATTCAAGAAATGGATAGGGTTAAGTCCAACACTCCAAAGTCTTCAGTTTTACCAAATCCATCTTTACATGGTTTGAGCCCAAGTGTTCCTGATAAACCTTCTACTTCCATTGCTATTCGCTCCAAGAGAAGGCTCACATTCAATGACAATGGCCAAGATTGGCATTCTAAGAAGATTAATCAAGGTAGTGGAATTTGATTTATTTTTTTATCTTTGCGGAATCAAGCATTGGAAATGAGGTAATCTCAGTTGTGACAATCAAACAAGTGATGAATAAAAGAGACATCTTTAAGGAAAGGGATTGCTTTATGAAGTCCAAAGAAGTGTTGAGGAGAAAGTAAGATTATATAGAACACAAAGCTATAAAAGCCTATAATAAAATGAAACAGCTGAATGCTGTCTTCAGACTAGCTCTTGGTTGAGTTCCTATTCGTCAAAGCTGCTAGCTAGTTCATACTTTTCACTTGCTGCTTCTTTACTACATAGTCTTTCATATGCATTTTTGTTTTGTTCTAATGAGGAATATATAATGAACATATTGCCTGCTGAGTTCATGAGATTTTTGGGATACAAGTGTTTCCTCTCTCTTGTGCATTATTTGCTGCATCTCTCCTGCATTTGGTACATAAAGAAAGGCTGAACTACTAGATTCTTTTTTTACTTGCTTAGTCTTTGCTTTCCTTTAGAACATAATGAAAAGAATCATTTTCCAAAATAAGAATCTTTTGCCTTCATGAGATGGACATATTGAATATATCACAACATACATTCAAATTATCTTCTTGTAGTCGAGCATAGCCTTAATAATTCTATATTTGCTTTTTAAATGTAGCAAACATGGATGTGGCATCGTCGGTGTTCAAGAACTTGGACGTGTCTGCCCCAATATGATATAGTGACCTTCTTAAATTGCATAGGAATTGAGAGTTCTGTGAAGCTAAACATTAGTGTAAAACTAGCTATCTGGTGCAATGAAACATGATTAAACATTAAGATCATATGAACAAGTGAATTGCAATAAGTAAACAACAACAACAACAATAAGCTACAACTAATGCAACTTTGGTTGGGAACACAATTGGAATCTTTGTGTGTGCCATCTTAACAGACTAAAATAAGCATATTGCCCTTTTATCATTCTCATCTCTTCCCACCTACAAAACTGTGATCTTACTGAAGATCAATTGTCTGTTAGCAAACATGTGCTTTGTAATGATGAATGCATTGGCTGGTTTCCTATTTTGGACCAACAAAAGTGAAATACAATAGAAAATCAACACCAAAGTCTCAACATACCCGACTAATCATGTTCCAAAAGATAAAATTTATCATCCTTACATTGTTCATCCCAATGCATGCCAAGAAAGAGATAAATTATGACACCAACCTATTTTACTAAGATAATGGAAGTTGATATGTGGGTTGAGCCTCTTAAGACCTTTGGTAATGGCTCTAAGTTGGAGTGCTTAGCTATTTTAAATTAGTTTTATGGATTAGTTTATGGCCTTGTTTGGGAATACTGTTTCTTTAGAATTGTTAGCATTTTGGATAAAAATCTGATGATATAGATTAACTTTTAAAACGATATAGCTAAACTATGTCATTAGACACACTTTTTTAAATGCTGAAGTTGTTTCCAAACCCACCCTACATATGAATCAAGCACATTGACCAATGCGAGTTAGAGTGAAGATTGACTATTTAACTCGGGCGAGCCAACTTGGTGTCTCTATTAATGAATCAATAATTTGTAAATAGGAGGTACCATGCAAAAATGGATGTGAATCCAATGTTCTTATGTTACTTCCAAGAGTAATGAAGTAGTGTCATTGTGATACAAAATGTTAATGCAAATTTTTTTGATTGCACTAGTATTCTGTGTCCGTATGAACCATCAAAATGTTAGTGCGTAACTTTGAAGTACAATTTTGATTGCACTCCTTAATATACACCCCTAGCACGATCGTTTTTTCAAATATTGGGGGTTTAGGCACCCATGCTCCAAAAATACTTATAGCTACAATCGACTGCGACCAACACATGTCTTGTAGGCATATCCACCAAACATATCTGTGGGGGGGGGGGGGGGGGGGGTCACTAGCTCACCGCCAGATTGCCTCATCGATGTAATAAAGGTAAACATGGTTTTAATTCAGAATTAGTATTCAAATCGATGATTTTCAAACTTACTGGGATTTGAATAGATAAATTTGAGTTTAGTTGTATAACTTGTATTTATATTTTATAACTTAATAGTAAACTAAGTTCGTGAGAAGGATTACATTTATGTTAATCTAAAATCTGATAATATTTGTTTGTTATGCATTGAGTATATTTATTTTTTTAAAAAATAATAAACGGATTAGAGTTAGAACGAATTTGCTAGTGGAACTGGATTAGAACCGTAACGCCGTAATGGGTCCCAAGAGGTTCTGATTCAGGTTCCTCCATTTCAAGAATGAAAAACGATAGAAGTGATCGTATCCATCTTTATAGTGCAATATCTTACCGAGCCTTACAAGTAAGAGTGAATACGACATGACTTCAATTCAGATTTTAAAATTTAAAAGTTTTAGTCAGAACTTTTGCAAGCACGTCGGGTTATTAAGACCAATAGTTTCAAGTATAGCTTGACTCAAAAATTGATTCTAACTCTCACATAACTTTAAACTATTTGGGGTAATATTTAAATGAGATTTCAAAATATGATGTTACTTTTGCTCCTTCAATTTATTTGATAAAACGAAGATCGTGGTTCCGTTGACACTGGCCAACAACTCCTCTAGCGTTCTCAAAATTAAGGATTCTTACCTTTCATCCCTCTAAACCCCTGCCTCAGCCCCCCAAAGCCACCCCCTCCAAATGTAGAGTACTGCGTCTAGTCTAACTTCATTCCACGCATTCAAAATCCATTATACTTATATGACACGATTGATAAAGTACGAAGTACTCCCTCCGTTCACCTAAGATGTTTTGTTTTGTCTTTTTGTAATTTTTAAGAGCATAAAAAAGTAAAAGTTGATCAAAATACCTTAATGAAAACGGGTGGAGTATATTAAATGAGGTGGATGAGATGTATTAATAAAGTAAATGGAGATAGTTGTGGTATTTTAAATGTAAAAAAGGTAATGATGAGATCTATGAGGAACAAATAAAATGACTAATGATAAAATCTATGGGGGACAGAAAGAGTATCATCCAACTTTATTCAGGTTTAGTAAACTTTGGGGTAAAAAATTTGACTCCAAAGTAATTAAAAGGGATAGGAGGGATGGGTCCTTGTCTGGCCGAGATGGCGGGTTTACCACGAGGTAGAACCCATCATTTTTGTGAATGGAGCACTGAAGCACTCAGTGGCATCGGAGTGACACCGTTTTCCAGTGGTAAGGAATTCGGGCCTGTTAGAAAAATATTCTCTTCATTCCAAAATGTTTTATACTTTACGCAAAATGAAGCAAATTTTCAAGTTTTTTAAGATAAAAAAGACTAAAATAGGAGTAAAATATGGAGAAAATACCAAAATAAGAGCTCGACATTTTTATCTCCTAAATAGGAGTACAATGTCAATATATAATACCAAAAAATACATTGGGACGCCATTATACAATGACATAATGTCATAGTGTAAACTTTTATTTCAGATATAAGAAACATGTAATTTCTATTTTGAGTATAAATTCTACGGAATATGTTTTACTTTTATTCGAGGTGACTTCCTTTTTTAATTAATTTTATTTAAAGATTGATATAATTTTTCTTAAAAAAGCTTACATATTTTAAAGAAATACATCAAAAATTCCATAAAATAGAATATTTTATTTTATTTAATAATCAATCAAAATGTATAAATAAATAAAAATTTCGTTACTGCGACCATTATTTCAAAAACAAAAGCGCCAAACGGGTAACGGTTAGAATTCAAAATTTAGGAGCGGCGAATTAGGTGTGTGGATCTTTTTGCCGCTCCATGTCACCTGCACGCAGATAGAATCAGCGGGCTTCAATGGAGAAGAGACTTCGTTCATCGCTCCATACCTCAGCAGTAGAGTTTCTCTCGTCAGCTTCCAAACTAGGGTTTACTAACGCATCGAAACTCCATCTCAAAACCCTAATTCACGGACTCAAAGCTTCTTCCGAAGTCGCCGGTTCTCTCCCGTCGGCCCTCCGCGACTCCATTTCTCAAGCAATTGAGAAGTTTAAGAACCTCAATGACCTAAATCCCGACGCTTCCGGAGAAAATCCCCCCAACACGCCTCCCGCCAAGCGGGTTCGCAGATCTGGTCGAAACCTGAAAAACGATGCCGACGAATCAAGTACAAAAAAAGAAAGCAATGGAAAAATTGAAGACAGAAGGAAGTCTGTTGTGGAAAGTCTGCAGCTTTTTGCTTACATTTTGCTCCAAAGCATTTCACATCCCAAAGGTATATTCCGTGCGTCTGATTTATTGCCGGCTGCCCGTGAATTGCACGATAATTTGGTGTTATTTGAGTCGGATTCCGGACTCTTATCTGAAATTGCTTGTGTTTGCGAAGAGTGGTGGAAGAGTGATTTGATTGGGAAAGAATCATTAATCACTCGATCACTGCCGCTTTTGCTGTCTAGGGCTTTGACATCAACGAAGAAAGTCCATGTGCACAGATTGTACGCTATGCGTGAAGCGTTCAATCTTTTTGATTTTGATGATGAGAGTATTGTGGATTTGAAGCATCTGATGATGAGGTGTGTGATTTCACCTCTGTTTCTAAAGATGGAGGATGGGAGGAAGTTCATAGCGTTTATGTTTGGATTGAGTGGGCAGTTAGTGAAGGAGGCATTGGAAATGATTAGGTCACAGGTTCCCTTTGGACGTAAATCTGCTTTGGAAGCTTTTGGTGAAATAACTTTCAGGGCATGGAAGGCGGCAGAAGGGGAAGCAAGGGTTGAAATAGAGGATAGGTTTTTGCAAATGATGATTGATAGTGCTATACATGCAAGCTCAGCTGCTTTTTCTGCATCAATTAGGAGGATTTTGGGGGGTTTCATTTCCCAGAGAACTACAGATGGGGTTGAGGGAGTCCTCTTTCGCCTTGCTGAGCCAATCATTTTTCGATCTCTGCAGGTATTGTGATGGCTATTGGATTCTGCTGCTCTGTTTGCTCCTAATGCAAACATTTCGTCCATGTTAACTAACGTACATAGTGTCTTTAATTGGGGTTTGAAGTGTTATTGTTAACCAGAATTTGGAATTGGGCTATCATAGTCTCTCTGCGCATCAGAGTTTTCATAGTTATTTGTTATTTTACATAGATATGCAACGAGAGCATAATTTGTAGTCTATGTTTGGAATGTGAAAATGGATGGGAAAGGAAAAAATATTGGGAACTATTTTAATGTTTGTTTTAATTTAAAAAGTCAAAGAAAAATGAAGTCTAATTTTTAATATTTGAATATACTTAAATTTAGGTTTCTAACTTCTCAGTATTTAGAAAACAAACATAAATAATACCCGGAGTATTATATCCCTTTTTTCTTTTACATATTTATTTTCTTGGTCCCAAATGGATCCTTGAAATTATGTGCAAACTTTGCTGCAGGTTGCAAACTCGAATGTCCGTCAAAATGCATTGCACTTACTTCTGGATTTGTTTCCTCTTGAAGACCCTGATGCTACAATGGAGGGAAAGGACTCCCTTCTTGAGAAACAGTTCTTTCTTATGGATATATTAGTCATGGATGAATGTCCAGATGTGCGAGTTGTAGCGGTTGAAGGTTGCTGCCGGATTCTTCATATGTTCTGGGAAGTTATCCCTTCTCTCACAATAACCAAAACACTCACCAAGGTTTTCGACCAAATGGTGCATGATGCATGCACTGATGTCAGGAATTCTGCAGTTGGCGGCATCATATATTTATTGGGAAAGCCACATTCTCATGAGGTCCTTAAAGTGCTTTTACCAAGACTGGGTCATTTGATCTTGGACAGTGCACTTTCAGTTCGTTCTGCCATTGTGGATCTCCTTCTCTGCTTGAGTGACATCAGAAACTTCTACTTCCACAAGGTAGGGGATTGCTGAATGCCTAAAAGTCTGTTGCTATAAACGCTTACCCCCCGGTTTGGGGTTACCTGTCTTCACTTAACAGATTTTCTCTTTTTTTGTGTGTGCTTTTATGAAATTTATATATATCACCCCCCCCCCCCCCTCCCACAAAAAAAACTACTTTCCTTATCCTTTTTATGAAAAATGATCATCAAAAAGATACTTTGTGAAATTATCTTCCTTCTTCACTATTCCAAATTCAAGGTTAATTTTGTTTATTTGTGTGTTTTCATTGATTATTTGATAAAATAAAATATTCTTGTCACTACTTGTTTTGTAGAACTTTTGATGTAGTTTTTAAATACTTAAGTTTTATTTTTTATTTATATACCAATCTTTAAATAAATTGAATTGAAAAAACTTAAAATTTTACTTCTTTTTGCGTAAAGTGAAAGTGAAGATAATTATGGGACATAGGGAGTATTTTGTATCATATGGGCCTGTTTTATGTACATATTATAAAGTCTAACAAGGTTTTGACATCCAAATGTCCCAAGCATTTTCTTAAACAATGTGATTTGGTCATATAAATAGGAATGGTGGCAGTAATTGATATTTCCATCATTACACCAACTTGCACTTTCCACACTCTTGTGCAGGTAGTCTGTACAGATGCACTGCTCTCCGCATTGGCAAGCGATCAATCACTCGTTGCACAGAAAATCACTAAACTTCTTCTTCCTTCATATTTTCCACCAAATGTAACACCCGAAGAAGCATGTAAGCGTTGTGTCACACTTATAAAGAGGTCTCCATCTGCGGGATCAAGGTTCTGTGAATTTGTTGTGTCGGCAGGAGCCACCCTCCATTCTTTAATGGAATTATTGAAAGGTTTGATACGTTTGGTTGTTTCACCTAAAAACCTGGAAAAAGATCAGATTAATGGTATAGTTGTTGGCATCTCGCATCTTTATAACCATCTCGTTAAAGAAGCATCTTTCAAGAATATTCTTAAGAAAGAGTTATCAGGAAGAACACTAAAGATCATGTTTGCTGCAGCAACTACAACCCATGCTAAATCTTCTATTTGCAGTATTATTTCAACAATTCCTCCAGAAGCTGTTGATGGCCTTTACGAGGAATGCTTGGCCTTGATAACAAATTGCATTGGATTGTCTGGTAATGTGGAAAGGAAAGCTGAGGTAAGATATGCACATAGGATGATGTTGTCTTGTGGTTGGTTTGATGAGATGTTGGGGTCTCTATCAACAATTCTGCAAGAAATTGCCCACTATATCAACGACTCGCCTGGACTAGAGGCTTCTTCCACAAGACAGAGGAAAACTAAATCCTCCACCAGAACTACATTAAAATGCAAGCATCCAAACTTGAAAAAGGCATTAAACAAGGACAAATTTAGCTTCACTGAGGCATATGAGATTGCTGAGGGAATAGCCTGGCAAGTAAATGATTTACTGTTGGATGAAGGCACGAGAAAAGCCCTGTTAGGATCCAGAATATTAGAAACCGCGCTTCTTGGTTTGAAGGCTATCTCAGAATTTAGCATTCAGCAGCCTGAGCGGTGTGGTCATATGAATGTCTATCCACTTACAGCTTACACAGCTCTTATTCTGCACTTGTCTGCACAAAATATCGGCATCAATGCAAACAAACATTCTCTAAAAATGAATGGCATTGAATCATCCTCAAACACAGAGGTACATACATAATTCCTCTTTATTTCTGTCTTTTTCAAAGGGAAGTTTTAAGTCCTTCACTTATACAATACTTTGTTTTCAAATTTACCAATCATTGCCAGGGTTGCATTTTGCTCACGGATAACAGTCTGTTTAGAAAACCAATAAAAGCAAATAATAGTAAAATGACTAAATTGCTCTCCCATATATATTTCGTGTCTGTTTGTTTCTTTTGATTTACAACAACCCAATAAGGTTCCAATGTTCCACAAAGTAGGGTCTGAAGTGGCTAGGTGTAGCTGTTTAGGACTAGGACTGCAGGCGGACCTTGCCCCCTACTTATTAAGGTAGAGACTAGAGAGGTTGTTTGTTACTTCTAACTATGACAAAATTAATGATCATTTTAAAAGTTATTTTTAAATGGATGACATTTAAGAACAGATGGAATAATTAAGGGGGCTACAAATGGAATTCTATGTGAGAGTGAGTGCATGCATAAAGGGTCCTGTTGTCAGTCTCGTGAAAGTGTGCATAGATTTTTTTACTAAGATTCAAACACATGAGCTCATGCACTTTTTTAGGTGGAACATAAATATGTATTGAACCCAGGAGAGAGAATGTACAAGTGTAAGAGGGTCATACCCCAACAAAGCATCATCAAATCTCAAAAACAACAGAGCGACAACTCATAAAAAAGGCCAAAACATGTAGGTCTCAAAAGTGATACTCCCTCCGTCCCACAAAACCTTTCTCCTTTCTTTTTTCATCCGTCCCAAAAAACGTTTCTCATTTCTATTAAAAAGTCACTTTCACCCCTACTTATTCTTAACTTACCTATCACACCACACTTTTTCACTATTAACCTATCCATCTTATCCTACTTTACCCATCACATCCAAGGGTATCTTTGGAAAGTCAACACCCAAATACACTCCCCTTAATCCTTTAAAAATTAAAATCAGAAAGGTTTTGTGGGACGGAGGGAGTAGAATACTAGGATGTTTAGCCTATCCAAAATCTTATACACCATAACTTGAATTTTCATGCAGTCTTTGTTATGTGTTTGTGCATCTTCTGCATAGCAATTTTTTATGTCTTGTCTGTTTGGTTAGTTTGTCTATATTAACTTCTATATGAAATGTCTTTGTACCTTTTACATGACAGAGAACTCAATTGGACCTGACAATGGACCATCTTCTAGACTGCACAAACAAATTATTCAAAGAAAAGAGGCAGGTGATGTTCTTTTTAGGTAATGTGAAGATTCTAACAGCAGTACTAAAGTTCATAGTTGATGGCACCACTATGAAACTTCACCATAGTCTTCCAGAAGCATGTCTGAAGTTCACTCTCGAATATGTACAATTTATCAACTTCTATTTAAGAAAATATTCCACTGACGAGCTTCAGTTAACAGAAGAAGGCCTGAAGGAGACATTACTCTGTCTCAAAAGTTCCTTCACATATGCAGCCAAGTTACTCAATCTGGTACTTAAGGATTTCTTTGATGCTTCAACACCACAACCGGTCGCTTACCATCTTGCTAATGAATTGCTTAGCCTCACAGTTTCCATTGAAAAACATGTGGGCCATAGCCTCGCAACCCGTCTATTGTCTGCTGCTCGCCCTTGGGTGCCTGATTTAATTCTGGCCTTTGGATCCTTTCACTTAATGAATCAGACTGCAGAAGATAGTGCAAGTGTTTTTCCTTCCTGGCTCTCCATTTTAGCCAAGATAGAACTCTTTGAGCTACAAGAAAGTAGTTCAGAAGAACAAACTGAAACATTTTGTAAAAAACTGGGCTTCTTTGCATTCAAAAGTTTAGTGGGTGCGATGGTTCAGAGGTTAAGCGCCAACAACGATGTATTGGATGCGTTTGGAACAACTATCTTAAATATTTTGTTAGTTCACTTGGAAAGTCGGGGCTTTGGTGTGCTGTTAGGGTTGCTGCACTTTGTTCGTGTGAAGTTGGTAAAAAATGATGAGCAAAAGTGGAATGATCTTAAGATGATGTCAGTAACTATCCAGCAAATCTACTGTCAGCTGGAGTTACTGGCTGAAAATTCAAGCTACGGCGAGAGTGAGTTCCAAGAGTTGCAGAGTGCAAAAGCATTGATTGAACCTGTTCTGTACCATTCACAAGATTCTCAAAGAAGCCCATTTGAAGAATGATGTGTTTTTATTGCACGTAAGTTTAAAGCAAAACCTCCTTGCCAAGTTGATTGTTTTGCATGTTTTTACACTGTACAATGTTTCTAGACAACTACGTAGTATTTATGATGTATTTATGATGTTTATTGATTTTAAGTTAACTCTATTCGAATCAGTTGAAATAAATGTATTGCAACTTTTTTCCTAGTAAAAATGGCTGAGAGAAATTGGCATCTTTTAATCTATGCAGATGTGCTCATAGGTAAGCTAAATTTAAAAAAAATGGTTCTGTCCGAGTTTTAGCAAATTCAACACATTCAAGCATTGCTAAATGTATTCAACATTCTTAAGTGAGGAATCATGTTCCAAACTGAATCACCAAACTAGCAATGATGATAATTCAACAATTGGAGTTTTGGCTTTATAGCAAATCAATTTCATAATAACCAACCAGTCCTAAACTAAGAGAAGTGACAGGCTGAAGCAATTTTGGCTTAACTGCTTAATATTCAAGCCTCAAGTCAATTGGAAAGAAAAACTACTACAGTACTATGGAAGCCTACAAACTAAAGTAGAAATTCTTGGCTCCCAACAAAACTACATTGGAAGCCATATTGGAACTACTAAAAAAAGAAGTGGGATCTCAAAGTCATGCCAAATATGCATCCACAGTTGATTTTTTTCAGGGTAAAAATTTCGGAGCACTTTGTAACTGCTAAATGCATCTCCCACCAAGATTAGATATTCTGCACAGGACACTCCCAGGAAACTTCATACTGGAATCTTCTTCAGGTACACTGCAATTGGCATGCTCAAGAAACCAAAGAATACACTAAGGAACCACTGGCAGAAGCTGAGGGGTGTTGTGTTGGCAAATGTCCCTAAATATTCAATGATTATAATTTGGAAGAGGACTGTGACGCTGATGACCGCCACAAACACATAATTGTTCAGTATGCCTTCAAGCACGTCTATTTTCTCCATCTCTCGAGAGTTCACCTCATTGAAGAGCTGCAAACACAAAGTGATAACAACATTACGGCATAAATGTTGTTGTAAATTATCTCCATCTAGACACTATGCCCTTCTTTAGCATCCAAGAGTTTCTTTAGATGGAGGGTTTTGGAGGGGTTCGAAGGGAAGGGCTATGGAGGGGTTACTCTATTAAGTATTAACCAAATATAAAGATTGTTGTTTATGTAAAGACTTGTTGCTAGATCAGTTTTGGTTTGGCAGTTGTTTTTGGTCATCACTAATAACTATGAACCGAATATAATCAAAATCATTAAGGTACACGAACGGCACCTGACAGAAGACAAATGAGTTGAAAATGAGAGTGTTGAGGGTCAAGTCAGCATTGGGGCCATCGAGACGGAATATGCATTTTCCACAAGCTTGAAGAAACCAGATGACTATGAACTGATATAAAGATTGACCCAAGATATTCCTCCACATTATATTTGTGATGAAATTTCCAGTCCTTCCAACCGGTGCTCTCTTCATCAGCTCATCAGTAGGGGGTTCAGTTGCAAGGGCAAGTGCTCCCAATGTATCCATTATCATATTCACCCACAGAAGTTGCACGGCAGTCAAGGGAGCACTACCTGCATGCAGTTGAATTGATTCACGGTAGGATATTTATAGTAAAAGTGTTTGGTAAAAGCTACCAAACAGATACTAGAGGATATGGGTATTACCAGTTAAACAAGCTGAGGAGAAGTTGACAATCAAAGCAACCACATTAACAGTCAATTGGAACTGGACAAATTTCTGAATGTTTATGTATACGGAGCGTCCCCATTTAGCTACTGTCACGATTGTTGAGAAATTGTCGTCTAGAATAATGACATCGGCACTCTCTTTGGCGACCTGGGATGATCAGTAGTTAAAAGATAGTAAGAGATTCAGCCATTCAAAACCAACTTTTGTCTAAGCATGACTAAACAATACCAGGATATACTAAGAGATTAACGCATTTCTTGTATGTTTTTTTTCGTACCTCAGTCCCAGCAATGCCCATTGCAAGCCCAATATCAGCTTCATGAAGTGCAGGAGCATCATTGGTTCCATCACCAGTTACTGCCACAACTTCTTGAAATGTTGTTCTCAATTGCTTTACCAATGTGTGCTTGTCGAGTGGCGAAGATCGAGCCATCACCTGGCAAATCAAGAACCAAAATTTATTTGCTGAAATATATATTTTTATTTTAAAAAACAGCATTATTGAGTTATTAAAAATATAAAGGACCTGAATTTTAGGAATTATCTTGTGCATTTCCTCAGGGCTCATCTCCCTAAAAACGGGACCTTCTATGGCAATGCCATCATCAGTTAAAATTCCACATTCCCTGGCTATAGCTTTTGCAGTATTGATGTTATCCCCAGTAACCATCCTAACAGTTACACCAGCCGAATGACACAGAGCAACTGACTCCCTGACTCCTGGCCGAACGGGATCCTTAATTCCTACAATTCCAACACATGTATACCCAGAGAGTGGGATATCATCATTAGGGGAGAAACCATTTTCCAAATCAAGATACGCAAGGCATAACGTTCTAAGGGCTTCATTGGCAAACTGATTTATAGTGGCATTCAAGTGTTTACACATCTCTTCATCCAGTGGAACAACCGAACCATCAGAATTGATCACTTTGTCACAGGCAGCCAAAATAATCTCTGAAGCACCCTTAGTATGGGCACGCAAACCCCCTTCTCCAGGAAGTTCTAATACCACACTCATTCTTTTCTTGGTAGAGTTAAAAGGTTCCACCTTTACAAGTTTGGAAGCCTTTCTTTCTGCCTGGAAATCCCCACCAAGATCCAACCCAAACTTAAGTATGGCAGTCTCAGTCGGCGTTCCCAACATTTCACGTTTCCCAGTTTTGGAAGCCACCACTTCGCCTCCGGTGTTGTTAAATATGGACTGGAGAAGTGTTTTGAGCACATTGTCTGGGAGCTGAGTTCGCAATTCGGTTGCAGCACTTGGAGTAGTTAAGTCCTTAACGTTCATGCATATGCAAGTCTTCACAACCGTCATTCGGTTGGTGGTCAGGGTTCCTGTTTTGTCACTGCAGATTGTCGTGGCGGACCCCATTGTCTCGCACGCAGCCAAGTTTCGCACGAGCGCCTTGTCATTCATCATCTGTTTCATGGCGAAAGCCAGGCTTAGTGTGACTGCCAAAGGTAGTCCCTCGGGAACAGCAACCACCACAATGGTGACAGCCACTGCAAAGTATTCGAGCAGTTCCAGCGCGTCTTCACCGCCCCAGCTCCAGTGGGTCCCGTCGTGGAGCTTTCGGACATACATTTTCTGTATCAACACTGAAAATGTCACCACAGCGAAAAAAAGACCAATCTTTCCTATGATCGTGGCCACCCCGTTCAGTTTGACCTGCAACGGAGTCTCATCGTCTCCCCCTTCGCTGAGGGTTGCCATGAGCTTTCCCCATTGTGTCCTCATCCCAACCGTGGTGACCAACATCTTGCATGATCCGTCCTGGACTTTGGTCCCAGACAAGAGGAAGGGGTTTTCAGCACTGACCACGACCGGCTCGCTCTCACCTGTCAAGCTTGACTCGTCGATTGACACGGAGAAGCCAGAGAGGAACAGCCCATCTGCAGGGACTTGATCACCAATAGCCAGATGGACAATGTCACCGGGAACGAGTTCGTATATTGACATCTTCTGTCTATATCCATCCCTAGTGACCTGAATGGATATCTTCTTCTTTTCCTTGTCCAAGTCCCTGAACTGCAAAGACTGGCGGTAGTCACTGGTTGCAGTGACAAACACGACCAACAAGATACTGGCGACAATTCCGAGCCCGTCGTGGGCCCCTTTGGGCCATCCCTCAGTTGCTAACCCAACAATTAGGGAAACAAGTGCACACACTCCCAGGATCATGAGAGTCATGTCCTGAAGGGCTTCCCATACAAAAACCCAAAAGCTCTTTGGTTCATTTTCTTGGAACTTGTTGATCCCAAAAAGCTCTTGCCTGTGGTTAAGGGCTTCCTGGTCTGCAGTGAGGCCATTGTCAACAGAGGTCCTGAGCTTTCCAGCAATACCCTCCACCCCACCATGGAATTTCAGTTTCTTCAGATCATGCCCTTCCACCACAGATCCCAATTCTTCTGCACAAATTTGATATCCTGCTGCCTCAGCCTCCTTGGGTACAACGTAATCACTCGGTTTCACCCCTGCAATCAGATATTTTTTTTCAAGAAATTGAAAAAAAATCAAATCTTGGGCAGCTCAAATGACCACAAATCATCTCAATTACCAAAACAAGAAAAGGAACAGATAGATCACCCTGTATGAACTGAAACGCAGCCTTGGAAACAAGAACAGCAATCCTCAATTTCTCCTAAAACAACACACAAACAAAACAAGAAAACATTGTTCGGGAAAATGGGATCAAAACAGAGAATGGAAACATAATAAAAGAACATAAATTTCTCCCTTTTTTCAAAAAAAAACATTCCCATGAGATTCGGTCAAAACGGGGAAAAGAGGGGAGAGAGGAAGCTACCTGATTCGTACGGCGCATGGCAGCAGCCTCATAGCGCTTGGAGAGGTTGGCGGTGAAGCGGAAGCGCCGCTTTGGGTTCTTCACGACGCCGCAGAGGCTCCGCCACCGCTGCAGCGCCTCGTCCGACGAGTTCTTCGCCTTCACTCCCCCGAAATTCTCATTCAAATAGCTCTCCATCTTCTACTCCCACCCCAAATTCAGCCTTGCAATGTCAACTTTTCTTGCAACACATACATAAAAAAAATCTCTTCTTTCTTCTCTGGGAAACTGATCTCCTCCAATGCTAAGGAGAGAAAGTCTTTAAGAAAGAGACATTCCCTTCGTCGTCAGATCGTGCGAAGTTTCGCGGTGATTTCCCAGAAGGAAAGCCGCGTGAGGAGCAAATAAGGAAACGATGAAGAAGTGAAAAAAGAATGAAAGATTGTGGATAATGAATGCGGGAGGGAGAAAGAGGAGGATCCGGAATTTGGGTGCAAACAGTGTGGGATTACATGTTCTTCGACAGTTTCTGATCAAATGTATTGACCTGGTTTCTTGGTCGAACTAACGTTGAACGAAATGGTCGTAATGCCGAATAATAATGCGGAGTACGTATTAACGTTACACCGTGTGTGTCCTGTTGCTCGGGCGTTTTTTTCCTCAACAAAATCAGGTTAAAACTTTCAATGCACCACAAGATAATTTACTTTTACTCATGGTTATCATGATTTCTTAGGGAAAAAAAGGGTTAGCATGTCTGACAAAGACTTCTTTTTAAGTTGGTTAGCATGTTTACAAAGGGAAAAAAGGGGTTAGCATGTGTGACAAAGATTTTTTTTTAAGTTTTTAACATTTTAGGAGAAAGATAAATTATCAATGAACTAAAAGATGTACGTATTGTTTTGATGACGGCTTAAGATAGTAGAAAAAAAGAAAATGAGAAAAGAAGAAAATGAACTAATGAAGAGAAGGGAAAATTGAGAAAAAATGGAGAAAAGTTAATTGATGTTTGGATGTGTAAAAAGTTGAAGAGAAAAAAAGGTGAAAAAAAAAAAAGAGAAGAAGAAAATGGATGAAGCTCTCTTACTGGTTTCTTCTTTCTCCCTCACTTTTTAGGAGAATACAAATTAGGGTTGACACTAGAATCCAGTGTAAACAGATAACATTCTTTCATTTTGGGACACTTTTAATCTTTCGTTTATAAAATTGATGGCTCTTATCCCCATAACCATCACCCTAACTCCCTACCCAAGCCCCCCCTAAGCTCTCCTCCAAATGTATGTCTATTATGCATTTATTGCATAAAAGCCACACATTGGGAGGGGGCTTTGGTAGGGACTGAGATATGGAGTTTAAGATATAATTATGGAGGATATGACTCATCAATTTTATAAACGAAGCACCAGAAATATCCCAAAATAACAGTGACACTAGAGGGTTACCGTACTCTGGTGTCATTAGAACCTCTCCGTACAAATTATCAATAAACAAAAACATGTACATGTTGTTTTAATGAGGGATTAAAATAGAAAGAAATGAAAATGAGGAAAAAGAAAATGAAAAGAATAGTAAATAGAGAAAAAATGGAGAAAAATTAATGATGATTGGATGTGCAAAATTTGAAGACAAACAAAGGTGGAAAAGGAAAAAAAAGAGAGAAAAAATGGATGAAGCTTCATTATTGGTTAGTTCTTCTCCCTCACATTTTTTTACTTCCCTCTTCCTTTTCTTCTTTATCCAATCAAGAAAAAATGCTTCAAAATTTGTATTTTCTCTCAATCACATTTTTTCTCCTCTTTTTTCACCCATCCAAACACATGCTTAGAGTAAGTAAAAAAATTTGTAATTATAATATAGTTCTAAATTAATTTGTTAATTATACCTGAAATTAAATTATACTCGGGACTCGGGAATACTTCGTATGTTTTGTAAAATTAAATGTAAAATTTTTGTGTAAAGAAAATGATAAAGCTATTTGTACCCCAAACTTTTATACCACATTTGTACACTGTAGGTTTGCACCAACATTTTGTTTTGGTGTAAAATTAATTTTTGTTATCGCACCATCATTTTGTGTCCGTGTAAAATTTTGTTAATGCACAAACATTTGTGTCGGTGTAAACCATCAAAATGTTTATGTATAAGTGTGGTGTACTAATCAAATATAAGTGTAGCATGTTCCTAAAAAAATACACCCCTTAACTTTTTTTAAGAAGTTACTCTGCAAATTTTATACTGTTCATGTTGTCTGTTCGACAGAGACGATAACATCTTGGATTTGGTACACATTTTTTTTTTGTGTTTCAAGTTGTTCGTCTTCTCTGTTGGGCGAAATTTCAGTGCTATGTGATATTCAGAAATATGTTGGTTTCCATCAGAAGCAAATCGTTTCCTCAATCACCGCTTTCGCCGGATTTCTACTCTCTGTTATCGAATCCAGGAAAGCGTGTCGCCGGGAGGGTACCGGCACGCCCTTCCGGCGCAAACAGAGGCTTCATCCCCGGCATTTTCGGCGGCGAGTTTAAATCTAATTTCATGAGCCCAATTAGGGCACTTGAAGCTTCTTCAGATGACTGCAATGATATCTCCGGTAATGATTTATTCCTAATTCAGTTTTTTCCTCTGCCAATTGCTCGCACAGTCGTATGTACTGTGAAAAGTCAACGGAAAACACAAGAAAAATCTGTTCTTTTTTCACACTTTTTCTTTTTTCTAAGGAAGAACATTTGAAATGTGGAGTAAAGTCAATGTTGTCTTGTTTAGTTGTATCCTCATGGCTCCATGATGTCATCCTCCACAAGCATAATTTTTTCCAGCTTTTGTTTGAAGCAAATTATTCTTAATGGGATAACTTTGATTTTTACTCTATGTAATATGTATTCTGCTCCCAAATTATGAGTCATTTTGATTTGGTCGATTATTTAACTGAAGCTTGCAAGCATATCAAGAAGTAGATTTTGCTCGTCTTAAATGCTTTAAAAACTGGAAAAAAGACTAAAATATGAGTAAAACATTGAAAATATTCCAAAATAGGAGTTCCATGTTTTCCCCCCAAAATAGGAGTTAAAATGCATTTAGAGTGTCAATCATGACCATACACATTACCAAAAAGTATTGTGACATGTCCATATACAGTGTCACATTACTGCAGTGCGAATTCCTATTTAGAGGATAATAACATGAAACTTCTATTGTGGTACTTTCTCTATGTTTTTACTTCTATTTAGGGTGATTTCTTTTATAAGCATGCTGATGACAACTGGGAATGAGATGGTGCATGAGTTAATAACATTAGAGATTAAACTCTCTCAATTCCTTAAAAATGTTGATCTAAGGTTTTACCCCTCTACTCCAAAGCTGAAGTTTGTATACTCTTTTGGAAAGGGACAATAATTTTGAGAGAATTTTTTTTTCTCAAAATGACCATTATTTGTTTTATGTAAACTAGCTCAGTTTTACCCATTTAACTGCCGATGCTTGTACTTTGGTTTTTCTGTTTTTTTCTTTTTATTTTTATTTCTTTATAGCAATGCTTGTACTTCTCTGTTTAGGCAAGGATAAACTAAAGACACGTACCCTTGGAAATTCTTCAAATATTTTCTGGCACAAATGCTCAGTAGAGAAGAGTGACAGGGAGAAGTTGCTTCAGCAGAAGGGATGTGTTGTTTGGATCACTGGTCTCAGTGGTTCAGGTTTGTTAGTTAATAATCATTTCTGTTATATCTACATGTCTTAACTTATTCTAAAAACAATTTTGCTACTATACTTTTCATGTGTTTCTCATACAACCTAAAGGTTCATTCTTTATCCTGGGTAGACCCCAGAAGGTTACACATTCTAATGCCGGGAATTTGTAGCTAGAATGTTTTTCCACCTTCGTGGGAACAGCCTCTCTACTTCATAGTAGGGGTAAGGTCTGCATACACACACCCTCCGCAGACCCTACTTTTGTGGGATTCTATTGGGTTTGTTCACTTTAGGAAGAGAGTATTTAGAGCTTAGAGGAAAAAAGCTTTGAAATCTATTTTCGCGCCAGATAAATATTATGATAGACAATTACCAAGTAGAGACTGAATACAGCTGAGCTCAGGCATGGACTTAATTATTACTAGAATTTTTCTACTGAAATGAGCTAGGTAACTAATTAACCTTTATTTGCATATCTGCAAACATGGTAACTCCTTTCACGTTATGCATGTGTAACATTCCTCTCCCCACCAAAAGAAGCCCTGACCTCAAGGCTAATATATCTAAAAAGACGACAAGGTGAGGTTCCAATTAAAGCAAGGCTTCAGCTTTGGCTGTCATATTAGGCTATTAGCCCTCTAGGTGAGGTCATTTGTCATATGAACCAGGAAAACTTGGTAATTTTATTTTCCTGGGGAAAGGGCGTCTGGCTAGGTGAAATAATTATTTGCAATATTTTGGATATCTGTGGGCATACGGGCCTCCCAAAATTAAAAAAGGGTACGAGGTTTGACCCGAATGGCCCAGAAGCAATTTGGGCTTAAACAAAAAAAAATTCCGGATTGGAGGTGGATTTGATGGTGAATTGCTCTGGACAAAACCGGTTCCGGCATCCTCCAAACTGGTGAATCCTAGTGTTCGGAGTTCCACAGACTTGAATGTCCTCCAGCAATTAAATTTCCATATTTGCTCTAATATCTCGCGTGATGTGTATGTATTCAGGATGAAAAGGCATCAATACAAAAGGGCATCTGGAAGAGCATCCAGTGCCTCAAAAAGTTCGCTCATTTCCTGCATTACTATCATGTTTCTTGGAGTCTTTTATCACTTTTCACTTAAGACCTTCCATCCAGCATGTGTGAGAGGTTTTATGTTGGATTATAGCCTCACTAAATCCAACAGGATGATTGTTAAAAGCCATATAAAAGCCAATTCAAGTGAAATTAGCCACAGATCTTTTAAGGTTACCATTCAAGTGCAAACACACTACTAATTCCTTCCACCTTGTGTGTGTCTAACCTTACCTAAAGCAATTATGCTGTGAGTTTTTGTCTTTTTACCTGCTAATACTAATAGTCCAGTCTTTATTATCTAGGAGTTGTGTATTGCGATGTTTAAGGTTATTTATATTTCATCAAACCACACCTTGTCTACCATGGTCCATGGTGTTGTTAATATTTGGGGTCTAAAACTGATTATGGTCTTGTGCTGAATGTGATTTCAGGAAAGAGCACTGTGGCATGTGCATTAAGTCGAGGCTTACATGCACGGGGAAAACTTACTTACATTTTAGATGGAGATAATGTCCGGCATGGTCTGAATAGGGATCTTAGTTTCGGAGCAAAGGATCGAACAGAAAACATTAGACGGGTCGGTAGGTTTCTAACATGTTCTTCCTTTAGTGCTTCCTTTTCTTCTTGGAATTTAATGCCTTATTGCGTGCTCTTAGAAGACAACATTTCACTCTATTTTACTCCATACGTAGGCGAGGTGGCAAAGCTTTTTTCAGATGCTGGAGTCATTTGCATTGTCAGTTTGGTATCTCCATACAGAAAGGAGCGGGATTTTTGTCGTTCTTTACTTTTAGAAGGAGATTTCATTGAGGTTTAACTTCTGCCAATGATGTTTTTCACTGAAGACATGAATTTGTACTATGTAGGATATTTAAAGCTAGACTTTGCTCACTATGAGTCTGGCCATTTCTAGGTGTTTATGGAGGTTCCTTTACATGTTTGCGAGGCAAGAGACCCCAAGGGACTGTACAAACTTGCCCGCGCAGGTAAAATAAAAGGTGCTTCTCTTTCTGTGTCACATCTCTATCGTACACCAAAAAAACAGGTTTTTTCACTCCACCCATGACACAAAAATGGCTCTTGTCTTGAAGAATCCAACCAAACTGCAGAATTGGCTATTATTGGTGTACTTATCAGTTAAAGGTACGAGTGATCATTTAAAGCTAAATGCATGAACGAAGGTAACCATCGTGCCTGATGTGTATAGGTTTTACTGGGATTGATGATCCATATGAGCCACCTATGACTCCAGAGGTACAGTATTAAAAAAATACACAAGTGCTTTCCCCTTGTTGTACGAATGTACGGATTGAAGTTAAGAGGAAATCTTCTTTTATTTGCAGATAGTGCTTCACGTCGATCAAGGATGTAATGATTCACCCAGTGCAATGGCTGAGATTGTGGTCTCTTACCTGGAAAAAAAGGGGTACCTTGAACCATAGCCACCTCCTCACATCCTAGCCCATTTGTCTCCGAAATACAGGAAAAATAGGGATTTAGTCGATGACTGCAGATTTGGCCTATTCTGTCCATCCGTAATTAGAGAGGGACAACAAGGAAGAAACAGATGGCACATGAACATGAAATGAGAGAGAGAAGAAGAGGGAATGTCATCTTAAAACGAGGGAGAAGAATTGTGTCTAGCTTCTTGTTTTGGCTATTATATATGAATTGTTTTGCAGCTTCATAACAGCAACAATGTCATTTTCCCTTGAATTCATTACATTGCATCATATCCAGTTATGTTAATGCCCGTAGAACATATGAATTGATGAATGGAACATATGAATTGATCTCATTCTGAAATATCAAAGATAGACTTAAAATGCTGCAAAAAATTCCACAAAGAGGCTAGTTCATCAATGCCCTTTGAGTTTTAGCTCTGCATATATGGAGCAACAGAAGGCAGCCATCTCTCCCCCCTTCTTCTCTTTAGCTCTGCAACACGTTCTTCCTCTCTTAGAAGATACGCTCTGGTCGCTGCATCTCTTGCTTCTGATCTCGCCATTGCTCTCTGAGATGCATCTCTGGCTGCAGCCATTATGTCACTTCCTGCAACCGAAACTGATTTGATCCGCTTTTTGAACTCCTTCGACCCCTCTTTGATTTCCTTCCCGGGAAGGATTCTAGGCTTCTTTCTGTTTCGATTAAGCTCGTCTGGGAACCAAATAAACACCACATTCACATCATCATCATCATCACCATGAAAATATAACTGGACATGGCCCGAATCTTTTCTCCATCATTACCTGTGGGGTCGTCTGCTATTCCTGGCGGAGCACGTTTGAACAGCCTGATTCCTCCGCCACTGCAGCCATTGATGGGATCTTCAAGAGTATCATCCCTTGTGTCGCTCACTACTTCTATGGCCTTCTCTATAATGTCATCTAGAAGCTTCTGAGCCTGCTTTAGTAGATTAAATAGTCACTCGGCGCATATATTTGAAGAATTAAAAGGCAAAATAACTGATAAGCTTGCGCCGAGTAATAATGGAGGATGATAAATTGAGACGACAGAGAACCTTGATTTGGTAGTGGGTAAGCTTTGGAGGTTTCAGGGCATCTGATTCATCTTCGCGGGTGGGATGAGTGATTGAGGCAGATGAATGAAGTCCGTTGGCGGCGGCGGCGGAGCAGCGGAAGGGTGTGGCGGCGGCGATAGAATCTATGGCGGCTCTCCATTCGGCATCGCCGTCTTCTTCTCCGCTGCTACTACTGCTGGCTCGATCGCCACCCATCGCGGCTGATAAGTCTTTCACGGTCGTTTCGGGCTTTCAATTGAAATAGCCATAGCTAATGGGCCAGGCCCATAAACCGTTAAAAAACGGGCTAACCTGTACAACAGTCAAACGGGCTCGGCACTCCATCCAGATCAAAGCTCGTACACCGCGACGGATGAGACGGCTACCGCCATCTTAACGGCCGGCGAACCTCAAAGCATCTCCTCATTTAGCAGTGCCATCGGCAAGAACGTCGGTAACGCGACTTCGACGGAGAGCTTCTCCTGAAACCCTAATTGTTCGTCGACCAGGAAGAAGTCTCACTACCATGGGGAAGAAACAGCATAGTAAGGATCGGATGTTCATAACGAAGACTGAATGGGCGACGGAGTGGGGCGGCGCTAAGTCCAAAGAAATCCGAACTCCTTTCAAGCGTCTTCCCTTCTATTGCTGCGCGTAAGCTCCCATTTTCTCATCTTCCTCATAACTGTATTTACTCAAGCACATAGTTTAAGCCTTCACCATGAACGCAGGCTTACATTCACTCCTTTTGAAGACCCTGTTTGCACTGAAGATGGTAGTGTGTTTGATCTCATGTGAGTATTCATCCAATTGATTTCTTCTTTTTTATTTTTGAATTTTGATGGGCGCTAATTATTAGTCTGCTCTTGAAATTTTTTAGGAATATTATACCATACATTAGAAAATTTGGAAAGCATCCAGTTACGGGAGCTCCGCTAAAGCAAGATCAACTCATTCCACTTACTTTCCACAAGAACACAGAAGGTAATGAATTGTTTGTATCAAACATTTTCATTCCGATGGAGATTTGTAGTGTATATATTAAGTTATGAAGTCTGCATAGCAAGTAGTTGTGCTTCAATATTACCTTGATGCTAGAATAGTTGGGTCATAAAGAGTTAGTGAACAAGGACGAGTATGCATGCGATGTGTTTATATTGTGCAATGGTGTTCTTGAAAATGGCCAAATGCCGGATTTATTTTTTGCAGGTGAGTTCCATTGCCCTGTCATGAACAAGGTTTTTACAGAGTTCACACACATTGTTGCTGTAAAGAATACAGGCAATGTCTTCTGCTACGAGGTATTTATGTATAATGTATTCCTCCATTAAGTGCTCCTAATAATACATGTCTGCATCGCTTTGCTAAATGTAATAGTTATCCATAATCTTGTTATGTAGGCAATTAAAGAGTTAAACATTAAACCAAAGAACTGGAAGGAACTTCTCACTGATGAGTCATTTACTAAACAAGACCTGATTACTATTCAGGTAGCTCCAGCACTTTATTGTACCCTTGTCTGCCCTTGCCTTAAAAAAATCAATTGATCCTCACCCAAAGTAAATGTATGGTGATATGTTTGTAGAATCCTAACACGCTGGATGCCAAGGTACTTGTGGATTTTGATCATGTCAAAAAAAGTTTGAAGGTCGATGATGAAGGTGTGTGAATCCTTCTTTCTCTTTAAAACCCAGCATAAATTTCTATATTTTCTGTACTTAAATCTCTTACTGCGTGTCATCAGAATTGAAGAAAATGCAATCTGAACCATCTTACAATATAAATGCAACCGGGGATATCAAACAAATGCTAAAAGAGCTTGGTACCGAGAAAGCAAAGGAGATTGCAATGCAAGGTGGAGGCGGGACCAAGGCACAGAATGAAAGGGCAGCTGCACTCTCTGCCATTTTAGATGCCAGAATACGTGTCAAAGAAGACCCTAAGTCAAGTGAAAATGTTGAAGGTAAACCCAAACAGGCCTTCAGTATTGTAGATGCTGCATCTGCCTCAGTTCATGGAAGAAGTGCTGCTGCTGCTAAGTCTGCTTCGAGTGATAAAGCTGCTGCACGGATTGCATTGCACATGGCCGGAGAAAGGGAACCTGTAAATGCTAAACTGGTGAGTTTTTTTTTAAATAACCCATCTTGAAAGCATACAAAGTAACAGCATTCTACTATTGAGATATTTTACTGTTTGATCACGACTTTCCATTATTTTAAATCCTTCAAGGTCAAGAGTCGTTTCACTACCGGTGCTGCTTCACGATCCTTCACTTCTACCAGTTATGACCCTGTGACAAGAAATGAATACGAATATGTCAAAGTTGAGAAAACCCCTAAGAAGAAAGGTTATGTTCGGCTTCAGACAACACATGGGGATTTGAACATTGAGCTGCACTGCGATTTAACACCAAGAACGTGTGAGAACTTCATCACATTGTGTGAGCGTGGCTATTATAATGGAGTGGCTTTTCACAGAAGCATTAGGTGCATTAACTTGTCTATTCTTAAATACCCATTAAATCATCTTGTTTATCAGTTTTTTCCTCCTTTAATATTGAAAAACCTAAGCTGTCAATGTCTTGCAGGAATTTCATGATTCAAGGGGGCGATCCTACTGGAACGGGACGAGGTGGTGAGTCTATATGGGGAAAACCATTCAAAGATGAAGTGAATTCCAAGTTATTACATTCTGGAAGGGGTGTTGTTAGCATGGCAAACTCAGGACCACATTCAAATGGTTCTCAATTTTTTATCCTCTACAAGTCTGCAAATCATTTAAATTACAAACACTCAGTTTTTGGTATGGTCGTTGGAGGATTGACAACCCTTTCAGCAATGGAGAAGGTCCCAGTTGATGATAATGACCGACCTCTGGTTAGTAGGAGTTTGTGTTATTTCTGCTCTGCATTTCTTTCTTTTTTCTGTTTTGAATCTAATATTTTAATGGCATGCTTCACAAACAGTGTTTATTAATTTGATTGGAAATTTCTAGTTTCACCCTGGCAAGTTGAGTGCATACATGGCCTTATGCATTTAGCTTGCATGTCTTTTAATTATTTTCACCTTCTTGCCCTTTGGATTTTATTTCAAGGACAGTCTATGCCCCATCATTACCTGAATTCTCCGGGATATGTATACCTGCTATGATATTTTTTTGGGTTTATGAATCATTCAATACCCTATTGCCTGTGACATTTACAGGCAGTATTATTTTTGTGTTATTGTGTCTTCTATGTAAGTTTGTCACACTTGTGTAGGCCTCTCATCTTTGTTATTCTTCATTGTGCTCTTGTGCAGGAAGAAATAAAGATCATTGATGTAGAAGTTTATGTGAATCCATATGCAGAATCTGATGATGAAGAAGACAGTGAGAAACCAGGCGATGAGAAGAAAATTGAGGATGAGGATAATGTTAGTTCTTAACTTATCATTTATTTTACCCTTTGAGATCCGAACGGTTTTTCAACCATATTTGCTAAGTTTTTTAATTTCCTCACCTAAAAATGGATTGTTGTTCCTCTAATGTGACAAAAATGTATTTTTCTGCTGTGGCCAATTTAGGATAAGGTTGGTTCATGGTACAGTTATCCTGGAACCGGGTCAGACACTCAAGCGGTTAGCGGTGGTGTTGGGAAATACTTGAAAGCAAGGAATGCTCAAGCTGATCTTAATTCCCTCCCACCAATTCCTTCCTCAAAGAAGAGGAAAGTCGGTGTCTCCACAGAATTCAAAAATTTTTCTGCCTGGTAACTCTTATTACCCAAGAGAAAGGTTCTGGAGAGCAAAGCTTGTTAAGAGCAGTCCAAGTTCAACCAAGAAGTTGGCAACTCCCTGTGGACAGATGTTGTATTCATTAAACACAATTTGTCTCCCAGACTTTTGATACTCTAATTAAAAAATATATGTTCTTCAACTGAATAATGACTTTGTGATGCCTGGCTAGTCCTTGGAGGGAACCAATCTATGTCTTTATCCTATCACTAATCCTGTAGAGTCTCTCAGAAAGTGTAATTAATGTTAATTTGCTCTTGAAATCTAATCTTATTGCTATCATTCGGTGCTCTTGCAGCCATAGTAGTTTCAATAACTTACTTTTGGCATAATTTTTTTTGGTTATTAGTCACAGAACTTGTATTTTTTTGAGGTATGGGAGAAACAAATGTAAGCCGTAATACAGAGGTGTGGTGTGTTTGAAAGCTGGATTGCACACTTGATCCTTTTTTGTATGGCAGGTCCAGACTTAAACATCATTATAGGAAGCAAGGAAGCATGCCATTTGAAAGCAGCTGAAAGAGAAAATGATTTCATGTGCCCGTTTAATCCCTCACCTGATCATTTTGTCCCTCTCCTAAAGGTATGAAGGCTACCTTTTCTTTTAGTGCCCCACTTATGTGTTTTCTCTTTTGTTCATTAAAATTGTCATAAAAAACTCTAAGAGTCCATTTGGTATACGAAACTGATGGAATTGGAATTGAAATTCCATGGGATTCTTCAATTCCATAGAATTGAATTCACCAATTCCAATTCATTTTTTGCACTATCAATTCCAATTCCACATAATTTTTGTGCTACCAAACACCATAATAGGAATTGAAGTCTTTAATTCCAATTCCATAGTTTGAATTCCGTGTACCAAACGGGGCCTAATTCTTTGCGAAATATAGTCCATTTGAGAAGATTGTTTCTATGGTTGTGTCATTTTTGTGTGAGCAGCATTTCACTCACAGAGTATATAGTCATAGGTTCTTATATTTGGTAGCATTCTTAGAGCGATTTGAAGAATGTTTTGACTAGGTGCTTTGTGAAACTACTCTACCCGATTTGGTAAAACATTTAGCTAAAATTTCCATGTTATTGACAAAAAAGGGTACAAGTTTAAACAAGACAATATATTGTTAACCCAAAGTTTTTTAATTAAATGTCGAGTTTCACCGTGTCAAAAACTCAAGGTTTTTTGTACACATAAACTTCGGGCATACAAATGACACCCTGACGACCACTTTGTCCATTTTTAAGTGGCGATAAATGTTATCATCTTCAGTTAAGATTTAAGAAATCACTCAAAATATGAGTAAAAACATAGAGAAAGTATTAGAATAGGAGCTCCATTGTCTTCTAATATATGTTGACATTACTGGTATTGTAACGTACTGTTACGGAGTATTTTGAAAATAAAAATATGGAACCCGTATTTAGGTATTTTCTCTATATTTTATTCCTATCTTAGCCTTTTCTCTTAACATTTGTATCGTAGGAGAAATTAAGGTATCCAACCAAATAGCATAATTGCATCGTACAATACACCTATATCTTTACTCTACAATGTGTCTATATTTTTTCGAAAGTGCTTCTGAAGTTCCTAAATTATTTTAGGAAAATGCTAGGGGTACACCAAAAGTGTACCCCAAACATCCCCCACCCCCTCCATCACTACACAAAAAAGGCAAGAAAATTTCAAAAAATAAAAAAAAATAAAAAAAAATAAAATGAATGGTGTAGAGGCAAGTGGTGTATATTTGGGGTACACCTCCCATTATTTTAAGTGCTTGTTAGGTCTCTATATATTTTCGACAGTGCTTCATAGGTCTCTAAACTATTTTTAGTGCTTACTATGTCTATATAATCTTTTAACTAGTGCGTTGGTGATCCCTTCGGTGGCTTTTTTCATACCAAGTTTTCTGAAATTGTTGTAAAAATGATGTTATACCATAAATTTTCAAACAACTTGTCTAGATAATAGAAGTAACTCTTTTATATGATTCAAATTAAAGTTCACACGCATTACTTTTTTATTTAAGTAATTAAAAAGTGCTTGATTCACACCTTTTCTATTTTTTATACGGAATATTCTTTATTTTTTAAAATAGTACTCCCTCCGTTTCATTTTAAATTGCATGTTTGCCTTTTTTCTCCGTCCCAAAATAAGTTGCCTGTTAGTTGTTTTCGTAAACTTTTAAAAATAAAATATCTAAACTACCTCTAAAATAAGTCACTCTTCTCCAAATTATATTCTCATTCATCATCGTACCTCTTAAAAAGTATTGACAATTTCAGAAAATCAACTCTATTTTTAATTTTCCTTAAATATGTTCAAAAGTCAAAACGGGCGATTTAAAACGGGACGGAGGGAGTATTTCTTAAATTTTGTGAAGTTGAACTTTTACCTTCTTTTTGAGGCGGGAGGGAGTAGCCTTTTGCAACATACTCGGCATAAAAGACACTAATCTGTTAACAAAAGTACTGTTTTCAAAATCATTTTGATCCCTTTGAGAAGGATTATTAAAAGAAAGGGAAAAAAAAAGAAGAAGAATTACAAGTCCCAAAGAAATTGCCAAAATAGTGTAAGCAGAAAGTATGATATTCCTCTGTTATGTGATGGCCTTTTTACAATTAAATCTCTGCTGGAGATAAATTAGTTGGAAAACTGTCTATATTCATGTCTAGTGTTTGTTATTCTATGGCGTAGAGACATAAAGTTGTTAAAACCTAGCACGCCATGGATTTTTTTTCTCTTTCTCTAGATACTTATATAAAATGAACATTATCCTAGTGTCTCCTAGCAAGGAATGAAATGAAAAGTAATCTGGAAAAAAGGCGGTGAATTGAGCTTTAATTACATATTGATGAATAATAAGTATGATTTGTTCTTTTAATTTCTAGGTATGTGCATCGATTTCATACGTAGTACGCATAGTCATCACACAATTAAATTTAAATTACACTTGGGTCATGTATTACGGCGGGCTGGAAGGAGAGCTTGATGGAGTGTAAATGTGTATGATCATCTGGAGTAATGAAAAATGTGTGTTATGGTGAGTGTGAAGGATTCTGATAAAATGTGAATGTGTATTAAATTTTTGTTGGTTGAAATTTAAAAAAAAAAAGAGAGGAGGGGCAACGCCCATGAGGGTGGTCACTGGAAGAGGGGCAACGCTCGCTAACTAGAAGAGGTGTTATGGAAGAGGGGCGTGACGGTGAGTGGTGAAGCCTCTCCTCACGCCCCATAACACATAGTCTTATCTCTAAACAAACTTCATTTTCCCTATTTACACATTTAAGATGTACACAGTGATAACAAATGGTCATGCTATATGCACGAGGTTCTTGCACATACCAGAAAGTATCAGAAACATATCTGTCACTGCATATAAATTATACTGAGAGTTTGTTATCTTCAACTTATTATTATTATTATTATTTATTTTTGTTAGAATCATTTCAGTTTAGATCAGATGAACAATTTAGACCAAATTAGAAATAGTTTTAAATATTACTACCTCCGTCCCAAAAAGATTTACACGTTTTGACTAAAGTTAAAATTAATTGAGAGATAATTTTGTGTTGACTTTCCAAAAATACCCTTGATGTGATGGGTAAAAGTAGGATGTGATGTGTATATTATGAGAGTTGATATTTGCACTCCATATTTGTTATCTACATAGTATCCCATCAACTAAAAATAAAGGAGATGGAAAAAATGAAAGATGCATTAAACAAAATATATTTTTAATTAAATAAGTAGTATAAAAATTTGATAAATAAAAACTAGAATTTAAAATGAACTAAATTATACTCCCTTCGTCCCAAAAAGATTTACACGTTTCAAAAAAATTGCGTCCCACAATCCCTCATTTCAATTAAAACCCCACTTTTATCCCTTACTTTTTCAAACCCTACCTATCACATCATACTTTTTTCCTAATAATCTACACATCACATCCTACTTTTACCTATCACATCAAGGGTATTTTTGGAAAGTCAATACAAAATTATCTCTCCCTTAATTTTAATTTTAGTCAAAATGAGTAACCATTTATGGGACGGAGGGAGTATCATATTTACATTATATGTAAATATACATTTTTTAAAAGTGTATGGTCGATGTTACTACAAAAACCAAAGTAAGACATTAACTTTGGGATGATGGAATATGTTTTTAAAATTTTTTGTTTTTTATTAAAATAATTTACTTCACTTTTTCAAACCTTTTATCTGTTTTTAATATTTTTTTATCTTCTATGAATTCTTTTACAAAATAATGATATTATTTTTATATTCATCCTAAAAAAATATGAAAAAATAATATTATATTTTTACATTATATATAATAGTATTTTTATAATATTTTTGGGTGTGAGTGTGCCTAGGTATTTACATTGAGAACTTACAATCAAAGGAAAAAGTTACAAAACAATTGAGTGATGTGAGCTAGTGCATCAAGGAGGATTTATTAGTTACTAAGGGCAAAGTTGTCAATTTATACAAAGAAAGTAAAGATGTGGAGTGTAGGTAACATATGTGGAGTGCCAATATCAACTCACATAGATTATTAAGAAAAAGGTATGATGTGATAGGTAGGGTTTGAAAAAGTAAGGAATAAAATTGATTTTTAATTGATATGTGTAGAAGATTGTGGGACGCAATTTTTTTGAAAGGTGTAAATATTTTTGGACGGAAGGAGTATTACATTCAGTTCAGATCAAATCAGACAAGATTAGATCAGGATTTATTTTTATCAGATCAGAATCCATTCAGATCAAGTAAAAATCAAGTAAAGAAAACAAGTCTTTACTCTTCGGGCCGGTATGTATAGAAGAAGAGCTTTGAGGTTAAGATGAAACTCTAATCTCTATATATTTTCATGGGCAAGGTTCCCATGACATTGGATGACCCGGGGGCGCTCCGGTGCCCCGTTCGTAAAATTGACGGTTCCTACCTCCTCTAACCCCCCCGATAAACCCCCCAACCCCGCCCCGACCCGAACGCACCCCCCCACCCCCTTCAATTGCACCCCACAAGTTGATTTTGACTTTAGAGTCTAATTTTGACTCCAAAGTCAAAATCAACTTGTGGGGTGCAATTGAAGGGGGTGGGGGGTGGGGGTGCGTTCGGGTCGGGTCGGGGCGGGGGGTTTATCGGAGGGGTTAGGGGGGGTAGGAACCGTCAATTTTACAAATGGGGCACCGGAGCGCCCTCGGGTCATCCCATGACATTGGTTCCCAATTTCATGGGAACCAAGGTGTATTTTCATCTATCATTTTATAAAATAATTTCTTATTGTCACATCTTATTTATTATGATTATTTTTTTTATATAATTTTAAAATTCATTATTTTAAAAAAAATCGATACTATATTTAAATAGAATAGCTAAAAAAATTGTACAGTAATGTGAAACACGGTGGTCGTCGTTCATCATCATCTCATGCACGCCGGCCCGCAGTTCTTTCTCCACCACATTGCCTGTTTCTTCTTCTCATGATGTTTTTCTTTTTTTAGAATTGAACTCCTCACGCGCTCTGTTTTTTCTTCATTTCATTTTTTGTGTACGGTGTTATAAATCATGCCATTGTAAGATGACGTGTAACGGTATTTGTCATTTACTCCCTCCGTTCCAAAATATTTACAACATTTGCTTTTTCAGCAGTCGCGGGAACTTTTGTTTATTTCTACGTTTTCATTGGTTATTTGATAAAATAAAATATTCTTGACACCTCTTATTTTGAAGAACTTTTCATGTAGTATTTTGATATGTAAATTTTATTTTTTATTTCCATACCAATATGTAAATAAAATGAATTGAAAAAACTTGATATTTTATCTCAGGAATACAAGTATGGCAAATATTTAGGGACGGAGGGAGTATTTTTATAAGGGACCCTTTAGCCCATGTTTGGATGGGGTGATTTTAGATTAGAGAGAGAAAAGAGAAGGGAAGAAAACACAATTTCTAATAAAATTTCACTTCGTTTACACAAGAAAATGGGGGAAGGAAAGAAATTTTCAAAGGAGCTAACCTAAAAAATTTTCCCCGCTCAGGTGGCGAGAAAATCCGCCCATTGAAGAGAAAACGCATGAATTGATAGTTTTGCCCTTCATTCCATCATACTCCCTCCGTTTCTTAAAATCCTTCATCTTTAATTTTTTTGTTTTCCTTAAAACACTTTGTTTTTCTATTTAAAAACCACTTTTACCCTTACTTTTCATACCCTTTCTATCATATCATATTTTTTCACTAGTAACTAAACTATCACATCTTACTTTTATCCATCACATCAAAGACAAAATTGGAAAATCAACTAAAATTATACTTTCATTATTTTGCCCCTAAGTCAAAACAAGAACCGCTTTAAGAAACGGAGGGAGTATATTTCAAAACCTATTTCTCAACTCCATATTCGAGAGACTTGTTGTCCTATCGGATCTTTTTTTTCAATAATAAAAAGCAAGGGCAAAAATGTCCCCCATTTCTAATCAAATTGGGTTTTACGAAGAGAAATATATCTCCTTTTCAAATTATTTTATTTACAAATCGGTATATCGATAAAAATTAAAATTATATAGTATTAAACAACTACATCAAAAGTTCTGTAAAATAAGAGACGACATGAATATTTTATTTTAACAAATACTTAATAAAATCGTGTAAACGAACAAAAGTTATCGACGAGAGAAAAAAATGTAATCGAATTGGAGAGGGAGTGAGTATTTCGAGGTATATGGCTTACTCCCTCTCTAAATCTCCTCCCATTCTAAAAATAACTAAATAGCTGCGCTAAATGGTATAAAAATATAATACTCCATTATATTATGAAAATCTTTCAAGTGGTAATATTAATACAAGGACAATGTAAATTCTCCATTTGTCTCAAAATTTTTATCTAGCTAGTTTTAATTTTGCTATCAATCAAGATTGATCTTTAATCTTATGATTAAGTAAAAATTATATGGTATATTAATAACATTAAAAAATATTTTGAAAATATTTTATAAGATAAATCTATAATAAAATTATACGTGTATCAACTTTATTTAATTAGTGTTTGAAATTTATCAGTTTTAACCATAAAAATGTAAAGAGCAATGCTAGGGGTACACCTAAGGTGTACCCCATTTGTCCCTCACCTCCTTCTCCACCACCCATTCTTATTTAATTTTTATTTAATTAATTTTTTTAAAAGTATTTGCCTATTTTTGTGGTGGAGGAGGGGGTGGAGGACAAATAAATTACTCCCTCCGTTCCACAAAACTCTTCCTCTTTCGTTTTTTTTGTTTTCCACAAAACATTTCTACTTTCTATTAAAAAACCACTTTTACCCCTACTTTTTCATACTCTATCTTATCACATCATACTTTTTCACTAATAATCAAACTATCACATCTTACTTTTTCCCATCACATCAGGGGCAAAACCGGAAGGGTTTTGTAAAACGGAGTAGTTTCTGTACATTTTGAGAAGACTCCACTCCACTCCACCCAACAACAAAGTCCATATATATAGTGGAGGGGCTCCATCTCCATCCTCATCTCCCTCCTCATCATCATTTATAATTATCATATCAAAACTATAAATTTGTTGGGAGGTGAGTTAGTTAGGAAATGGATACTTTGTTTAGACTTGTGAGAGTACTTCAACAACCCCAACAACACTCCTTCAACTCCACCACTAGCTCCTCCACCTCCACCACCCTCCACCACCACCACCAAGAAGAAGAAGAAGAAGAATGCTTCAACTTTTACATGGATGAAGATGATGATGCCTTCTCTTCCCATTCCTCCTCCAAACACCACCACCCTTACCCATCATCCTCCTCCGCCACCACCCCTCCCTACCCCCACCCCCACCACTTTGACCCGAATCTCGAATTCGGGTCATTCTTCTCGTCTGGCAACAACTGGGCCACCGATGTTCTCGAGGAAACGGCGCGCGCCATGTCCGGCAACAACACCGCCCGCCTCCAACACCTCATGTGGATGCTCAACGAGCTCGCCTCCCCCTACGGCGACACCGACCAAAAGCTCGCCTCCTACTTCCTCCAGGCCCTCTTTGCCCGCATGACCGGGTCGGGCGACCGGACTTACCGGTCCCTTCTGTCCGCCTCCGAGCGGGCCTCCTCCTTCGAGTCCACTCGGAGGACGGTCCTCAAGTTCCAAGAAGTCAGCCCTTGGACCACATTCGGCCACGTGGCGTGCAACGGCGCCATCATGGAGGCCTTCGAAGGCGAGAGGAACTTGCACGTTGTTGACATCAGCAACACGTTCTGTACCCAGTGGCCGACGTTCCTAGAAGCCCTGGCCACCCGCCAGGACGAAACTCCCCGTCTCCGCCTCACCGTGGTGGTCGTAGCCGGCGGCGGGGCGGCGAAGGTGATGAAGGAGATCGGGAGCAGGATGGAGAAGTTCGGCAGGCTCATGGGAGTCCCGTTCAAGTTTAACGCCGTTCACCACGACGGCGATCTCTCCGAGCTGGACCTAACGGCGTTGGACGTCAGAGATGACGAGGCGCTCGCGATCAACTCCGTCGGAGCGCTGCACTCCGTGGCGGCGGTGAACGGCCGCCGGGACTACCTCGTATCTCTCTTCAAGCGGCTGCAGCCGAGGATCCTCACGGTGGTGGAGGAAGAAGCTGACGTGGAGGGCTTCGACTTCGTCAAGGATTTCAGGGAATGCGTGAGGTGGTTTAGGGTTTACTTCGAGTCGCTGGACGAGTGCTTCCACAAGACGAGCAACGAGCGTTTGATGCTCGAGAGACAAGCGGGGCGGGCAATCGTTGACTTGGTCGCCTGCCCGCCCGCGCAGTCGGTGGAGCGGCGGGAGACGGGGGAGAGGTGGTCCCGCCGCCTCCATGCAAGAGGGTTTAGTCCGGTACCGTACAGCGAGGAGGTTTGTGAGGACGTTCGGGCGCTGCTGAGGAGGTACAGAGAGGGCTGGACGATGGGACACTGCTCTTCCGCCGGAATATTCTTGTCGTGGAAGGATCAGCCGGTGGTGTGGGCCAGTGCATGGAGGCCTTGACCGCCGGCGGATTAGGTTGAAGTGTGGAGGAATCGTTTGACTCGTCACGTGAGGTATCAGTTTTTTGGCACGTGTGCATGGTACCAAGCCAGTTTGGAGCTTGTGGATTTGTTGGGTTAATTGGTAGCTTAGATAGACAAATTAAAGGTATTATTATTATATTATTATCATTGGGGTTTTTTTTTTTTGCAAAATGAAATTATCGTCATTAATCTCGAGTGGCTTGGTTTTTTTTATTGTTTGTTCGTTTTCAGAATTTAATTTCAGTAATTGTCTTGGCGACATTTATTTATTTATTTATATCTCTTCTTTAATTTGGGGTTTTATTCAGAAACAAGATAGTGGTTTAGAGTAATTGTGTATGCACTCTATAGCAATTCAAGATGACTCAAAAGTGTGTTTAATTAATTTTTTTTGGTATTTAAATTCGTTCTTGTGTGTGTGTATATATATATATATATATATATATATATATATATATATATAATATATATTATATATATATATATATATATATATATATATATATATATATATATAATATATATATATATATATATATATATATATATATATATATATATATATATATATATATATATATATATATATAATATATATATATATATATATATATAATGTACATATTGAACAAGTACCCCGGCCACGTACTCATTCATACGGTACGTAGCATATTTTTCATTTTATTCAGCTAAGAAATATATATATTTATTTATAAAAACAATTAGCATATTGTTTATTTGAATTCAGATAATATAGATAGATATAAAAAGGATGAAGAAGATGCATTATGTAACCCACTAGAGGTCGGTCAGACAGGTAGGAACAGCAAAAAATACTGTCAAAAAAATAAAGGGAGAAAAATAAAAAATAAAAAAAACTGGGTGTGATGGTAGTGTAAGGAAAACATAACATAAAGCGAAAAACTTTAGACCCACTCTGAGAAAAGGGGGGGAAAGAAATGATAGAAAATAGGGATATGGTGCGTGGAAACCTGCTTTTTAGGTGGGTGGGGAATGAAGAAGCAAAGAAAAAGGGCTTTCTTTTTCTTCTTTTTTTTGCTTTGCTTTCTTTGAATCTTTCCGGCCTACAACTTTTTTCTTTTTCATCTTTCCTTCACGGCTTCACCCCTTTCCAACCTTTTTTTTTGTTTTTCTAATGCAAAACTAGTGGAGTACGTAGGATCAGTGTATAGTATCCTCTTCTCTGTCACAATCACAAGTTTAAACTTTTGGTTAAATTGGTTTCGTAACATTATATTAGAGTCTTGATTACCAACAAGTCACGGGTTTGAAACTCTTTCAAAATTAAGGTTCCACATGCAAGACTCGAAGAAGATACACCTGCACGTGAGAGGATGTGATAGAGTATATAAAAACTATTCCTGGCCACTACCACAAGCTTGAGATTTTAGTTAAATTTGTTCCTTGACATGGTATATATCAGAGCCTTGATAACCAAGAAGCCACGAGTTCGTAACTCATTGCGACCCAGTTTTAAAATTTAGGATTTCACATGCAAGGTTCAAAGGAGACACGCTTGCACATGAGGGGGCGTGTTAGAGTATATATAAAAAATATTCCTGGGCCACAATTACAAGCTTGAGTATTTGGTTGAGTTGGTTCCTTGACATATACTATGCACGATTCGGACATGAGAGAATATCTAAAAATGAAAAGGTAATAATATCATGTGATTGATAATGATATTATCTTAGTGTCTCTTTTGTAAGTTTTAGATGTATAATAAGATATGAGTTTTGAAATCATAGAAAGATCACATGAGTTTTGAAATCTGAAACGAAATTGTTTAGAGAGATTTAAAATAATGATTTGATTAATGATAGGTGGGTGACCGGCAACGGAGTGTCAGGTAACACTTAGTCTCACGCCGAAGAGAAAAACTAAAGTGAATCAAAATAAATAGGTTCAACCCAACCCGGCCATTAGTATGAGACCTTTTGGTAGGTGCCCAAAAATAAATTCGTGAGGGTTTTGGCCATGAGTGGACAATATCATATTACTGCGGAATTAAGATGAGGGCTCACGCGGCCCCAATATGAGGTATCAGAGCTCAAGTTTATGCAGGCAGAAGTGACGGATTGGGCAGAAACTCCAAAACAAAGTGGGGCGGCGGTGGGCTGGACAATGGTAGGGGTGAACGGCGGTGGGCTGGAGTGTTTTGGTAGGATACTGGCTGGGGGCAGCCTGGGGTTAACAAAAAGATATGGGGGTATTTTGGACATTTTAATGTCAAAGTCAACACTCACTAAAAATGACCAAAAGTCAAACTAGGAAGATTTTTCCCGGACGGAGGGGGTATAAACCAATTAACATTAGAAACTAAAATGAACTTATGTAAGGAAATATTTTTAATTTAAAATTTTTTCAAAGTAAATATGAATGTGTCGGGTGATGGATCGGATGACGGGTGAGAAACATCTCCACCCATATCCAACCCGATCCATCATTAGTTCATCCATCATCCGTCCATCACCATTGTCTCATGCGATCTTTTTCTCTATGCAACTGAATCGGGAGTACGGTCTCTGGAAAACAACTTTTACTTTCAAGTATGTGCAAGGTATGCGTACGCACACCTTCCCAAGATTCTACATTCGTGGGATCCAAATGTATTTTTGTTGTTGTGGACTTTTTTAAAATTTAGTTTTGAATTATTAAATTTTTATAACATATATTTATGTATAAATATTGATATTAATTATCAAAGTGTTACATATTTGACATCGGGAAAAATCAAATACGAAAAATATTTTCGTTGGAAGGGGGTAAGATAATAAAGTTTTTAAGAAAATGTAAAAGACACCATTCTAATTTTGTTTTTTTTAACAATGGTAGGTAATTAGTGATACGGACACAATTGGTCCTCATGCGGGAAACGTTGCAGCTTCAGGACGTCCACGTAGGAAGGTCGGGTCACCCCGACGTTACGAAGATTATGTTTAGCACTTTAATTATTTATTTATTATTGTATTTTAGATTTTATTAGGTGAGCAAAATTATAATGCTCCTTCGAGGGTTTCTTTTCGGTTCTTTACCTCGTTGCTTTTCCTTGAACCGACAAGATAGAAAACTAGATAATTAGGCTCGGGGAATTTGTATAAATAGGGCATGATAAACCCTATCACTAGCAAGCAATAATCTCAAACCTTATTCCCCTTAACCTCTTTCTCTCTCTAAAACCCTAAAGGGTTTTGCCTCCGTTCTCCCTTGGCGTCGCTGGAATATCTCTGGCCGCCACCTCCCCTTCTCCAAATAGCTTTTCGAAGTAAACTCCGGTAAAGCTCCTAACAACTGGTGCTCTCATCTCGACCTCATGTCGGCATCCAACGATCCACCGGCTACAACTCTCGACGATATTATGCAGGCTATTGCACTTTTGAGTAATGATCTGCAAGCCACGAAGTTGCGCATGGCCGACCTTGCCGTGCACAAGCAGCCCACCATGGAGGACCGGCGGGGTGCATATCATCATCCGCAACCGGGCTGGAGACCGCCCCCATCGCGCACAACGCCACCGACCTTCGATCCCGCCCCCCGTATGCGTGTGGATGCCCCGCGCTTCTCAGGTGACGACCCCACCGGTTGGATCTTTCGGGTACAAAAGTATTTCGACTACTTTTTAACCCCTGAATCAGAGCGGCTACAGTTGGTGGCCATGTTGATTGATCACCCGGCCTCGGAGTGGTTTCACTACTTTCAAGCCAACAACCCCGAAGCATCCTGGTGCGAGTTCTTGGAGGCCGTGCACCAACGGTTTGATCCGGATTATTATGAGAACTACATCGGCCTCTTGTCCAAACTCACACAGACGTCGACTGTTATGGAGTACCAAGCCGCGTTCGAAGCCATCCTCAATAAAGTCTCCGGCGTTCCCGACGCAACCCTAATTGCAATGTACGTGGCAGGTCTCAAGCAGCCCCTGCGTCGTGAGGTAAACCTTCGTAACCCGTCAACTCTGCAGTCCACGTTTGCCCTTGCCCGGGAGCTTTCGGCCTGCCATCAGGATGCGGCTACCTCTTTTGCTAGCCCAGGCCGTCGGCCATGGCAATCTCGTCCCACCACAAGCCTTTTACCCACCCCTACTACCGCATCAAAACCACCAGTGCCCCCTGGCCGCACCAGCGACAAGCCCCCAAATCTCCCTATCGTTCGGGTTACAAACGCAGAGAAAGCCGAACGTAATAAAAAGGGTCTGTGCTGGTATTGCGAGGAGAAGTGGACGCCGGGGCACCATTGCAGACACCGTTTCTTGGTTCTCATGGGTCCAGATGATGATGACAATCCCGTGGCTGAACCCGACCTGCCGGATGATCCCCTCGATACAGCCGTGATTGAAGCTGATATTTCTAGCATGCACTCTCTCTCGGGTAGCCCCAGCCCCCGGTCCCTTCGCTTGGCAGGCATGGTGCACAACGGGGCGGTCCAGGTACTCTTAGACAGTGGGAGTACCCATAATTTTATTCACCCCACGGCGGCCGAACGGTTGGCCTTGCCATTGCACCCAGTGTCTCCGTTTCGGGTCTACGTGGGCAACGGGGATTCTCTGCGCTGCACGTACTCCTGCCCCGGTACTCCCCTTTCCTTGCAAGGACATTTATTTCAGGTGGATCTATATATGTTGGAAATACACGGGCCGGAAATAGTTTTGGGTATTCAGTGGCTTCAAACACTTGGCAAAGTGGCGCACGATTACTCGCAAATGACAATGGAATTTTCATGGAACGGGTCAATGATTACGCTACGGGGAGATCCTGCCACACCCCGTCCCTTAACTTATAGCCAATTTTGTCACCTAGCAGCATCACCGGAAGCCTGTGAACTGTACGAACTCCTGCCCATTGCGTCATCTGAACCCGCACAGGAGCCCACTGCCGTGCAATTCCCAGATGCTGTGCCCGCTGCCTTGCGGCCAGTTTTGGAGGCCCATGCTGATCTCTTTCGCCTCCCGCAGGGTCTACCACCGTCGCGGGGGTGGGATCATCGCATTTATTTAGCTCCTTCGACACGCCCGATTAATGTCCGCCCATACCGCTACTCGTACTTTCAGAAGACGGAAATCGAACGGCAAGTTAAGGAGATGCTGGACCAGGGCCTTATCCGCCACAGTCATAGCCCATTTTCATCTCCGGTTTTGTTGGTTCGCAAAAGGGACGGCACGTTCCGTTTTTGTGTGGATTACCGAGCTTTGAATACGGAAACCATCCCGGACCACTTCCCTATTCCGACGTCAGATGAACTCTTTGATGAATTGGGGGCGGCACGAGTCTTCACCAAGCTTGATTTGCGTTCGGGGGTATCATCAAATCCGTATGCATGCGGGGGATGTCTTCAAGACAGCGTTCCGTACTCACGACGGGCATTATGAGTTCTTGGTCATGCCCTTCGGGCTCACCAACGCCCCGTCTACCTTCCAAAGTGCCATGAATAATATCTTCCGCGAGCATCTACGTCGCTTTGTTATCGTCTTTTTCGACGATATCCTTGTCTACAGCACGTCCATGGACACCCATACAGAACATTTGCGCACGGTGTTACAAGTTCTCCAAGCCAATGCCTTCTACGTCAAACTTAGCAAGTGTTCCTTCGGCCAAGATACTATAGCCTATTTGGGGCATTTTATTGGCGCGGGTGAGCTGAAACCAGACCCGGAAAAGATTGCAGCAATGGTGGCCTGGTCCATTCCTAAGTCGGTCAAGCAACTCCATGGGTTTTTGGGTCTCACTGGATACTACCGTCGGTTCGTTGCAGGGTATGCCCACATCGCCGCTCCACTTACTGACCTGCTCAAAAAGGAGGCCTTTCAATGGACACCCGAAGCTACCCACGCATTTGAGCGCCTAAAATCTGCCATGACGACCGCCTCGGTGCTCCATCTACCAGACTTCACACAAACATAGACCGACGCGTCGGCAACCGGTGTGGGTGCCCTTCTCATGCAACAGGGACACCCCTTGGCCTTCTTCAGTAAGAAGCTCGGTCCACGACGCCAAGCTGCCTCGACTTACCACAAGGAACTCTATGCAATCGTGGAGGCAGTCCATAAGTGGCGTCAGTACCTCTTGGGTCGAGAGTTTGTCATACGGAGTGATCAAAAGAGTCTTAAGGAGCTGCTATTACAGGTTGTTCAAACCCCGGACCAACAGTTTTATATTCGCAAATTCCGCATGGGTTTTAAATTCCGCATCGAGTATAAAAAGGGGTCCACCAACAAGGCTGCCGACGCCCTCTCGCGTCAACATAGTGAGGATGATCCAGGGGTTTTATTTGTTGGTTATGCCCAGCCAGTACTGTAACACCCTGTAACACCCCGGCCCCCACCCTGGCCGTAAGTGTTCGCTCATAGGATTGTAGACTGTTCCCACAAACCAACACAAGTCTTTCCCGCACACTTTGTCCTCACTCGTGCGCGCCCAAGGAAAACTTCCCAGGGGGTCACCCATCCTAGAATTGCTCCAGGTCAAGCACGCTTAACCTTGGAGTTTCTAGGTAATGAACTCTCGAAAAGAAGATGCACCTTGTTGGTATGAGTAGTACTATCAATCCTTTTGAGCTCTTCCCTTTTCCATCTTGATACGGGGTATTACAAGTACCCCACATTTTGGAATCTCTCAAGCAAGAAAACTCCTCCCTGCCAGACATCCAGGGCCTTCACTCCGCCGTAGCCAACAGTACCGCACCAGCAGATCTTTCTGTGCATGGAGGTTTTCTCTACTTCCGGCGTCGGTTCTACGTCAGCCCTTCGTCCCCCCTACGGGACTTACTGCTGCACGAATTCCATTCCACGCCGATCGCTGGACACCAGGGCATGGAGCGCACATTCCGTCGTTTGGCCGAGGTGTTCTACTGGCCGCGCATGCGCCAGGAGGTGAAGCGATATGTGTCATCTTGTGCGGTCTGTCAGGCCACAAAATATTCTACCCAAAAGCCGGCCGGCCTGCTCCAACCACTGCCTATTCCTGATCAGGTATGGGAGTCCGCTTCTATGGATTTCATTACGGGTTTACCAACGTCAAAGGGTTTCTCCGTTATCATGGTCGTTGTGGATCGCCTAAGCAAGTATACGCATTGTGGTGGGTTGCCATCCGGGTTTGATGCTCCACGGGCTGCCCAATTATTTGTGGAAACAGTGGTGAAACATCACGGGTTTCCATTGACGCTCATATCCGACCAGGACTCCGTGTTTATGAGTACTTTTTGGCGGGAGCTTATGCGACTAAGTGGTACTTCTCTTAAGTTTTCGACAGCTTATCACCCGCAATCCGATGGCCAGACCGAGGTGATGAATCGGAGTCTTGAGCAATACCTCCGGGCATTCACGTTCGAGCGACCGGGCAAGTGGGCGACGTTCCTGCCATGGGCTGAATTGGCGCTCAACTGTAGTCACCACGCCGGCTTGAGTGTCTCACCGTTTCAGGCTCTCTACGGCCGTCCACCGCCGTCTCTGTTCCCCACCCTATCTCTCCGCTCAATGGATCCACATGTGGAAGAGTTATTGCGAGATCGGGCGGAATTGTTGGCTGACCTCAAACAACACTTGGCAAAGATGCAGCAACGAATGAGGACCCAGGCTAACCTACATCGACGGGAGGTAAACTTCGCCGTGGGCGACTTGGTTTTATTGAAGCTCCAACCTTATCGGCAGCACTCCCTCGCTCGGCCGTTATCCTCTAAGCTCGCTCGGCGCTTTTACGGTCCTTTCGAAGTGCTGGAGCGCGTGGGTCTTGTTGCCTATCGATTGCGCTTGCCCGAGGGGTGCCGCATTCACAATGTCTTTCATGTGTCCCTACTCCGCCCATTTGTTGCTCGTGATGGCAGCTCCCCAGTTCCTACTTTGCCGGCAGAATTCTTCAAGGGCAGGCCAGTGTCATGGCCCATAGCAGCAGTGGATAGCCGTGTGGTGTTGGTGGCGGGTGAATCGCAGGAGCAGTGGCTTGTCTGATGGTCTGACGGTTTGGATGATCATATGACGTGGGAGCCAGTCACCACTCTCCGTGATCACTTTCCCGACTTACGCCTTGAGGACAAGGTCGAACCTAACCCCGGGGGAGTTGATACGGACACAATTGGTCCTCATGCGGGAAACGTTGCAGCTTCGGGACGTCCACGTAGGAAGGTCGGGCCACCCCGACGTTACGAAGATTATGTTTAGCACTTTAATTATTTATTTATTATTGTATTTTAGATTTTATTAGGTGAGCAAAATTATAATGCTCCTTCGAGGGTTTCTTTTCGGTTCTTTACCTCGTCGCTTTTCCTTGAACCGACAAGATAGAAAACTAGATAATTAGGCTCGGAGAATTTGTATAAATAGGGCATGATAAACCCTATCACTAGCAAGCAATAATCTCAAACCTTATTCCCCTTAACCTCTTTCTCTCTCTAAAACCCTAAAGGGTTTTGCCTCCGTTCTCCCTTGGCGTCGCTGGAATATCTCTGGCCGCCACCTCCCCTTCTCCAAATAGCTTTCCGAAGTAAACTCCGGTAAAGCTCCTAACAATTAGATACACCCCTCTTACTTTGGAGGTGCCAGAAAAAGTGATTCTCATGTTATTGTTTGGGACGTTTCTCCTCTGATCCAAAGTTTTGATACATTTGATCATAAATTAATGAAAACTTGTTTTTCCTCTGAAAAAATCTAGAGTCAAAGTGATACATTTTGAATTATATTATACAGCAAAAACATCAAAGCTCTACAATTTCACTGCAGTGATTTACATCTACCCATTGTGCTCTAAAGAAAAAGGTAAATTAAAGAGCTCTTCTATAAAAGTCTTCACTTGTGTTCCTGCATTGTATGTGAAGGTAGACGCCACTGTTTATGCCAAAATATCGACACTCTCGACCACAACGGAAACCCGAAATTGTACTCGAGCGGCTGGTCCACGGGTCCAGCCACGGTTAAAGGTAACCATACGTACCTCGAGTCCCTCAGGTCAGCCGGATTCCATCGGTCCGCCATGAATATAAAGAAATCGGGCAGCCCGGGCACGGGAAGCACGAATGTACTTTGAGCGAAGAACGTCGTCAGCTGAAAAATCTTGTTCCCACCGACACACGGGCTTCCGATCGTCTCCCACGGGCCCATTATCGCCTCGGCCGCGTGGGCCAGGGCCTCGTTCGGGGCCCACCCCGTGCACCCGGAGGTGATCATGTAATAAGTTCCTTGGTTCTTGAACAATGCCGGGGCTTCGCGGTGGTACCCCACGAGAACCCTCGACGCGGCGCGAGTCACGTCCAAGTATCGGTCGTCGAGGGGGCCCACGTGAAGCTCGCTATTCTCTATGGAGGAGTAAACAAGATAGGCGGTCCCGTCGTCGTCCTTAAAAACAGTCATGTCTCGGCTATCGTATCCGTGGGGTCGTATGCTATAGAGGTAGTCAAAGGGACCCGTTGGGGAGTCACTAACCGCAACGCCCGCCGAAGCTTTCGTGTAGTTTGTGTCATCTATGTGCATCCACATTACGTATTTGGCCGTTTTGTCGTTGTATATTACCTTTGGCCTCTCAAGAACATTTAGTGTGTATAGATCGTGCGTCTCGTTTTTCTCCTCCGCTGCTAATACAATGCCTTCGTTTTTCCACGTCCACAAATCCGTTGAAGAATAGCAGCCCACCCCGATGACATCAACCTGCAAGGGTATATATATGCCATAATATGAGACATGAACTCCAAGTAGTATGTGTTATACTATCTCATATCAGCATTTACCAATATAGAAAGATGGGCTTCTGGTGAACTCAGTTAAGAATATGATGAAATCAATGGGAAGCAGAGGAAACAACAGAAGTGGCAAAGTCCATTAAACATGAGTAACACAGAACATAGCGAGTGCGACAAAAGATTGGAACTTTACGGGTTTTAACACATGATGGGTGCACACAACACAGATTAGCATTACCTTAGAATCCATAACTACTTATGAATAACAAAAAACATCATCGAAATCTTACCCGAGCTGCTCCTTTTTTGTGGGCGTGGTAGGTGGGCCCGTCTTTATACTCTCCATACCAATAATACATATTTGTCTTCTCGTCGTGTAGAATGCCGCCTCCATGCGCTTGAATCGGGTTCCCATCCGTATCCAACCATATCCTCCCCGGGTAATAATAGTTCGTACCGTTTCCAGAATCTTTCCTGGGATCTACAGCATATTTCATACCAGGAAAGAAAAAGCTCCTAATCTGGGAGGACTCATCAAGAAATTCATCAACCAAAGTGGTTGGCCTCCTGGGCCCCCTCCTCTTGACAGCACGAGGCGATCTCTTCCTCGGTGGGGGAAGCTGTAGACTGAGTTCCTCAACTTTCTCTAGCTCGTGAAGCAGTTCGTGGCGGTTAATGCGTCTTTGAGACTCCCTGATTTGGGGATCCTTTTGACGGATTAGCGAATACAAATGGAGCAAAACAAGAAAGCCCAATAGGCTCAATACCACAACTGGCCACCTGCTCCCTACATTGCAACTTAAAGTGGTTGGTTTCCTATACTTGCCCTTCGTCCTCATTTTGTTGTTATCAATTTTTTTTCCTTCTTTTCTCTTCAAACCAGTTCTGCAGTTAATTAAAAGAAATTATGAAAATGCAACCTATAGAGATCAAAAGCTAAAGGCATAACCACATAACAATGTTGCTTAATACTCCGTAATGTCTAATTTCCATGGAATTACTCATCCAACAATGATTTATCACACAAATATTGCTCTCCTGCTCAGATCTTCACTTAAATGTCTATTAGAAAGTTGAAACTACTCTGCAAGTTGAAACTACTCTGCAAGAATCCCCCCCCACCCCACCCAAGCAAAAAGCTAACAACTTTTTCAACAGATCCAGAGGAAATCACAAGGAAGAGATATCCATACGAAGCTCAACAAGATTCAAAGCAAGAAATTCTTGAAGAAAAATGGACAAAAAGATAATCTTTGTTTCAGATAACAAGCAGAGATGCTTACCTGAAGAAAACCTAGCCATCAATGGAAGAAAATCCCTCCACTTTGATTTCCCACAGGCCCCTTCCCGGCATCAACGGATCAAAACCTTTCCTCTCTGCTGAACTTCTTGCGAACAGATTTATAAATGCTGGGTTTCAAGTCTTTCAACCAAGACCCAAATCTTTTTCACTGTGATTTTCTTTTTACTCGAGAGAGTAATGGAATCGGGGGAAAAAAGGTGGGGTTGGAGTGTCTGGGCGGTAAGAAGTGAGGAGGGTGATGATGACTCGTTTTGAGGAAAGATTGTCAATTACGCTATTGCCGTTCGTTTTGACTTCTCTGGATTTTCCGGTGGAGGGAGGGAGATAAGGCCGCGTTTGTGGGTTTCGTCGTTTTGTATGTAATTAAATGATGGGCTGATGAACAACTACCATACTTCGTGGCCAAAATAGCCGATGTTCCATTAACCCCTTGTTTGGTAGAGAGGGAGAATAAAAAAGGAATGAAAATAATGATGGGAGTGAATGTATTGTGTTTGGATGAAGGACAATGAAAGGAAAAAACATCTCATTATTTATTTTTTTTCTCTCAAATTTTGCTGAGCAGAAAACTTAAATAGTGATGAGATTTAGTCCAACAACTATAACGTGCAAAGAACAAAGAGTAATAGAAACAACAATGAAGGGAATGAAAATCCTTACAATGGAGGATTTGTCCCCTATTTATAGTCTATTTCTACCATGTACAAGATATGTAATATTTCGTGTGCTACATTATCGGCAATTTATCAGTCATGCGTCAATCGTGGCTGGGAATCAGTCATCAACATGATTTGGGGAATCACAGCTAACTCGGGTGTTGAGCCGAACCCAACACTCCGGATCCATCATTGGGCCTTGCCTCCACGTTCCGCAATTGGACTTATATTTCTGTTGGGCCGTGCAATCGAAATTGGGGTGCCTTTGTCTGATTCTTAGGCTTGATATATATCAAATAGTATTCTGTATTTCATAACTACTTTTATTTATAGCATATTAATCACACTTTTTTGTGTGTGTGCCAGCTTTGAATCACTCCTAGATGTGTAACATTGACCTAATAACTTTTTTTAAAATGCTTATTTTGAGCAATGAAATGAAAGATAAGATTACTTAAGACAATTTTTTAATTTTTTTAGTTTTAAATTTTAAATAATGTTTCTAAAAAAATAACATTATGTTATTTTCGAAGATTTGCATCAGTCGTTTAAAAATATATCAGATTGACAACTTCTTTTGTCATTACAGGAAAAAGATAATTCATATTACTACAAGATAGAAATATATTATAGTGAGTCATCAAAAAGTACTATTTAGTTTCATTAAATTCCATCCTTTGTACCTTTTTTTGATATTTCATTACTCCCTACTATTTTTTGTGAAATATACACTAAATAATGGTAAAATATATGTCATTTTCTAATGTAATACCTAAAACTTTTAATTATTTAGATAGTACTTGAATAATGTCCAATAACGGAAACAATGCCCATGTGGCGATGTACATTTACTTGAAAATGTCCAGTTTACATTGAATAGTAATACTACTTTAGGAAAGTAAAACATATGGTACTACGCTGAGAAACTCACTATTTCTTAGTACTATATAGGTGAATTCATCCTCTTTTTTAATTTTCAAGCAATCAAAACTAACATACATTAATCTTAACCAATTAAAATAATTATTTAGCTCATAACTAGGTGGTCAAGCCCATCTTTCAAGCGGCATAACACATACTAGGAGAAGTAGGTATGAGGTGCTTTTGCTTTCAGCTTTTGTGAAAATTACTTTATTCATAAATTAATCACTCCCAAACACCCACTATATATATTTACTCATGCTCTACTGTTTACAAGACAACTAAGGAATATATCAAACCTTCGTATTAATTTCTCCAAAATTCAAGAGCCATCAAATTAAACTCTTCATTTGAAGAATTTGAGATATTTGAAAATATTAAATCTAAAATCTCTTTATGTTTCACCTTACAACAAAAAAAGATTTTAATACCGGAAGATATAAAAACTCATACATCTTGCTTTAACCATATGAGACATAAAAAATATCTTAAACACATTAAAAAAATAGAGTAGCTTACCGATTGTACGTGCGTTCAAGTTTTTATTTTTTAACTATTGGGGGCGTTATTGTGCATATTTGATTATTTGATAAACTTGTACACTTTGGGAATATTTTGTTTGTCACTCTATGATTATTTGTAGAAAATAATAAGATACTCCCTCCCTCACTAAATAAACTTTCTCTTTCGTTTTTTTTGTCCTCAAATAAACTTTTCTTTTCCCTTAAAAAACCCATTTATTTTACCCTTTACTTTTTCATACCCTACCTATCACATCATACCTTTTTACTAATAATCTACCTATCACATCTTACTTTTACACATCACATCAAGGGTATTTTTAGAAAATCAACACAAAAATATCCCTTCTTTAAATTATCAAAAATTCAAAAATGGAAGTTTATTTAGGGACGGAGGGAGTATTACATTGGCTTAGAAAATATTTTGTAAACTTCTATTTCTACTATAACTAGAATTATATATCATTCTATGAAAACAATAAAGTTTCTTCCTTTCCGTTCTAGTGTGTCACACCAATATATATTATTCAAACATAAAAGAGAGTACTCCGTAGTTTATAGCATTATATAGGTACACAAAGTTTTATTTACTTGACAAACAGCAAGTTGAATTCTTCAACACTGCCTATTCAAATCAAAGTATATATGCATATACACACATTCTCAGATTCTTCTGCAACTATATATGTATAACCTAAGTTAAGTTGTAACCATGAATCTAGCCTACAGGAGTATTTCTTGAACTCCAGGCCAGGGGAAAAAAGATGATCTAATTAAACAACCTATGAACAGAACAAACGAATGAATCCTTAAACACGTTCCGGGACGATAGAGCACGGAGAGAAAGATTTCCCCTTGTCCTGATAAGCTTTTGCAGACCACAACAATGTCAGGAAGACTAAACAAATGGAGAAAGACAACATAGAAGACCATAGTTGCAGTGCAGCTTTTCGGAACGGCTGGCATTGGAACTGAACAATGTCTGAGAATGCTTGTTTTACCTGGGAGCATTGAATCAGGCTCACCAAATCTGGGAATATGTCTATCAGGTCTTGGAGAGACTCACTGTATGCCTTGCATTGATCATATATCGCCTCCGGGAGGAACTTCCCTTCCCTCTCACAATTTTGCGACGATTTGTAGCACGTGAACCGCGAGAGGATCTATATATGTACCAATGAAATGACTATTGTTGCTTATATTTGGTCTAGACCGTAAATTTGAACTTTTGGTTGAGTTGATTTTCTACTTACATTTGGCAAGTTTCCAACGGGTATAGAATTCTCGGGGCATTGGTCCGGGGCGAAGGTGTAATTAGGTGCACCAGCAAAGGGGTTACAGATTTCCCAAGCTCGCGAATCGCGTTGGGTTTCGGTTGACACCACCGCTGTGAGGTCAGCAAGTTTGGAGTTAATCTGTCATTTGCGCAACGAACTGTGACAAATAAGTCGCGAGGAAAGTTTCGACCGAAGGCAAGCATATGACGCATTATATTACGATAAACGAAATAGAGCACCTGAGACATGTAGTTGTGGACAGTGTAACCAATTTGGACCAACAATGTGTTGGAAGTTGTGGACTTGGCACAAGGAACTGCAGATTGCAGGCTACTGTTTTGAGGACTTTGCTGAAAATCTTCCAATGCATTGCAAGTGTCTTCTGCAAAACTGTAATTTTTTCTCTAAGATTATTACAGGTTTAGATGGGGTAAAAAAACATGCAGGGATTAAAGGAAAGAGGAGGTTTTACTAACTTGTGAAAGAAGAAATTAACCCCAGTCAGAATCCAACTCAGAGTGGTCAAAATCCAAATGCAGAATATCATGCTGAGAAAGAAAGAGAGAAATTTGAAGGATAGAAACAAAAAAAAAATGTTGTGTTGATAATGAGCAAAGATCTTTTGACAATTTGACACCAAGCATGGGTGTCATTGCCATATTATGACATCGGATGTTTCGTTGATAACCGAAATGGTTCCTATCCCTTGGAAAGGGCATTATCCATGGGAGCTGGGGTACTAGTAGAGTATGACACTCGTGTCATATTATGACATTCAAAATTGGTGTCAAAAGAATTATTGGGTTGATAAATAAGCTGATAAGACAAAATGAGAAAGGAAATGTCATAAATATGCTTACATTATGAGTCCAAGAGGCCACCTAAAGAAGAATGAAACTGGGCCAAAGCAGCATTCCATTAGTCTAACCACATTTGGTATGTCACATGTTTGTCAACAAGGAAACTCTAGTAAAAACAAAAGGAGTGTAATAATAGCATATATATATATCAACTCTTATTAATCTCTCTCCATTTCTTAGGTCAAAACAAATGTTCAAATTTGCACCTAATTCAGTGTCTAATTTCATGTGTTGTACCCATGCATCTCACCTAATGCGGCGACCAAAAATGCCAAATTGGCCATCACGATGACAAGATTTGTCACATATCTGAAATTTGAAAAAAAAAAATGTGTAAAAAAATATCTTATATTGAAAATTTAAACAATAGAATCTTTCAATGTAATTTGACGCTCACAGAGCTACAATTGCTTCCTTGCTGGAGTGTCTGCTTGAGTCTATGAACTGTTTGACCGACACTGATTCTCTTCTTAGTGAATGTGTTGTGACATTCAGGACATGAATAGCTTCTGAATTGTACGGGTTGAGAACAGTCTGGATGGTTAACAATATGTTCTTCGTCCTTTGCATGATTTCTTGAGCCTCAGAACCCACATCAAGGATTTTTTCTATAAGCTTTTTGGATTTGTGCATGCTTCTTTCGTTCGCCGCTACCCCTAAGCTCCCTGCAACTCTACAACATCCCCATGAAAAAAAAAGTAGATCAATCTCGAAGTCTGTTTAATTTGCTCGTATTCTTATATATTAGTCTTCTTTTAGTCTGATCGTTTCGATGCAGGATTATTATATATATCTTCGACGTTACATAAACTGAATGATTTATACATGGGGAGTAGTCTAGAGAGACTTACATGGTGAGAATGGTGAAGAAGATGATGATGGAGAAGAGCATGATGTAAGAAGAATGAGGATGATCAACCATATGCTCATAGCTATCACTTGAATTCTTGATCATTATGTAACTTCCAAACCCCACTCCACACAACAGCCAAATCCCCGCTATCACATACCCGTGGATCCCTGTCCTCGTCCTAGACTGTTAGAATATAAAAAACTTTTCTTGAACATCTGAACTAATTAAAAAAACAACATATGAGGGAAAAGACGAGACACATACGACCCAGTAGTGCTTGTCTGTGATGTTGTATTTATTAGAGCCACCTCCTCCGCCACCGCTGCCACGGCTGAGCAGGGCATTATGGGCATTGGCGAGAGGAGTGTCGCGGCGGGCGTGGGACCCGGTGGCGGCACCGGAGATCAACAAGAGAAGACAGAGAGGGACGAAGCAGGACGACGACGACGATCCGCTTGAGAGAGGAGATAATAAAGGAGACACCATCGTATCGAGTATCGATCTCTATCTCAGAATACTTGCGTTTGTTAGTTTGTGGAGAGAGATCAGATCAGAGGAGGATTGAAAGAGGAATGAGGAAAAGGCGGGGGCGAAGGTTGCTTAAAGGGCGGGAGAACACAGAGATTCATTCCTTGGCTTGGTCTATTTCAGGTGTGGAATCACTTGCCCTCTCTCTGTTTTTTCTTGTTTCCCTTCTTTCTTTCTTAGAACAAAGATTTTGAAAAGTTGTGGAAACATTAATTATGGATCACGTCCTAATCTTTTCTTTCATTTAATAAAAACATGACCAGTACTATATTTTGATCATTAAAAACATCATTTTACCCTAATATGTTAGATTTGTTCATTAAATTATTTTATTGTATTAATATGTAATTTAATTTTATTTAATTGATGAATAAAATTTGTTCAGTCTCATTTTAAATAGTCAAGCTCGATAAGTAAGGTACCTGCTTTTTTGAAGATCTAATTGCAATTACTAGTAAAGCTATTTCTGATCTGGTCTGAGCTGACCTGATTATAATAAGAATAAATAATAAGCAGAAAAAATAAATTGAACGGAATGCTGTCTAAGTCTTATCGTTTCAAATTATACATATCACTTTTTAAAGTATTCTTACTCCATATTTTTCATCAGTAATTTCATTAGTACTTTAATCTTAAATCTTAAAGACAATTTAGCAACAAAAAAAGACCCAATAAATTACTCCGTAGAAAGGAAGTAGTATGTGATGTGTTTAAATATTTTTCAAGCTCAATAATGAGTGTGTTTGTGGGCACAGTGAGGAAGATATGGAAAAAAGGGGACATGAAATTAAATTAAATATAGATAGACATTAATAAAGGAGAGAGCGTGAGTTACGGGTCTTTGTGCCCACGGAACTCCATCATTATCGTGTGACCGCAAGTTTAACTACAATTAAAAAGTAAATAACACTATATGAAAAGACTTACAAGATTAGTGATGACATGACTATATTATTTTATCAAATGACTAACAAAAATCAAGAAAGAAAATGAATAAAATTTGACCCTGTAAATAATAAACAAATAATTTAATTTAGATCGGAGGGAATAATTTTTTCCCCTTTTGGCATAGTGTTAGCTGTTTCATTTTCGAGCAACACTAGTCATTATTTTTTATTATCCTCCATATATCATCACTTCATTTCACATAAAACAAATTAAAAGTCTAAATTCTACTCTCTCTCTCTCTCAAGGTATACATCTAAACTTTCTCCAATCAAACAAAATGATCTTTGACCATCAATTATATTAGATTTCTATTATCAAGTGCATATTAATACAATAAAGGAAATTTGTATTCGTTTTTCGTTAGATAAATATATAGCAATAATTTTTGTACCAATATTCAATATAATTTTATTTCATTGGTGATCAAATTTTATTCATTTTGAATTGAAAAAATCAAAACAAAACAAATTAGTTAGGGCAAAAATAGTAAAATTTAGAGTATGGAAACAAGAATATCGTACCATGGTTATACTTAATTAATAAAATCTTTTTCAACCTTTTAGTTCATAAAAACTTTTTCAATAAAATGATTAGTATGACAGTTATTGCAATAGTTTGGTGAGAAAATTTAGAAAAACTTTTTGAATTGAAAAAGTGAGAAATTAGAAAATTTGATGATTTTATTTTAATATTGTCAACTTTAAACTATATGAACCCGTGCCATCTCGATCTGAAAATAAATGTAAATTTGACTTTTTCAATCAAATTGTGATATTTTTAATAGACACACATTTTGTGGGGGGTTTACGACGGGGTTGGGATGGAGGTGCAGGGTGGGGGTTTAAGGGGTGGGTTAGGGGATAGGAACCGTCAATTTTACGAACGAAGCACCGGAAGTGTCCCAAAAAGGCAGTGGCACCGCTAGTGACACCGGAGAACGGTGCCACTCCGGTGCCACTGCCTTTTTAGGGCACCTTTGGTGCTCCATTCGTAAAATTGCATAATAACCACACATTTTGTGGGGGGCTTACGGCGGGGTTGGGGTGGGGGTGCAAGGGTGGGGTAGGGTAGGGGGTTTAGGGTGTGGGTTAGGGGGGATATGAACCGTCAATTTTACGAACGGAGCACCGGAGGTGTCCAAAAAGGCAGTGACACCGCTAGTGGCACCGTTCTTCGGTGTCACTAGAACCGGGCTGTAGTTTTAAACACAAAATTATTACTCTATATAAATTAAAATGAAACACTTTCCGTCCTAAAATGAGACTCGTTATTTTTCTATGAGATGTCCAAATTCTAATAAAAGGCTTTTCTTAACTTTTATAAAAACTTTGAGTGGCTCGGAATTATTTTTTCTCTTTTCCACATCACTCAATGATATAATTTCATTTTTCTTAAACATTGTGTCAAGTTAAACTATGAGCTTTTTTGTAGCAGAAAGAGTACTTTTTAATTGATGGAAAAATCTAATTAAAAAAGGAAAATTCACAAAAAGGCTTCGATAAATTTTTGATTTTACCAGAATATTCCAAAAATCAATTAATTACATCATTACTTCTAAAATAGCTCTTTTCTACAAAAACACTCCACCCACCGCCTTAATTGCTCAATAAAATTGTGTAATATCTAAATAGACGTATACTTTGAGAAGAAATTATAAGGAGTTGAAAAATTGAAAAGAATTAGAAAAATTTGAAAGTTAACTTTTACAACCCAAAAAACAACCTCTTAAAGTAGAAATTTGATATTTTAGTTGGATGAAGAATAAGTAATTAATTAATTTTTTGTATGAAAACTGAAAAAAATGATTTATTTTCCAAGTCATCAATTTAAAAATTTATGTAAAAATTAGATTGTGCAAATGAGATAGCACTTGGAATGTTTTTGAGAAAATAGAGTTGATGTAATTATAAAAATAATGATATAATTAATTAATTTTCAGAATATTGTTGTAAAAGAAAAAAAAATTCCTAATGCACCCATGTTGTTATTGTTAAGAGTCAATCATTGATTGGGAGAACCCAAAGAGGGATGAATGGAGTGCATATTTTCCATTTATTGGATTAATTAGACACAACATTAATTCGTACCGCAAAAACATTGGCCGCGTTTGGATTCGGAGTTAGGGATCTCTCTCTCTGCGCTTCCCAACTCCGACTTTCGCAGATCTCCGAATCGTCGCGTCAACCATGGGTCTCTGGGAAGCTTTTCTCAATTGGCTCCGAAGGTAGGTCAACCCATCCCGCCCGCCCCCCCAAGATTCCTATTTTTCATTCCGAATTGCCTTTTATTTTCCAGCTCTTATCCAAACATGGGAACTGTTATCTCTGCAGTGCATTTTTTGTTTTGTCTTCTCCATATTTCGTTTTATATTCAGAGGCTTTTGTATCGTTGTGCGATCCGTTTTCTTTTGCCTGTTTTTTTTCTTTTGGGGTTCTTTGTAGTTACTCTGAAGATTTTTTTTATATATAATTTTATCAGCCGGGACTCGAGGTTAGCTGCAATGAATAATTGTGGTCATAAAGATTTATCTCACATTCTTTAGATTGCATTGATGAAACTGAAATTGACTTGTGAAAATGTGCCTGCTTTGGAGGCAATTTTAGCCCATCCATACCTCGATCGCAGCCCCGTTTCGTTCAAAATAAGTTTCTTGGTATTATGAGCATCCACTCATGAACAATTCATTGTATTAGTGGCAAAGAGATTATTTTTTTCTATGGGTTTGGTAAATCATAAGCTTTGCTTTTGTGTTCTTCTGTTATCCTACAAATGCTGCTATTAGGCAAAGAGAATCCTTCATGACCTGTTTTCTCTGGACCTCAAAAAATAATATTCAATCCTTTCTCTAGAGTTTACAAATGTGAACACCTTGGTAGTCTGTCACTGGACTGATTGTTGTAGCTTTAGGATTTGTTCGGATTGGGTGTGGCATGGTTATCATTCTGGCTATTACCATGGCAAACAAAGATATAGTATGGGGTTTTGATACAAGTTCAATAGGACTTGTTATACAATTTTATTGATATAAGGGTATAATAGGAATTTACTTTTACCTCATCCGTCCCATTGGTATTTTCCATCATTCAGTTTTTGTCCGTATCATAAATTTTTACCCTTCCATTTAAGGAAGGAAACTCGTGGCCCACATGTTTCATTCTCTTATTAAATAAATGTCAACCACACTATCAATTTCTTAAGCTTCGTGCCGCCGGCACTTGGACAATCCAAATGGGATGGAGGAAGCATAAACTTTAGAAAATCATGAAACCCACCAAATTGGTGGTTTAATATTCTTTGGAGAAACCATGAATTTTTAAAATCATGGATCACCTTTGAAAACCATGATATGGAATTGGGAACAAACATGATTATGATGGAGACACCACAAGTTAAAAATTATAAACCACAAAACAAACAAGGCCTTAGTGTTTTAGAACTTGTTGTACTTTATGACATAGCAGATTTTTCATAAGAAATTGTTGTCTCTATCTCCATCTATTGAGTTATTTAAACTGGGTGCACTAACAAGTTCCAACTTCTTTCAGCCTCTTTTTCAAGCAGGAAATGGAGCTTTCTTTGATAGGGCTTCAGAATGCTGGAAAAACTTCTCTAGTAAATGTCATTGCTGTAAGTATATAGCTCTAGATGAAGCATAGGGTCTCTCCCCTTCCTTGATATCAATTTCCATATGTGCCATATGATTTTGTTGAATCTAATGTCTTTTATATGTTTTTACCTCACTTGATTTCGTTCTTAGACCGGTGGTTATAGTGAAGACATGATACCTACGGTGAGTTCATCGTATATGATCTTTTTAACGTGAGCAACAGTATCTACTTTCAAATTTCTGTTGGTTAACGTTGATAATGAAAGAAATCAATTGTTGCTTTAATTAGGTGGGATTCAATATGCGGAAGGTTACTAAAGGAAATGTCACCATAAAGTTGTGGGACCTTGGAGGTCAACCAAGATTCCGCAGTATGTGGGAGAGATACTGTCGTGCAGTATCTGCTATAGTGTATGTACCTCTTTTCCAGCTCAATTTTTATTACTCCCTCTGTCTGATATCATGTTTTTACTTGCCTTTTTTGTTTGTCACAAAATAATGTTACTTTTACTTACAATGTTGATCATATAAATCTCAACCAAATAGTGTTCACTTTCTTCGGTGCCAAATTGTCCATATAAATTAAATTTGGATGCTCCATTTGCCCTAAAAAGAATCTTTTGAAATGTTCTTTTTATCCCAAAAGAGTTGCATACGAATAGAGCAAATTTTATATTTAATATTAACATAGATATTTTCAAATGAAGTATCCCAAACAATTAAATACCTCAAATCTAATTGAACCAACAAATAAATCTCAAAATGTAACTAGAATTGATGGTTTCCAAAAGTGTTATCTTACGAAAATAAAAAGTGTACTTGAATGAAACATGACTCTTTCCCCGGGAGGTGGAGGGGGTATTATATAGTGAAAATAATTCATATTCGGGCTCTTGAAATTGTATGTTCTAGTCAAGTAGGCCTGTCACTCCCATGTAGTGGATATATGCATCAATTTATTTGTTTCGCTGTGATACTGTAACGAGACCCTCAAACTTACCGTCATTTGCAAGTTTAAAGAGAAAAAAATTGAATTTCGATCGATTTTCACTTGGAATAATTGTCAATTGATTGCCATGTAGGCATGCCCGACATGGTCATTACTCGTGGTTAAAATTCGGTATACTGACCTACTTGTTTGCTGCAGATATGTTGTAGATGCTGCTGATCCGGATAACCTCGGCACTTCAAAGAGTGAACTCCATGACCTCCTGAGCAAGCCATCTTTAAGTAAAATCGCGTTGCTCGTTTTGGGAAACAAGATCGACAAACAGGGGGCTCTGTCCAAGCAAGCTTTGACTGACCAGATGTAAGTGTAGGGTGGAAACAACTCATTCGAGTAACCCTCGTCCTCTACTTCACTCAGAGGGTCTTTGGGTGTCCTTATATTTTAAAAGAAAAGTTGATTGTTTTGCCAACATAATCTCTAAGCATTTCAGCTTCTGCTTCTTCATCTTTGGAAAAACCATCAAAAACCAGACATTCCCAAACATTCCAAACTGCATCTATCCAAATCAAGAGTCGAGGATCTCAGTCCAAAACACCTATAAATATCTTGTCTTGTTTCAATAATGAAATATGGGTTTTCGCATGGGGTTAAATAAACCTCCTTTTTTGTGATTCTCTACAGGGACTTGGCATCCATATCTGACAGAGAGGTCTGCTGCCATATGATCTCTTGCAAGAACTCCACCAATATCGACTCTGTCATCGATTGGCTCATCAAGCATTCCAAATCTAAGAGTTGAAGATGAGTTTCTCCGATTTTCTAATCGTGTGTGTGTTCCATTTCAAAGAGACGCCTCGGGTTATATCGTGCCTTCTTTCTTTCATTGCTATGTGATGGCGGTGTATATTATTATTATTATTATTATTCTTTTGTTAACCGAGAGAGTTTAACTATTTTTCTGTTTCACGTATGTGTATTGTCTGCCTGTTTAAACATGTTTAATTGAAAACATTTTCCTGTTTTTTTTGTTTCCTATAATAAATTAATAATTAATCAACACTTGATTTGGCCCGGCTGTTTTTAGGTTTCTATGTTCCAATCGAAAAAACAGCATATGTTTCAAAATACTTCTCTTATTCCTAAACAAATTCCAACAATTTTTCTAACACTTTTCTTAGTTTTCATATATTCATGTTGTAGACTTGTGGCATGATATAGTGCAATACATTCTGGGGGTGTTTTTTGAACAGTTATTTTGCTTTTTAAAAAAAGAAATGTTTTGAAAACCGGATCAAATGTTGACCCAGACGAAAGAGTGAGCCCAAGGTTAATTTGGTCGAACCGGTCAATTCAGGTCAATGACTTGGTTTTGTGTTCTTTTACTAATCCATCTAGTTTTCAATGTCGATATGTCTAATACTTTTTGAAACTTTTTATCTCTTATTTCTATTATTTTTGTAATGGAGCACTATTAAAGTTTCACATTTAGTGAATAATTAGTAGATAAGAAAAGGCAAATTGTAGTACTCATGCTATCCTGAATTAATCATCTAGCTTAGCTTGATTTCACGGGGCTCAAGAAAATATTAAAAAAGTAAAAAAGTGATTGTCTGAAGAGAAAATTGTAAAAGACATATTTTGGAACGGGATAAAAAAAAAAGTGAGACAGTTAATTCAGCACGAATGGAGTATATAAAAATGATAGAGTAGTAAAGGTTACTTGATTTTTAAAGATGCAATATTTTTTAGTTATAATTTATTCATGATTCGTATTTGTTTTTAGATAAAAAACAATACTCCGTAATGTTCATTTCTTTTTTCATGGTTTTTAACTTTTTATAGTGAGCAAATATTTTTTTATTTTTACTTTGTATAAGAGTAGATGACATTAATTTTTAGGTAAAACTATTAAAATTTATTTTAAGATAAAACATAAATAATGTTCTTTCTTTAATTTAGATGTAAACCTACGAACCAGCTTTGTCACCTGTTTCAAAAGGTTTAATCTGGGTTTTTAAGAAAAAAGGTGTCATCATTGAACCGAACCAAAATGCATCTAAGTCGCGGTGATCAATTAGATCATCTGGTCTGGTTCTGAAAACATGAGAAAAGTAAACCAATTATTGGTAAGAAATGGAAACTATCTGTTTTGATTAGTGTCCATCATCTTCAAGCTTGTTCTCTTCAACTTATCTCATTGGTTCTGTCGTTCTAATCTTATATGATTGTTGTATTTAAAGTTATTTGAGGTCTGATTCCAATAATAATTAATAATAAATACTCGTAATACGGTAAGTCTAAAATGACATCAGTGCTACTGGTGTCATTTGCTTACACCAGTTCGTTTGGGATATCTACGGTGCTCCGTTTGTAAAACCGACGGTTCCTAACCCTCCCCCTAAACCCCCCAACCCAGCCCCACCCTTGCCCCCCCACCCAGCCCCCCCCTCCCTACCCTGGCAGTACACTAATAACAGTCTTTCACCCTCTTCAATCCCTAATAACCTACAGACATGAAAATGCAGAGACTGTTTGAATGGATGACTGATCTTGAGGAAGAAGGCATTAAAGCCTGTTAATGGCAACTTATACATTCAACATTGAGCTGCAACGATTATAGAACTACTTGCATTTCGACTTCATGAACTCCTTGGCTAATACTCCATATTAATCAATATAAACATCATCCCTGCACAATACACTTCAGTTCTCCGTATACGCAAAAAACAAAAAAAAACAGATTTACAATATTATCCACAAAATTTGCTGAGGTTGCAAATTACTAGACATGGATGGTGGTCTGAAAGTTCAAAGCCTTACTTGCTGCTTCAGCAAAACAATGCGCAGCTTCAGCCTCTGCCTCGGCTTCCTCTGCTTCCAGTGCCGCCCGTTCAGCCTCTGCAATGGCAGCTTCAGCTTCTGCAACTGCTTGCGCTGCAGCAATGGCCGCCTCTTGTGCATTCATACTCCTCATTTTCTCCAGCTCGGCATCAATCTGTGCTTTGGTCAAAATTCTTATTCCATTACTACTTTCCGGTTTTGGAGAAGGAAGTGTCACCTGCTTTTCCCCCATAACCATTGGATGAGAAGGCTCCCCCTTTACATCTGTCGACATCCCACTTGGTGCGATCCTGTAAAAATGCTTCACCTGGTAAAACAAAAACTCATATTATCAATATTCTATATCAGAGAGAGAGAGAGATAGGGAGAGAGATTAATTTGGTTGTTTCATTTGAAGTTTAACTGCAATAACCTTTATTAGCCTTCTTCTGTCTGTTAAGTCCTTCAAATTTGCAGCCAATTGCCTTTCCAGGTTTGGAGATGCCTTGTAGTTCTCCTAAATAAAGATTAAGAGAGTGGGATTGGAGGTGAATGCGGATGATTAACAGATACAGGCATTGGACATCAAAGGGGTTGATTTATATCGTATTTCGGCTTAATAGTCAGATTTTTCATCAAACACTTCACCAAACAAAGATTTATATCACTGCAATGTTCTGGTTGAATCCAGTGATAATGAAAACAAAAGGTAATACAAGAGGTACTTTTTGGCTGAAATGGTTGAAAGTAAGAAGATTGACATTTGTACCTTCATTTTAGATATGATTTTTTTAAATTTAGGTCATAAATAAACTTTACATTTTTTAGATAAGTAAGCAAATTTGGCAATTTTGGCCACAATTTCAGGCCTTTCAACAGATCCAACCATCTCAGGTCTTACCAAGAAGGCTTTAAGTGTTACATCTACAAGAAAATAATGGATTAAACCGACTTTATTTCCTCCATACAGGGCAGAGGAATCCCAGCAATTTGAAAAAAAAAATCATAAAAAGATACATAACTAACATAAGCAATACAATTGTCATCCCAACCCCAGCCCAATGCCTGTCCCAAAACACGTAGAGTAAAACATGAAGTGCATGCAGCAGGATTAATCCATGTAAATAAAATAAATAGGCAGGGAAAATAGCAAATGTAATAGTGTTTAGCAAGCATTGCCAGTTAACTAGCATGCATGAAGAAACTACCTCAATGTACGTGCAAATTGCATTTCTACTAGATCCACGGGGTTCCTTCAGCTTGGCAATAGCCTCCATTATTACTTCGTCCAAGCTGTATTCGAATAGTAATAAATAAGAATTACTGAGAATGGAGAGTTCATTGAAAAATGACACGCTCGTGAAAATTAAATAGCATAACAGTATGCACCATCACGTGAAGATGAGGAAGTCAGAATAACCTTGTAATTGGCTTCTTAGAACTATCATCAATACATGTTCCACTAACTGTTGCAAGGGGCTTCTCATCAAGAATATCCATATCATTCTCAGCTATAGTGGTAAGAGCCATAGATTCTTCATCATCATGCTTGGATTGAGTGCTTTTACAGACAATCTTACCCCGCTGCCTAGACCCCCAACCATTTGCCATGACATGGAGATTTCTCCATTTATCCTGTCCAGTTCTCCCGTTAAGCACATGAGAACCATATTCTCCATTGCCAAAAACAAACTGAAAATAAAATCTCTCTTCAGATGAGGCATATAGATGCCAAATGCTTATGTGTTTATTACCTTGAGGTCCACATTAGACCGAGAACGCAAGATTGGAGCAAAGTCTGGATCTTTGAGTATGGTGCTCCATTTTCCCATCCCATACTTAGCCACACCAGCTTTAAGTGCAGCTTCTTCGCCTGATGTCCACTTAAGCTTTGGTGCACCCATTGGTTTGATGACTCTCTTCTACAAATTCTAAACAAGTTCAGCTCTCTCACACATGACACACGAACTGTAAGATCCAAGAACCGAAATTAGACAACACAAACACCATTCACATTTGACCTCTTTCTTCTGTTAAATCATCAGGGTGCAAAATGTAACACTCCGAGCATCCCAAAAATAAGTTCCTATTTCGACTTTTGCAGCAAAATGTAATGGAATTCGAACACATGTTGCATTAACAATCCATAGAGTTGGAGTTATAATTTGAACTTAATACCATTATATATCATGGATATTGCCACTACAAAAACTGATATTTACACTCACACAAATGACACAATGTTTTATAAAGAATGGTGACATTAATAACTTTTGGAGTAATGTTCAACTATATTGGACAAATTATATACGAGTAATTGTTAATATCAATGGAAAAATAGTTGGTAAGAATCCACCCAATGAGTAATTTGAATAATTTACTATTAGGTTGCCAATTAGGGAGTACTAACCAAACCAAGCAATTGAAAAGAGAATTGGCTGACGTTTATTCATTTGCTAATCAAGGAAAACTACCCTGTTGAGCTATGAAGGTGCAGTAATGGCTAATTTCATCCGTCCACTCTAATTAAACATTTAAACGTAACCCTAATCAATCGCAACTCGCTGGATTAATCTGAAGGTTTATACTACGAGCACAGATGCTTCAAACCTGGAAAGAAATGGAGTGGAGGACAGGTCTATGACAGTCCAAGCGGCTTGTGGTTGACCGGATGAGAGGTCAAAGGTCTCGGATGTCGGATGTGGCCAGGGTACGTCAGGATACGACGACGGGCGGAATAGGGTGCGGATAGTTTTTTTCAGGCAAACGATAGATGCACAGAGACGGAATGCAGGCGTAGGGGCTGTGGTTTGGTAGAAGTCGGCATGATTGAATGCGGCGGCTGCGGCGAGTTGATGGGCTTTGGGACTTTTTCTACACTGGTGCAAATGAAGGAAGAACTATGATTCTATGAAGACATTTCTTTTTTTTAATAATTAAAAATGAAATTCTGATATGCTTGCAAAAATGAAAAAATCTATTCGATTTTCTTTTAATTCTTTTAATTTCTATATATAGTCATTTACCAATATACTAACAATGTAAAACCCCATAGGAACTAAGAAAAGAAACCGCTGCCGCCCCCCTTGGTCATATTCAGAAAAAACGTAGACCTTTTAATCTTATCTGAAACAAATTTTTCATAATATATACTTTGTACTTACTAAAGATCCGTATATTTGTAATAATACTGAGCAGTAATAATTAAGAATAAAATTCTGATATGCTTACAAAAATGAAAAAATCTATTAGATTTTCTTTTAATTCTTCTACTTTCTATATATACTCATTTACCAATATAGTAACAATGCAAAACCTCATAGGAACTAAGAAAAGAGACCGCTGCCGCCCCCATTGGTCATATTCAGAAAAAACGTGGACCTTCTAATCTTATATGAAACAAATTTTTCATAATATATACTCCGTACTTACTAGGATCCGTATATTTGTAATAATAGCGAGTAGTAATAATTAAGAATGAAATTTTGATATGCTTGCAAAAATGAAAAAATCTACTTGATTTTTTTAATTCTTCTACTTTCTATTTATACTCATTTACCAATATAGTAACAATGCAAAACCCCATAGGAACTAAGAAAAGAGACTACCGCCGCCCCTTGGTCATATTCAGAAAAATGTTGACCTTTTAATCCTATATAAAACCAATTTTTCATAATATATACTTCGTACTTACTAGGATCCGTATATTCGTAATAATACCAAGCAATAATAATTAAGAATGAAATTCTGATATGCTTACAAAAATGAAAAAATCTACTAGATTTTCTTTTAATTCTTCTAATTTCTATATATACTCATTTACCAATATAGTAACAAACTAACAATGCAAAACCCCATAAGACCTAAAAAAGAGACCACTGCCGTCTCCCTTGGTCATATTCAGAAAAAACGTTGACCTTTTAATCCTATATGAAACAAATTTTTCATAATATATATTCCATCCATTCCATATTAACTGTCTATTATGACTTTCTTGATACATTGAAAAATTAATGAATGTAGACATACTTTATGTCTACATTTATTCATTTTTCAATTTATCCATTCCATAAGAAAGTCATACTTTCTGTACTTACTAGGATCTGTATATTTGTAATAATACCGAGCAGTAATAATTAAGAATGAAATTCTGATATGCTTACTAAAATGAAAAAATCTACTAGATTTTCTTTTAATTCTTCTACTTTCTATTTATACTCATTTATCAATATAGTAACAATGTAGCAAAACCCCATAGGAACTAAGAAAAGAGACCGTCGCCATCCCCCTTGATCATATTCAGACAAAACGTTGACCTTTTAATCCTATATGAAACAAATTTTTCATAATATATTCTCCATACTTACTAGGATCCGTATATTTGTAATAATACCAATCAATAATAATTAAGAATGAAATTCTGATATGCTTACTAAAATAAAAAAAAAATCTACTCGATTTTCTTTTAATTCTCCTACTTTCTATTTATACTCATTTACCAGTATAGTAACAATGCAGAAGGAGACTGCAGCCGCCATGGAAAGAATTTGCAAGACGAAGAAAACTCAAGGCCGCCGGAAAATCGACATAATAAAGATAGACAACGTCAACCACCGACACGTGGCGTTCTCGAAGCGCCGCCTCGGGCTCTTCAACAAGGCCAGCGAGCTCTGCATCCTGTGCGGCTCCCACGTCGTGGCCATCGTCGAGTCCTACGGCGGCAAACGCGTCTTCACGTTCGGCCACCCCAGCGCCGACGCGGTCATCGAGCATTACATCTCCGGCGGCGGCGGCGGCGCGGCGCTTCACGGCCGGGACGACGATCCGGTCGTGAAGCGGAGCGAGCAGCTCTACCAGCAGGCGTGGCGGGAGTTGGAGAAGGAGAAGGGGGCGGTGGAGGAGCGGAAATGGGAGGGCGGCGGCGGGGCCCACTGGTGGGACATGCCGATTGACGGCATGGACGTGAAGGAACTGGAGGAGTACACTGCGGCGCTGGAGGAACTGAAGAAGAAGGTAGCGCTTAGGGTTGGTGAGTTGGAGACGGCGGCGATGATGACTAAGAAGGCCTCCGCCGCCGCGTTCTGCTGCGGGAGTAGCTCACCGCCTCCTCTATTGGAGTATCATGACTATCATCAGGCCGGTTAATTTTTTTGATTAGCATCACTCAATCATTTTTGCTTAATTTTTTTGAGTTAGTCTGTTAATCATCACTTGTTTTCTCAAAATTGCATCAAATAATTAATTACTTAGCTTCCATTGATTTGTCTTCTTCATGAAACTCTTTAATCAAGTTAAATGAGTCATACATAATTTTGTTATTACAAATAGAATCATGAATTTGAGTACTTGAGAGAGAATAAGTTAGCACAAACGATGTATATTAGTATAAAAATTAAAAATTATATTTATCTTATATTAAAATTTTGATTCCATTACTTTAATATGCAATGTAAATGTAGAGTAATTGATGATTAAAACTTATCAAGTTTGGTTTGAAAAATTCAAAGTGACAAATACATTGGAAGGAAGGGAAAATTTGGGCTACTCCTCTATTTCACACTACATATATATAGCTATGGTTCAACAATAAACTTTCTTAAGTTAAAGATAGTTCTTGATCTGGTTTTTTGGGTGTGAATTTTGTATTCATGGCATGGAAATTAATGGTGTATGGATATTATGTTCACTTTATTTTAAGGCTAAAGTAAAGGAGAAAATGAAGGTGCAGGGGAAACATTATATTGGTATTCCAAAGAGATTTTAATTTGGGTTATTGATATTTGCACTCCAACAATTACTAATGACACTCTACCTTTCTCCAAACCAACTAAAGTGACAATCAAATCCTTGGCATTATTATTTCCACCCATTTTTTTCTTCATTTTCTATTTTTCTCTTCTTTAATGTTTTTAATTACTTTTCTTTAATCTTTTGATTGCTTTTTATTTTTTAAAAATACTCCTTCAGCCCCAAAAAAATTTCAGCTTATGGTTTATACTCTCTCCGTTTTCAAAAGCACTTCCTCTTTCATTTTCTCCACTTCCAACAAAACACTTTCACTTTCTATTAAAAATTAATTTTACCCTTATTTTTTCATAACCTACCTATCACATCATACTTTTTTTCTAATAATCTATCCATCATATTTTACTTTTACTCATCACATCAAAGGCAAAATTGGAAATCAACTATAATTTAACACTTTCTTATTTTTATACTTAGTCAAAATAGGAATTCTTTTTTAGAACTGAGAGAGTATTATGTTGGTCAAAGTTATTAATAATTTGCTAAATTTGAGTATATATTTAAAAATAAAAATAAAATTTAAATATTTAAAATTGCAGAAAAGCTTAATAGAATAAAAATGTGAAATTAATTTTTGTAATGTAAGAAAGAAATGCGTTGACAATATTGCTCGCCTAGAGAATGCGACGTCAATGATAAAAATATCACGTAACTGATAATGAAATCAAAATCATGTCATTGACTTCACCCAACAATATTTAATTGAAAAAAAAATACCAAAATAGGGTAAAACATGAAAAAATTCCAAAAAAAGATCTATAGTTTTTATTTTCAAAATATGAGTTACAATACCAATAGTGTCAACATATAATACCAAAAATTTGTGAAATACCAATATACAGTGCCACAATATCACCTAGCAAACCCTTATTTTGAAGATAAAACATAGAACTCTTATTCTAAGAATTATAGTTTTGTTATACTCCTATTTGGAGTGATTTCTTATACTTTTTAGAAAAATTTTTTGTGATGTTATCTAATAGTAGACATTACAAAAAGTTACATCACATTTTTTCTATAAATTTTTTTATGTTTTAGATATGTCAATTTTTTTGTAAATGTTACGTCGTTATTCAAATTAAGTTAATGGAAAGACATGAGAGTTTTTCTTAAGAACCAAAATTTATCAAAAACCTAATAATAAATAACTATTAAAAAAAGAATAGAAAAGTTAAAAAGCAAGAAAACAGCAAGATAATTCTTTAATATAAAATTTGAGAGTTTAGCTTCTCACAAGCTGCCATTTGGCATTCTTTACGGCATAATTTTTTGACACGTAATATGACACGCGTCTCCTATAGGAATGACTTACCAAGGGCTGAGAATTTGCGGTCTCTACTCTGCCAAAGGAAAGAATCGAAGTGCCCATAATTTACGGTCTCTGCTTCGCTAAAGCCAAAGGAAAGTATGAAAGATTTTAACGATCTCTACAATTAGATGTTGATTCGGCCAATCTTCTTCAGATCCATGATGGGGTTTGGGTAAATGGGTTCTGTGTATTGCAGCGAAAGCTGTGGCCTTTCAGTGGCAATCTCTCTGGCTGACATGCATGAATGTGGAGCAACAAGAGTTTCCATCAAGAAGGCCAGAACTCAACGCCGGAGCGATACCGGAAAAGAACATCGGGTTGAAAACAGTGAAGATTTCGCCCGGCTTCAGGATCAACCCAGATCTGCATTTTGGTTATTCATGTAATTTTTTTCTGGTTATGTTATGTTCTGACTTCTTTCTGTCAATTTGGATGCCCATAACATGCTTGATGTAATGCCTGACAAGCTGAAACCTTTTTTTTAATGTGTCTGGTACTTTGAGACAATTAGGGAGGAGTTTTGCCAAGACATGCCATGATGGAGATGAAATTGATGTTGATAGGAGAGGGTTTGAGACCTCGAGAAACATGTCTAAAATGGTAGTCTTCATGTTGTGTTTTTGTGCTTTCAAGTATAACCAAATAATGTCTAATGTAGTTTTTATTGTTTACGGAGTAGTATTGTTTTGTCATTACGGGCAAGCTGATTCGGCCAATCTTCTTCAGATCCATGGTCTGTGTCCAAGATTCCGCCACTCTCTGCAATTCGGTTCTTCACCTACTCATTCACAGAATAAGGAAGCTATCCAAAATTGCACACCTCTTCTACGCCAATTACCCATCTCTTCTTCGCCAAATGAAAGAATCGGCATTGCACCGATCTATCTTTATCTCTTCGTCACCAAGGAGTTCTACACCGAATGAAAGTTTGGAATGTTCAAGATTGCAATAATGCTTTATTCGATTGAAATTATTCAACGGTGCAAGAATCCCCGAAAATTTACATATTAAATTTTTTTATTCTATTTTTAAAATACAGGAGTTAAAATGGTAAATTTGAATGTAATTGGAGTCAATGAAGGGAATATCAGTTGATAGAAACGTTTCTTTCTGCGATGCCAGAGCACGGGTAGAGCCAAGATAGATTCGTTTCCTTCTTAAACATACGGTAAGTTTCCATCTTAAATTGATATTTAATTGAGGAGATTGATATTAAATTTACAAAAATTCTATTCCTTTTAATTCTTTATTTTGATCTCCATACATAACACGAGAAGTATTCAGTCATTACTATCTTGAATGGTTTCATATCTTCTATACAAACTTTTGCTATTCAGGGATGCAACATATATGAAGCAAAAAGCTATAGTTATAGGTGGGACCATTGTCAGTGTTTTCAGATTTCACCCCAAATTTGGTGAAGCAGTATATGAGTAAGTGTTTTTTAAATTTGTTGTGAGTATTTGAATTTTCGGGTATGGTTTCAGTCACAGATAATACTACTCTTTTCTCAACAGCTGCATCCAAAGTTTACTTGGACATTTTCATTGATAAAGTTGCTACCGTGATAAGCAAGGGGAGGTATATACTGAGCATTATATAAGATACTCCCTCCGTCCCTCATAGATCTTCTCAATAGCCCTTTTTCTTTGTCCACAATAGATCTTCTCATTTCATTTTTTAACAACTAAAATACCACAACTACCCCCACTTACTTTATTTATTACACCTCACCCACCTCATTTAATACACTCCACCCATTTTTCATTAAGGGTATTATGGTAAACTTTCACCTTTTTTCAACTCTCCTTAAAAACCACCAAAAGTCAAAATGAGAACATCTTAGGGGGACGGAGGGAGTATATATTATGTCTTCTGATATTTTGGACTATTAGTTTTTTGTTGTTATGATGAGTTTTGTTGAAGACCACAGGGTCGAGTCTTCATCGGAACATCATTGCTAAATAGAATTTCAATCTGTATTTTTTTAGTTGTTGATTAATAAACAATTTACGTGGGTGTGTTTCAGTGTGTACTAGGGCTTGATTCTATGGGGCTTTGGATGAAAATCTAATCTTCATCAAAGTTATGTGCTCTTGAAAAGGTATCATTATTGTCATTCATTAACGACAAAGTAGTTAATAAAAGACACCATTGACGTCAATGGCATAGACAATCCAATAATATCACTCACTATATATTCACAAATCACAAGTATAGTCTCTTATGAGATGATTTTGCAATTGTAGATGACTAGATTCTATGGCTCTGCTTTTTTGTCTTGCTTCACCTCTGCGTTTATCTACTCTAAAGTGGTCCTGTTAGGTGTTTCTTTTCTTGAGCGTGAACGAAGGTATGTTACGTTGGTTGGGCATAATGGTTAAAGGGATATTGGTTACTTTATTGCTCGTGAGAATGACTTTTATTGAAGTTAAATGCCTAGAAGAATATGATTGTCATCACTGGAAGTTACGATTCCCATAACTTTGCACCAAGGTTATCATTTGAGACTTAATTCTCCTATAAAAATTGAACAAATAGGTTGTCAATCTGTGATCACAATAAGTGCTTATGTGCTTCATCCATTTAGACACTATATTTGATACTCTTTTTATTGCATTTCTTCTTAAATTCTAGACTTTATTCACTTTAATACATGAATATTGTTTTAAAAATTAATTCCCACCCCCTCGAGACAAATATAAGAATTATCATTATGGATCAATATTTAATAAAACACCTTGGTTCCCATGACATTGAACCAATGTCATGGGATGACCCGGGGATGCTGCGAAGTCAAAATCAACTTGGGAGGTGCAATTGAAGGGGGTGAGGGGTGGCGTGTTCGGGTCGGGTCGGGGTGGGGGGTTTACCGGGGTAGGAACCGTCAATTTTACGAATGAGGCACCGGAGCACCCTCGGGTCATCCCATGACATTGTTTCCCAATGTCATGGGAACCGGCCTCTTAATAAAATTAATATTTTGTGGCAGGACTTGATTGCAGGTTTTATCGATGTTGAAGACAACCGAATGTCGCGACTTGGAGATAGTATATTCAGTTTCACGCCAATGAAAAGAACACATGAAGAAGAACCCGATCTTGAAGATGGATACAAGTCGGTTACTTAGTTGAAGAGTGTCAAGATCGAAGAAAAATAATATTATATTTGATTTGTTGATGACTTTTGTTTTATGGTTTGACTTACATGGTTACACTACACCATCTAAAAGTATGTAGATGAACTTATGGTTTAGTCTACAAATACTTTATTGCTTTTACAAATACTCTATTTTTTTAACCTAAAAGTTTAAACATATGTCTTGGTTCAAATGTCTTGGTCAGTGATAAATTAAAAATTCAATAAATTTTAATAAAATGGTAATGGTCTTTTGTCGTATATTGCGTTTATAATAGAGCTTTTATTTATAGTTTTTTTTGTGTTGGGTCATACTTGCATATAGGAAAATAATATAACTAGAAAATGTAGTATAAAATATTATTTGTGGGCACAAAAAGTGCACCTGTCCTCATAGTATAAATTTATGATCATACCTCAAGGAAAGGAAATTGCAGCCTATTTCTAAGCAGATTTATAATAATACTACTTTAATGAAGGATGTAAGTTTTCTTTAACAAATAATTTGTTACCAATATATAATATAATTTTTTTAACTGATGATCAAATTTTGTTCAATTTAACTAAAAAAGGATAAACTGGGCAAATATTTTAGGACAAGGGTAATAAGTAAATAAAATTAAAATAGGGGTTGAAAAAATATCATATAAAAATTGATCTCACCTACCAAAATCATGATCAACTTTATGTTATTTCACAAGTGAAGACAAAGATAAGATTAAGACTATTATTTATAGATGATAATGAAAATCCTTGCAACCATCACAAAACATTATATACCTTGAAGTCTTCCAAAAAGTTTGAAATTAAAAAGACTTTGTCGATTACACTTTCAATCTCTCAAATATTATTTATTCTACTTTGACTTTTGTGTCCATAGTATTAGAAATCATGCTACAAATATATTTTATTTATTCCTTAAAAATATTACATTAAAAAAAATTAATTTCAAATTTTTTTTGTTCTGCACCTGCCACGCACGGGTCAAAGTACTAGTAAAAAAGAAAAAGGGTCAAAGTACTAGTAAAAAAGAAAAAGGATGACAATGAGTAAATATTAAAGAAGGCTAAAAGGACGTACTTGTCATTTTAGAGATTTTTTAGAAATAGTTCGAGTGCTATTAACAAGTGTTGGAGTGCAAATAACAATGGCCTTTAATTTGGCTAATGGTTAATACATACTCCATATAAAGTTAATATTTTGGCGTAAATTGGGGTGAGTATTTCAAAATGAATTTTTAGTGATTAAAATATAAAGAAAAATGCTAGGGGTACACCATATTTGGTGTACCCCATTTGTCCCCCACTCCCTCAATTATCACATAAATGGGCAAAAATTTTAAAAAAAATTAAATAAATAAAAAATAGATCAAAATGGGTGGTGGAGAAGGGGGTGGGGACAAATGGGGTACACCTTTGGTGTACGGGTGTACCCCCAGCATTGCTCAAATATAAATAAGGTAATGATTTTTAATACTCGTAACAACTACGAGTAAATAATACGGAGTACCTCGTAATCATCTAATTTATAAATAAAAAGATTTTATTAGAATTAAACAAAATAATATTTATTTAAGGTAAAATTTAATACATGAGGTATCTTGAAGTAAATTTTTTTATGTTTGATTAGTCAAAGTAACAAAACTTTGAACCTTACGGCCAAATAAACTTTATGGACAAAATGTATCATCGTAGTACATTACCATGAATTTTAGAACTACCAGAGTATATTTCTGATAATGTAAAATTAGAGAGTTCTTATTAAAAAAATTGAAGATAACTCAAAACTAATTTTCTTCATTTTTTAAATGAAGATTAGATAGCTAAAGTTTTAAACGAGGCCACGAGGAGAGCCTATATTGTACATCAACTAGAGCTACGTAAATCTAGCAAACATTCATTTCAAACCAACGTAAGTTGATTCTGAAGCAATGTAATGTTCATTCCAAACATGCTCAGTATAATTTATTCAGAACATGTTTGGGAATGACGTTAGCGATTAGCGTTAGCGTTTTGAAAAGGCTATCTACGGGCAGCGTTTAGCGCTAGCGTTTTCAAAGTAATCTGCACCATTAAAATTTTATCCAAAACGCTAACGATAATTTCTTACGTTATTCCCAAACAGGCCCTCATTCTAAAATAACATATTATTCATTCTGAAACCACATAAATTCATTCTAAAACATTTTTTAATTACAAATTTACCATGATTTACAGTACATCTGGTTTATCTTGTTGTAGGGGTGAGCATGGTACGGTATTTAGCTCGTACCGATACCGTACCAAATATTTCGGTTCGGTACGAGATTTTACTCGTACCGATCCTGATCCCGAAATATCGATTCGGTATAGTTCGGGATGGTTCGGTATCGGTTTCGGTACAAATCGGGATGAATATACATACCTACTTTACACCTTAAAATTTAACAATGCCCTTTTATTTTTGAAAATTAAAAGTGAATTTAAATTTAAAAAAACATGAACAATTAAAAAAATCAATATTTAAATGAAAGAGATGCGTATCAAAATTTAGTTTATATTTCACAAACTAAAAAATGAATGAAAACAAAGGAGTATTTCGAATTTTGGTGAATACTTTTATGTTCATACACAAAAACTAAAACGCAAATAAAAGTATAATTTACACATTATAGAACTTGAACAAATTTTTTTTTAGTAAAATTATTATTTAGTGAAGGAATATAAAAATATTACTCCAGGGTATTATTTTTATAATATTTTAGTATATATATGTTCGGTTCAGGATTTTCGGTATGAGACATCACCTCATACCGTTCCCAAATACCGTACCGACCATTCGGTTCGGTATGGTTCGGTTTCTTCTCGGTACTTTTTGGATTCGGTATTTTTCAGTTCAGTATTCTCAGTTTTTTCGGGAAATTTCGGTATGGGTTCTGTACTTGCACCCCTATCTTTTGTACTGGTGCCCCATTTCCTTCTTTCAGATTTTTAGGCCCTGGTTCCACCATCTAGTTCCTTCTCGTTCCTGTTCGGTTGCAGCTCCTGTGGGCGCTTCCGATTTCGTTGCAGATCCGCTCGTCGCTGCTCCACGTAGACGCCGCCCTCCACCGCCCGACGTCTGTGAGTCTATTTTCCACTGTCCGTTTTATATTCGGAGTATAATATACTGAGTATAACAGTATGAAATTGATGAAAGTTTTTTCTATGGGTTTCCCATCCTAGATTGGTTTTCATTTTCGCAGAAGCTAAAATTTATGGATTTTCCAACAAATGTAATGCGATCTATGGATCAAACATTAAAAAGTTAACCAAATTTGTACAAGTTAGGCTTTCAGATTCCGTTGGCTCAAATGCTCTCAATTATCTGAAGATTGTGGACACTTTTCACTAGATGTCTATGCGATTTTGAAAGATAGTGTTGATTTATTTATGGTTCCATGGTGGTAGATTGTATAGTGCTTCTATTTCTGTCAGTAAAACATGAAATTTTATCAATGAAAGGCAAAAGAAATGACATTTTTATGGTAACACAGTAAATTTGGTGGCACAGAAATCAGATTCTACTCCCTCCCTCCCAAATTTAGGTTTCCATTTTGTTTTAAGATGCTTGACTAAAGTTATTTTCAATTGAACTTATATGAAAATTGGTGTAAAATTAAAGAATAAAATTTACAGAGATCTCCATATAAAACAAGAGGCAACTTAACAGTTTATTTATCAATGAACAATGAAAATATGTAAAGGAAGATAAAGTTTGACTATGTGAATAGTGTACAGAAAACCTTATCTTTGGGTGGAGGGAGTACTGAGTATAATAACACAATAAACTCTAAAACTCACAACATTAAGGGCAAGCATGTCTTTATAAGTAACAAAAAATGTTTCACACACATTCAAATTCATTTTTATTACTTACAAGTACTAGTATTAGTTTACTTGGAATATAAGAGTTCCTCTAGGAATTCCATATAAATTCAATTTTACTTGGAATTCAATTTAATTATCACCCTATATTTGTTTCCCAACGACCTGTAAGCTCTGGGAAATGGCTAGCCTCCTACAACGAGTAGCGAGGCATTCATGTCACAACTATCAGCTCAACCAGGCTTCACTCTCGATGGCGTTCTCTTCATCCGCCAACTCACTAGTAGAGATCCAACGTGGAGAGGTTGGGATGGTTTCTGGTATACCCCAAGAGCATCTTCGCAGGAGGGTATGGAAATCCCTTTTATTTTGCTTTGCATGCTTATATAGCTATTTGAATCTTATTTGAAACGAATATCTGGTCTGGTAGGTTTCGTTGTTGAATGTATATTTTTAGTTGATTCAATCAAGGGCTTTTCTCGTGCATATTTGCTTCAACTGTTTGCAGTTTTGTTCTACTACTAGACTAGAGTTGTTCTTAACTGATTATTGACTCACATCTCATTAAGTGAAAATTAAAGTATTAGTTCGCAAGTTGTGAGTTTTACCAAATCTGACTAGATGATCTGGGTAAATTACATTTTTAACTTAAAACCTAATATGGAGTATGATTTTCTTTTTTAGCTAATTTATTTTGAACTCTTCCTGCATACCTCTACCTCCATATTAGTATCTTGCCATACAATACAATGCTAATGATGCTAGGAAATGAAATTGTATAGTTCACTGCTTTTGACAGTTCTTTTCAAAAAAAAAAAACAGAACAAAAAATGTTCATTGAAAACAAAAATGTCATCATTTTATCGTATTTATCAGGTTGTTATTTTCTCACCTGCCCGGACTGCTACTCAACAAGGATCGGGTAAAGTTGGAAAATGGAAAATCAACTTTTTATCAGTTCAAAAGTATGATTCATTTTTACTCAAAACCACTATACATTCTAAGAGCTGTAAAACACAAGTATGAAAAATTTATATTGCTAAGATACATGTAGATGGGAAAATCCATTGATGGGCTGGACTTCCACCGGTGACCCATATGCCAATGTTGGAGATGCTGGACTGAACTTTGAGAGTGAAGAAGCTGCAAAAGCTTTTGCCGAAAGACATGGATGGGAGTGCATGGTACTGAATGCAGTTTTTCTGGTCATCCGTTAATATGCTGTGTTTTAATGCTTTTTAAGTAACTTCATTATGCATGCTGAAAAAGCTATAAAAAAGATGGTATTTAAAATTGGTCTGACCTCACCATGAAAGCTTTTTATAAATTGACAACTATCTTCACAAGATATTCAGTTAGACTTACATATTTGTCAATTTTTTTTGCGACTGCTATGCTCTATGGATATAATGACCACATACGAGCATATATTTGTAGGACAACTATTTTTGGGACCACGAACTTGCTCTTATTACTAATCTAAACCTTCAAACTATATGCTTAGTGTAATATATGCTTATATGTGTGGTATCAATCTATCACCAGTTTCCCTTTTGTGCCATGAGATATTTCGCCCTTTCCTCGATAAGCTGTTAAGTTTTGGAACATTATATAATGAATCTGTTTTGGTGTGAGTTAAGAAAACATACACTTCGTCTTCTCGGGACTTGTCAGCTCTTGTTGAATATAAGTCTTATAACAACAGACCTATTTTTATCATTGCAGGTGAAGAAACGCCACACACCGTTGTTAAAGGTAAGAAAAGTTTACCATTCATCTCGAGATGCATTGTTGCACACTTGCACGTAGTTTTTATCCTCCCCCTCGTCTAACAGTTGCTTTTTATTCACTGCAGTGTAAATCCTATGCCGATAATTTCAAGTGGAAAGGCCCTCCCAAGGCAGAGGTTTGAATCAGCCTTTTCCGTTCACTGATGCACTGCTGAAGTCACTGGCACAAGTTGATTCGTGTTGCTTTGACTTTTGGGTGTTTTGTGTTTTCTTTTTATCGTTACGAAAGCTTCGTGGAAGTAATGAATATAACTCGCCCACCCCAAGTTGTTGTATTAATAAATCTAACTTACCAAAACCTTGTATTTGGACGTCTTGCATTGTGAATCAATCCTTTGGTTTGTCTACACAAAGCTTCAATTAAAACAACATTTAACGATTTAAGGCCTTGTTTGCAATCACTTGGGCGGTTTTCTATGGTTTACAGTTTACAATACGGAGGACTCCGTATTATTTTGTTTTCAAAGCAAACCGGTGTTTATCTTACCTATCTACTCCGGGTATTTCTCAATTTATGTTCGGCTTGATTTTTTTTCGTGTAAGTCGAATAAATTTAGATCATTCATTCATTAAACACCATACAACATTTCAATAAGAAAGAGGGTTTCAATTTGATAGAAAAAGATAAATTAGACAAGTATATTACTCCGTATAAGTATAACAAAAATGGTACCTTCAATGGTTCCATGCTATAGCCCATATATGATTACTTTCTTTGTCCCATAAATATGTTATTGTTTTGATTTGATTCAGTTTTTTGACCTAGTGCATAAATATACTGTTAAAGACAATACAGTTGTGCTGGAATAAGAAGTAGACTGCAACTATGTTTACAACAAAACTGAGAAAAAAAAATGCCAATTTGAAATAAAAGAGTCAAAACCAATGGTACCATCTCCGCTGCCTATCAGCTGTGGACTTTTTTTTGGGTGCCAAAGTAATCCGATCGGCATGAGAGACAGCCCATCTACCAAACTCTGGGGAACTAACAAGCTCTTCCAATGCCTTCTTTGTTACCCGTTGCGTGAGATTTTCCCACTCCTCCTTGGAGACTTTCCTCCCCTCAGGAGTCGTGTGGAATGAAGAATAGAATGTGTCTGATTCTGAGAGAGGCCTCCTCGGCGACCTGCTGCTTGAACCACCTGTTTGATCCGCGTAACATTGGGTTGGTCACAAAATGGATGATGTTATTTGAATGTTTTCTTTTAGAAATAAAGCCAAACAGACCCTTAGTCCTTGTCCAATTAGCTGAAAAGATACAGTACATAGTTTTTGTGACAAATGAAATGCAAGCAAAAAACCTTGGAATGCAGCACTTCCTCGACGTCTGTCAGGAGTCCTGGGATGATATGGCTCGTTGTGTGGTTGAGCAGACAGATCACAAAGCATTCCACAAATATTCGTGATCATTCTATATGATTTCCTACACGTGTTTCAAAAGAAGTTTAAAAAAAAACATGCCAAGGAACAAGAAATAGAAGAAAAGAAATCACACAAAGGGTGAGAGGTGATCTTTTGCACCGAGCAACTCACTTGTATATCATGCGCACGAATTTGGGATGGAGAGTTTTTCTCATTACTGATGAAACAAGAATTCCACATGCCAATGCCTCAGCCGCCAATAAAGCATCTGAAGTACTCTGAACCCTCCCAAAAAAAATGCCATTTACAGTTAAAAACTTGCCTCAAAACTTTGTAGGATGACACGGAAAATTATAATAAATTGAAACCTGAAGAATCATAGCAGAGGCCACAATCCGTATCGACCAAGCAATAAAATGAGACACTCCAATATCAATTGATCCATCATCATTGAGTACAAGTTTCCGAACCACCCAAAATCCCAACCAAGCTCCAGCAATTGCAAGGAAAAGGAGCAGAATTATGGCTAACTGAGATTCGAATGCGCCCATTGGGTAAACAATGCCACGTTACTGAAAGAAAAAAAACTTCGAACTGGGAGCGATCAACTAAAATCAGAAAACTTACATACAGGGTTGTACATGTCTTCACCAATACCAATCTCTGCAAGAGCCATTCGCAATAGTCTAGGCACATAGCGAAGTAAGAAGGAGCCCAAACCGATCTGAATGGAGAAAAAAACTCAGATTGCAGCATAATTTGGGGATATAACATCAGTTGGGAAGACAATAACTTAATAGGTCTATTGTAAATAAACGCGGAGTAAGTAAATAAAAGATACCCACAAAGGATGAGTAAATGAATATTGCTAATGAATTCTTTCTACCAGTTGGAAGAAGCTTCATCCCCTGCATTACATTTGACAAGTTTATCATCTGGAAAAATAACTAATTTTCAATCACTCATTGATGCTCCCTACATTCCATTCCAATATAAAATTCATTGTTTCCTTTTTTGTTTCTCACAATAAAATCCACTGTTCTTTTTTGGAATGAAATCTGGGGTTGACATTTTTTCTACAACAACAAATCTAATGAAAAACCTCACATTTTTTTCTACAACAACAAATCTAATGAAAAACCTCACAACAAATCTAATGAAAAACCTCAGAAGGCAGGATGTATGCAGACCTTACATTACCCGGTGGCGGGGCAACGGGGGGGATGTTTTCTACTCAAATGGATATAAAAGATGTAGGATGGCAAGAAAAGAAACTAAAATAAAAGAGAATAAAAAAAATAAGAGAACTCCACAAAATGATGGTTTCTATCTTTTTGAATAAATCTCTATTCACAAAATTCCACTTTTCTAACAAGTGTTTCACTTCCCGCCTAAGTTGCACGGAGTCGGAGACATGCTCCGGTAATCAAACGAGGACAGAGGAAGGAACAAGAAAACAACACATTTTCATACTTTTACAAATGATTTGGATGTCGAGATGTCCCCAAGTACCCAACCCAGGATGTTTTGGGAACAAGAAGCAGGACTTGTCTAAACTATTCGTGCAACTCCCCCCCCCCCCCCACCGCCGCCCACATGAACACACACACACACTGAAATGTATATTTGGATGGAGGGAACATATTTTTATTTGCATCACAAAAAGTATTAAGTTGGGGAATCTCAAAATTTTTATTGGACTATAAAATCAATTTAAATTGCCTTCTCTGCACAAAGATACTAAAATAAAGCACGTAAAGATTATAGAGCTGAAAGTTAATCTGGTACCTGGAATAGGACCATTAATATCACAAGGAAAATTCCAACTACCATTGCACCACCATAGTAGAACACTAGAGACTTGCTGAGAGAGGATGCAACTGCCATTAACAGTACTCCCAGTACCAAAAACACAATCCGATACGGAACAAATTCTGTAATAGAGATATTGAAATTAAAGAGAGTTACAATGTGACACAAATGAGTAGACCAATTATACAATGAAAGACAAACCTTCATGTAGGGAAACCAGAAGTGTGTGTTTAGAAGAGCCCAGGACCCGGAAATCCAAAAACTTGTGATCAAAAAGTGACACTGATCTAATCAATGACCCCTTCGTTAGCCGAACCCATTGTCCTTGAGGGCACATCCCTATACCAAGGGATTGGTTCCTGCAATGTAGCAAGCACCAGTTCATTTTTCTACACTCCTTCATTTAAGGATGTTTATCTTTGAACATGAAATCGGGCGTGTACATATTGGTTTGTAGTCCATTGATCATCATAGCTAACAAAAAGTTTAACGGACTTACAGTTTGAGCACCAAAAAACTCGTAGTCTTGCATCTAGAATCTAACTGAATCTTAAGTTGCATTGCAATTGGATAAATTATGAGTGTATGCTTTGGAAACAGATACCAACAAATCATTTAGCAGCAAATGTTAGCTTTAAATTTTGAGAAAAATCACTCGAATAATACTCCGTATTATACGAAAAAAGCTCAAAGCCTTTAGCTTTTGCTTTTCAAGTGTTCACGAGCATTCTTCCTTCCGATTATAGCCCCTTATTTTCAAACTCCTATTTTGATAGTGTCTGATTCACTTATAAAAAGTACACCCCATAATGAACATAAAATTATAATAGTCTTAGTATAACTACCTATGATAAAAAAAAGTTATTTGGTAGTGCACATATGTTCTTCATTAGAAAAAAGATAACCAAGTGACAAATTGTTCTCAACAAGCTCACCTATGGAAACAGACCTCGACATTAGGTTGACGGCCACCTTGACTAACATATGAAATGTTGACTGTCACAGAATTGGCATATTTGTCAAGATTCCCGAGCCTTGGCAAGCCCCGAATTTGTACTCTGTCGCAGAGCACTTTCGTTCCAGGCTTAGTACCAGGAGAATTTTCCACCGGCAAAGCAGGAGAAAGCTGAAAACTGATCGACTGTGACGAAGCTGCAAGAAACATGGTAGCATAAACCTTAATAAGAGACAATAATGTGCCAGATCATATGTTGATAACCTATATGAAGAAACTATGATCCAGAAAAGAGGGGGAAAGCAATGGAAAAGATTCATAAACACACAATTGTGGAAAAGAATAAACCCTAGAAATGATTCTTTACCTAAGGAAAGTTCATTGCTGGAGACGACAAGTGGCGAAGTTAAGATGGAGACTGCATAAAAGATGGTCGAGAACAGTAGAGCCGGCGAAGTAGCAGCGCCGGCGGCCATGTTTCTGCTATCAGAGTCGGAAGGATGAAATTGAACTGAATAAGACCGGGGGAGAATACACAAATTATACACTTCACACTTTTTCCATAAACTCTAAACTCTTGGGAATTTCGGTGGCAAAAAATTGCTGCTGGGTACCCCTAATTTTGTACTAAGAACTCGCAGGTCCTATTGTTTTTTAAAATATACTCTGAGGTACCTTAAGATATTCAAAAACTGACTCCGGGTTGACAATTCGTCATTCTCTCCATTAATATTCCTTCTCCGTTAATATTCCTTCTCCAGTAACCTCCATTCCTCCCCCCCACCCCCGTTTTTTTTCTTCTATTACCTTTTGTTTTGTTTTTTTCTTCTTCTTCTATTATAATTATTATTATTTGTTATTAATTATTATAATTACTTCATAATTATTATTTTCTCATTCTATTATTATTATTTTAATTTATTATTATTACTATTATTATTAAAATTTAATTGTTAGTTTTACCACTCTTTTCTATAAAAACACTAATTGTTATTTAGAAAAATAGCACTTATTATAAAATAACACTTATTATTAATAATATTATTTATTTTAAGCAATTAATTAGTAATTTTACTTCTGTACTTTTTTATAAAAATACCACTAGTTATTATTATTACTTCATATTAATTACTCCTCTGTTCTAGAGTATTTGTCTACTTTTGTTTTGTCAGTTAAAATTGATAAAATTTAACCCTAAATTAAAAAATAATATTAAATATTTATACAAAAATAGTTTTATTAGATTTAATATATAAAATATTTTCAAAATATTACTTTATCGAATTAATAGGAGTACAATATATGTTTTATTTAATTATAGGTCAAAAATTAAAAACAGTTGATTGAAAAAAGTCAAAACCTGACATATGCTCCGAGACAGAGATAATATTATGTATTTCCTATTATTTTCTTAATTATTATTAAAAATTAATTGCAGAGTAGTAATTTTATTACTCTATTTTTAAGAAATACGGAGTAACAATCATTATTATTTAGAAAAATAGTACTCCACATTAGTCATTGATAGTCACCATTGGTAGTGGTGTCACGGTAAATCGAGAAAACAAGAGGACTTGAGAAAAGAATAAGATGAATAAGTACCTCTGGATTTTTGTAAAGATAATATGAAACAATAAAAATAGTGTTAAATTTAATATTATTATGAATTACGACATATAATTTATAACCAAGTGAATAAATAATTTTAATTTTATAAATGATACATAAATATATTACTAAAATTAATTTTCAATTAAAGCTTTAGAGTAGTTAATAACTCGGGTTTGGGGTAATATTGTTTATTCTCTTTTGGCATTTTTAGTATTTTTATTGTTTAATTTTCATTTGTTTAGCTTAGTTTTATTTTAATTCCTATTATTACAAACCTTTTAATTCTATTCAAAATAGTTATTTTTTAATCATTTTTTAACATGTTATTATTTTAATATTATTATTTTTCCTAACCCAAGTTACCAGATATCCTATTTGTTTTGGAATAAATTACAGTAAAAGGCCAAATTGAAGCTCAAGTTTAAAAAGATTGAGTTTGAACCGGAGCCCAAACCCATCATCAACAACTCAATTAAACAAAGATAAGCCCAAGTCTCCTTCCCCCAAATTCAAACTCACGCAAGAAGAAAAAAAATGCTTCCTGCGATTGAAGCTAGCGCAAGACCAGGAGAGGAGCAGCGACCTATTCAAATCAGCAGTAACGCCTCTCCTTCAACGTTCGGCCATGAATTGCTCTCCAAATCAAGTCAACAACGGCTCCTTGTTCTCTCTCTTCACTCAAAACGCTCCAACGGAAAAAATTCCTCCCGTCTATAAATTGGACAAGGAATAGCAGCAGAGGTAGGAGGGAAACGAACGAGAGCTCCAATTTGTCAATTTCTTCATCTTCTTCTTCTATAGGTATCCAAATAAATTGGCTTCCAGACTTAATCCGGAAGTCAAACCTTTAATTTATCAATTCTATTGTTGTTTCTTTGTGTTAGTGTTGTTTTTTCAATATATCATTTTTTTTGTTACTTGTTCATGTAAAAAATCTGAAAAAAATTGTTGGTGTTCTTTTGGGTGTGTGTTCTTGTTTTAAATTTTTATATATAATCCCTTATGAATGAGAATTGATTCTTTCTTATTTACTTCAATTATTGCACAAGTTGTTAAATTGGTTGAATTGTTTCAAATTCATAAGTAGGTTGTTATGTAGAATTTGGTTTTTGTTGAAGCTATTTTAGCTCCATAAGATAGTTAAACAAACTCCGAATTCATACGTGTTTCTTTCTTGTGCTTGTGTTCGTTGATTTTAAGGATTTTGGACTTCTTAGCCCCATAAGTTGATTCATTTTCCTTAGAATTCGTTATAAAATGATTTTGTTATGTTATGTGTTTGTTTTCCGTTTTCTTTGAATTGAGATTGTTTAAGTGCAATAAACAATTCTCATTTTATTGAAAATACGTTGTGTTCCTCTATGTGAATAGAAAAAACGTCATTGGTTTGAGAAGTTCATGGAAATCTGTGAAATGTGCTCATCATTAGGAGAAAAAGTTTATTAAAATACATAAGGTATTGGCGGTTTGTGAATAGATTATGTATGAGAGTTGAATGCATAATAGATTCTTTCTTTTATAAACTTTTTCTATAGTGGAAGTATGTTTTTCATGCTTGAATAGAGAGTTGGGGTTCTAAAGTATATTTCAAAACGGGCTTTTGAATTGCGTGACTCCGGGCTGTGTGGAGAGTTGACAATCCTCCATATCGTGGTTAAGGAAATGAATCGACTCGGCGTTTGATTGTTTTTCCTATTCTTAAGTGCGTAAGTTACGTAATATATTGTCTACGTGCCTATTATACGTGTAATGTTCGATTTGTGTTCGTTTTTTTTAATTTTGTTTCGGGTTCTTGGCGGTGTTTTTCGGGTTACCTCGGTTGAAGAAGTTGATTATCTTTTGAGCTTGTTTTCCCTCATTTTATAAAAAAGAACCGAAAAAATAAGAAAATATAAAAACCAAAAATATTTACTTTTTATTCAACCCCCTCGTGTTTTAAGTTATAAATATAAGTTTTTATACCTTTTTTTTAGTATATCTTAAGTATGTGTTTTATGTTTTTAGTTATATTATAGTTCTTTGTTTATATAAGTTATATTTATAAGTTTTTAAACTTATTTAGTTATAAATTTTATTATAAGTTTTATAAGTATTATCATTTGTGTAGTAGTTTGTTTTTTTTATATTTATTTTTGTGACAATGAGTTTGCATGCTAAATTGGTTTTAAAAAGTACAACATTTCTCCGTGGGATCGATCCTTGCTTGCTCTAGCTATAGTTTTTATTTGATTATATCTTGGGGGTTAGCTAAGGATATTTTTTAAATTTTTTATTTGTTTTGGACCGCACGACAAGTCCTCAACAGTAGTAAAACTAATAAAAAAAGTTAGAGTAGTAAAAATACTAATTAAATAAAATAATAATAATAAATAATTATTATAATAATAAAAAATAATAAAATAACAAATAGAAGAAGAAGAAGAAGAAACAAAACAAAAGGTAAAAGAAAAAAAAACGGGGGTGGGGGGAGGAATGGAGGTCACACTGGAAGGCAGGAGAAAGAAGAAGAAAAGAAGAAAATAAGAAGAAGAAGAAAAGAAGAAGAAGAAGAAACGAAGAAAAGAAGAAAAGAAAAGAAGAAGAAGAAAAGAAGAAAAAAAGAAGAAGAAGAAGAAGAGGATAACGGAGAAGGAATATTAACGTAGAGAATGACGGATTGTCACTCCGGAGTCAGTTTTCAAATATCTTAAGGTACCTTGGAGTATATTTTGAAAAACAATGAGACCTACGAGTTCTTAGTACAAAATAAGGGGTACCCAGCAGCAATTTTTTGATTTCTGTGGTGCCTTAAGAAATGGAGTAATGCTAGAGTCACAAACAAACCGTTCACAAAATTCATAAACTTACTTTTTTAACACTTTCCAAGAAATAAGATGCACTCAAATAATAGAAGATATTTTAATTTAAAATCTAAAAAAAACAAGTTTGTGAAGTTTGTGAACTATATGTTTGTGACTTTAGCATTTTCCTAAAAAATGAGAGGGCATTCATGCCCCTCCACTAAATGAATGCCATGTGGATAAATAAATTGAGCCTTAATAAAATATAGTCCACATCATATTAACTTTCACAAATTGCAAATGACCCCATGTTTTTCCATCTTTTAAACTCATCCCAGATAGCTGTCTTCCGTTTCCGTTAACTTGTTTACGGAGTAATTTTTTTCTGCACCCCCTCCTTGCCGTCACAGTGCATCGCACCAAGAGACTCCAGAACACCGGCCGGACGAAGGTTTTCTTCCTCTACGTCAATCACAAAGTAATAGTCTCCACTCCATTTGTTGATCTTCAATTTTGGCATTCAATTTCCAACCCTAATTAAGATATAGCATATTCTTTCTTTAATTTTTGTTTGGAACAATAGATGGATGTTAATCCACTATCTATGCCTTTAAGAAATCAGCAAGTGGGTGTTTTGTCTGCGATGGCGGCCGGCGTGCTGCGTCTTCCTGGTGCGATGCACTGGGACGGGAGTATATGGACGAAAAAGAAGAGAGAAGAGGAAGAAATTGATCGAAGAAAAAGAAAATAAAAAAACTAAGGGGGTTTGCGGAATTGTTACCACACGGCAACGGGAGACAGTGCGTGCAGAGATTGAAGAGTTTAAAATATAGATTTGAAAAAAAGGGTGTATTTTGAAATTTCAAAAAATTATTATGAGGTGGACACTTTTAATAAAACTTATATTCATCAGTCCAAATGGCAGCCATTGAGTGGAAGGGCATGGATGCCCCCTCTTTTCACAAGGCACGGGAGAAACCGCCTAAACTCTTTACCTCCATTAGTCATCACGAATACTACCTATTTTAATTGTTTTTATCTTTTTTACCTATAATTAAACAAAACATATACTTTTAATTGTATTATATATTATTTAAATAATTAATATTTTGAAAATATTTTTGATAAAATTAATCTAATAAACATATTTTTCTTGATATCTGATATCACTTATACTACGTATTTAATTTATGGTGAAAATTTGTAAATTTTAATGCTAAAAGGTCAAAACTAAATAAATAATAAAAAATGTAACAAATATTAACTTCCTTCCCGCTTTAGTTTAGAAAGTATTAATTTTACTTTCAATTTAATTAATTCGATTATACATATAAAATTTAAAAATAAATTTTATATGCTCGAAAACCACATAAATTCTTAAAAATTAGAGTTGACATAATTATATTATTTTATCAAATAAATAATAAAGAATAAATAATTTTATGACGGATGGCTTAATTCATTTATATAAAGCTTTAAATCTATGTCTAACTCAAATTTTTTACTCTAGTCTTTTTATCGATGCTTTATTTGTCAATTATGTTCATATATCTTTTTTCATATATTTATAAAATTATGACTATGAAAACACTATCAAGATAAATATGACATTTAAAATACATTTGACTTCAAATCTAAATTATGACCTCCACTATTTTAACAAAAAAATCATTTCCATTATTGTTTACGAGGTTTGATCAATTTTATATTTTTTAAATTTAATTTATTTGATTATAGGTGTAAAATTAAAAAATAAAATTTATATATTCAAAAACTACATCAATAGTTTTACAAAAAAAAGATGACAAAACTATATTATTTTATCAAATAACTAATGAAAATAGGTAAAAAAAATATAATTAAAATTTTAATTGGGAAGAACTTTTTAGAGCACTGGTAACGGGTGTAACGCCCGCCGGCGTGAGGGTGCGTTTAACGCCCCGGCGGCGTTAAACACCGCCCCCCTCCGGGCGTGATCGGGCGTGATCGCCCCTGCGTCAAACGAATGACGCTCCATCATTCGTCTCCCCCTCCCCCCTAACGGCTTTTTTAGCCGTTGGAGCCCAAATTTCAAAAAAAAAAATTCTTATAAATTCAACCCCCCAACCAATCTCTCACATCTTCTCCATCTTCAATCTCTTCTTCTTTCCCGACGATCTCCCGCCAAGTGACGCCGCGATGTGGTTCTACCAAGAGTGGGGCGATCGACCGCCGATCTACGAGACGCAACAATCGGGGTACGTTGACCGAGATTCGGTTCCGGAGACTCAACCGGAACCGTCCGGATCGAAAAAAAGTACACGCCGGAAAAGCCACAAAGCCAAAAGCACGTTGACCGAGGCGGCACGGTCAATCCAAAAGTGGTCCCCGGAGGAGGAGTGCATATTGGCGTCGGCTTGGGTTGACATCTCCGAGCATCCTATCATTGGTAAAAAATTTATTTTTACCTTAGTTTTTTTATTAATGTATATTTTTTTAAATTATTGTCGCTTTTTTTTATTTAATTAATGTATTTTTTTATTATTCGTGTTTCAATTTAATTAAATAATAAATTAATTACATTTTATTAATTTAATTTTAGAAGATGTATATTTAAAAATGTAAAAAATGAAGGTTTAAAGCCCCACTTTGAAGTCCCGAGGTTTCAAAACCATTTCCAGTGAATTTTGGGTATAATTTAAAGTTGACTTGGGAGAGACATAAAGTTTGAAGTTACCAGTCCTCTTGGAGAGGGAGTAATTTTATTTTCCTTGACAAGGAAATCGCCATTGCCGCTACCTCCATTTTCCTCGGGCATTTCGCCTCCTCATTTTTTGTTCCGGGAGGAATACGGCATGACGTTGACATTCTGAAATTTTATCTGCTTGTTTCCGAGGAGAATATTTCTGGTAATACCGATTTCGTGTTTGAATCGAATTCTAATTCCTCATACTTTGTGTGATCATATATTTAATTGAATTTTCTCGAGTGTTTCATATTGAGCGATTCACTTGGATCGCGTCGTTTTCTGGATGAAAATCGGCAGCCGAGAATAGGATGAAGAAGGAGCTAGGGAATCTGGAGTCAATGAGAGGCGATTGCGGGTCAGATGATGATAAAAACGGGTCCGATTCGAAGGAAAGGAAAGGGAGGAGGAGGCTGTGGAGGAAGGTGAAGTACCAGCTGGTGGAGTACCATTCATTGCCTGGGTATTTGAAGGATAACGAGTTCATTCTCGGCCATTACCGCTCTGAGTGGCCCTTGAAGCAAGTCTTACTCAGCGTCTTCACGATTCACAACGAAACCCTCAATGTTTGGACGTAAGATTCCATATTCTCTGATTTTGTTCTCAGTTTTTATGTGAACATTGACTTTAGTGGCATAAAATTTGTGGTTTTCCCAGATATTCTCGAGTCCTTTTCTCCCAGGTACTTTTCACTATAGTCATTTATGATATTTAATGGTAGCTTGGTAAGATTCTCCGTGAGTCTATAGTCTTTAGATAATACAATACAACAAGAACAACAACTTGGTACCAAGTAGAGAGGTTATAAGAAAATGACAGAGAACATAGAAGAAAGTTTATGTGCAAATTTTAGGTTAGACCATTGTTCTCCAACCAAATACGAGTTAATTTCCATATAACTGACTTTAGTGACGTTAAATTTGTGGTTTTCCCAGAAATTATTGAGAATCATTTCTGACTTTGATTTGAGAAAAGAAAATGACAGAAACTTTACTCCAGAAACTTTTTGTTCCATATTTTTTTGAAAGGGGAGAAGATAGAGAATGGTGAGAAATGGAGTCATTACTTATCTGCTGATTGTCTCAACTCTCATCCAAACAAAGAGACTATTGCTTTTATCTCAATTTATTTGTTATTCAAACATATCATTAATCATTTGTTGGTTGCTGATATCTGATCTGATGGTTTAACTCAAACTGATTTTCATAGTCACCAAACAAGAGCTTAAAGGTGCCACCACATTTCACAGTCAAAGCATGCTTTTATGGATTTTTGCAGGCATTTGGTAGGGTTCTTTCTTTTCCTCGCATTGACCATATATACCGCAATGAAGATTCCAGAGGTTGTAGACCTTCACACATTACCAAATCTTCATGATGTTTTTAGAAAGGCTGCTCTCCATACCTCCCTGCCCAGCATGGCTGATTTGCACAAACTTCGGGAAGAATTGAGTGCTGCATTTCCATCACTTCCCAATTGGCATATTGTAGAACTTCTCACTAATTGTGTGCCAGAGCGTTTTTCTAATATCAACTATACTGATGTCTGTAATCTGGTAATCCTCACTCATTTCTTGATTGCCACTTAACTATTTATTGAACCGTTACATATATGTTATTCCCTTTTCCGTCTTGCCAAATAGTGATTATGTTACTTTCATGCATCCAAATCTCTCTTCTCTACCCATTGGGGATCTGTATTATGAAAATATTTTAATCTTCTAGATGAGCTGAATAGCTATAAAGTTTAGAACTTCAGCAATTGGGTATGGCAGAATATCTTTTCTTGCAAGGCAGTGTATGGTTCTTAATAATGATTTCTTCTTTATTCCCTTCTTTGTTAAGGAGTATTTGCTTACTGTCAGCTTCCACTTACCAATTTCTTACTGATTCATTTCATAACTATAAACGGAACATGAAATACTGGGTTGTTGTTGTAAATGGAACATGAAAAACTTCCCTATTTATTTCTGCATTCATTAGTTCAAGGAAAGAACCATATTTGGGTCCATGAGCTTGCACCGTTTACTTACTAGGCCTCTTAACTCCAATTATTTTATTGGTCTGATTTAGCAAAACATGCAAGTCCAGAGGCCCAATATTGCCCAAACATGATCCCTCCCTACCCCCACCCCCCCCCCCACCCCTTCTGTTTAGCACCAAAAGGTAGGGTTTTTTTCATCTTAATTCCAAAGACATTGAGTTAGATAAATTGTCTCTATAAGGCTAGAACCATGTGATGTCCTCATTTACATTATGCTGGCTGATGTATGTATATATTATTACAGTTTTTAATAACTTGATTGGTGCAGAGTGGCATCAAGGAAGAATTGGCAAACATGATAGCCCCGGTAACGGTTAGGCCAATCACACGGTGGCCATTCTTTGCCTTCTTGGGTGGGGCCATGTTTTGCCTGCTAGCGAGCAGCACGTGTCACTTGCTGTCCTGCCACTCAGAGCGCATGTCCTACATCATGCTGCGTCTTGACTATGCCGGCATAGCTGCTCTCATCTCCTCCTCCTTCTACCCTCCGGTCTTCTACTCCTTCATGTGCCACCCCTTCTTCTGCAACCTCTACCTCTCCCTCATCACCCTTCTCGGAATAGCGACTATCATCGTCTCCCTCCTCCCGGTTTTCCAAAACCCAGAATACCGCTCCTTCCGGGCTGCCATGTTTTTCACCATGGGCGTTTCTGGTGCGGGCCCCATCCTGCACAAGCTCGTCCTGTATCACGACCAGCCCGAGGCGGTCCACACGACCAGGTATGAGGTTCTGATGGGTGCGCTTTACGGGATCGGTGCCCTGGTGTACGCGCTGCGTGTTCCAGAGAGGTGGATGCCCGGCAAGTTTGACATTGCCGGCCACAGTCACCAGCTGTTTCACGTGCTGGTGGTGGCGGGGGCTTATACACATTACCGCGCGGGATTGGTTTATCTCGGGTGGCGGGACCTACAAGGATGCTAGAGATTTTACTTGCAGGGTAAAAAGGTGGCTGTATGGTTAAATGTTAATGTAAGAGAAATGATACTTGTCTTTATTGTCCAGTGTATAGTAGATTAGTAGTACCATAGTCCATAAATGAGTAGGAAATGTTCCTATCTAAACCAGCTATGATCAGAATCCTTTAATATAAAATTTGAAAGTTGATTAAGTAAAATGATGATATGTGTCACTTAAAGATGATTTAATTTTATGCCACATCAACCCTCCACGTGTCCTCCTCCATCGAGTGAAATCTGCGATTTCTTAGATTTGTTCAATGATTTACCAAGAGCTAAAGTAGAAACTTCCATCTTCATCCCGGATCCATCTCCGATGCAAGTCAACTAAAGGATCCATCTTCCATCTCCGCGAAGGAAAGCCTGCAAATTAGGTATGTTTCGTATTTTTTTTGGGTATTTATGTATGGTCGAGCAAAGTCCGATCTTCAGATTACGTTTCCTTTCCAGATTACGTCTTGAGAATAGGTTTCTTTCCAACATATTTTAAAAATTACATAAATCATTTTTTAAAAAAGAGATCGTTGGATTATAATAATGTTCAAGTATAAAAAAGATTACTATACATAATTTTGTAAGTAACTATTTTAATTTTATAATTTTAGTTAATTACAAGAAAATTTATACTTTATAGGCTTTTAGATGGTTTATCATTTAAATGTAAAAATATAATATAATATTTTTATTGGCTTTTAGAATATGATAATTGATTTAAGTAAATTATATAACGTAATTGATTAAAATAAAATTTTATTTCTGTTTGTAATATGATTAATTGAATTATATTATTTTATTTATTTGAATATAAAAAACAAAATGAAAAATAACTCTAAGTTAATACGGAGTATTCTATAAAACAAGAAGTGTCTAGATTATTTTTTAAAGGATCAACTGTTTAAATCAAATAAATTTTAAAAAATATTTTCATAGGCTTGAATAACTTCTTATTCAAACACGAAAAAAGAATTGCATGAGAGTTTGCCAAATGTATTTATAAATTTCCATTCAGAATCATAACATTGCTAATATGTTTTTTGTATTATTTTTTGTTTGAATTAATGCATTAGAGAATTGAAATTTCAATGTTTATTTAATTTATTTTTTTAAATCATACAATGCATAATTCAAGATTTGACAGCAAAGTTAACCGAGACATATAATCAATAATGTTATTCATGTTATTCAGACATTCCAATCTGTGTACCATATATACGTATGAGAGGTAAAGAACACTTGTTGTTTTTGGATTAAGAATTATATTTTAAGAAATATCCCTAGATAGAGGTAAAAAATTATTAAAATACCAAAATATGAGTCTTGAGTCATTTAATATCAAAATATTAGTATAATGACATGGTAATCTAAGAGTACACATTGAAGTGTGATGGAAAAGTGATAACAATAAGGCATGTGTTATAAAATAAAAAAGCACTATTTTTAAATTTGTAATCCCCCCCTTTAATGTATTAACTTTTAGCATGGATATATTAAGCCTTTACATTTTAGGTGGGATAGAAGCATTTTTTGGGTTGCGTAAAAAATTAAAATGGTAGTGTTTTGTGGAACGTATGAAGTATTATGTAACTTAATTCAATCAAAAGTTTATGTCTTACCGTATGAGTTCAAAAAGAATTTTACTGTGTTAGATCTAGCATGTACTCTCTCGTTACAAACAATTTTACTTGTTTGACATTTACATAATGAAATATTTACACTAAATAGCACTAAAACTTGAGTCATTTCTGTAAATAGTACTTAAATTATTTTATTCTCTAAATAGCATTTAATAATGTTAATAATGTCCAGTGATGGCGAATATTTGCTTGAATAATGACTAATGCATAATAACTAAAAATGTTACATTTGAAAGAAAAACACATGTGATGCTATTTAGAGAAAGTCATTATATTTTAGTGCTATTTAAGTAAATTCCTCTTACTCCCTCTGTCCCAATTTAAATTGACTGTTTGCTTTTTTTCTCCATCCCAAAATAAGTTGTCTGTTAGTTGTTATCGTAAACTTTTAAAAATAAAATACGTAAACTACCCCTAAAATAAGTCACCCTTCTTCACATTATCTTCTAATTCATAGTCACCCCTTCTAAAAAGTAATGACAATTTCGAAAAATTAATTCTATTTTTTTTCCTTAAATATACTCAAAAGTCAAAATAGACGATTTAAAACGGGACGGAGGGAGTTCAAAATTTAAGAAAACATATTGGGATATGTACTTGTTCGAATTTGTTTGGATGAAAAAAATTATGTGAGCCACATTTCATTAATAAAAAGTAAATAAAGTGAAAATTAACTTTAGAGAAATAAAAAAAATCTCTTCTGAACACCAAGTAAATTTTAATGACTTGTTTCTTGTGATTTATTACGTACTTTTCGTAATTGCCATGAGATCAAATTGGGGAAAAAATCTTATATAATCGTAATGCTTAGTATATTTTTTTAAATGATATTCTTAATTTATACAATTATACTCTATTTTATAAAAAAATCTACCATCCAAAATTTTAGTTTGAAAAAGATCTTATTGGCCCATAGAGTAGTGGGTAACGATCGTACGCTGTAAATTTTTGTATGTACCAAAAATAAAGATTTTATTATCTATTTATCAATTTCTACTATTAAAGGCCCAATGCTTTAAGAGAGTTAAGGGAGTACTTTTCAAATATCAAATTCGTTGAGATAAAATCCATTGAAATTAGATCAAATCAATTCAAATTATATTATATCAACTCCATTGAGATCATATTTAAAAAAATTAAAAAAATAGTAAAATCTACCTATATATAAAGGCAGCTGGAAAATTTTGCCGCCTAAAATCTTGGGCCTAATTTGGAAGGAAACATGGGCCGGATATTATTTGTAAACTATTGTTTTGGGCTAATTCAAGTAAGCAAAAAATTACTCCGTAGATGATTTAATTTAAAATCTTCTCAAATGTGATTGAAATTTAAAATTAACTGTAAAAATGAGAGCTGCAAGGTCTATAATAATAATAATAATAATAATAATAATAATAATAATAATAATAATAATAATAATAATAATAATAATAATAATTACTAATAATAGTATTATTACTCCCTCTGTCCCTAAATATTTGCAATGTTTGCTTTTTCAGCATCGCGGAAACTTTTGTTTATTTCTACGTTTTCATTGGTTATTTGATAAAATAAAATATTCTTGACACCTCTTATTTCGAAAAACTTTTTATGTAGTTTTTTGATATGTAAATTTTATTTTTTTAATTCTATACCAATATGTAAATAAAATGAATTAAAAAAAATTGATATTTTACCTCGAGAATATAAGTGTGACAAATATTTAGGAACGGAAGGAGTATTATTTTACTACAGCATAACAATAAAATTAGTAATAATTACATTTAATATTAAAGGAGCAAGAAATTTGTCATATACTCCGTAGTTTTTTTATGTACCCACCCCAATGGAGAGAGATGACACCTCACTTGAGTCTCTCGAAGCACATAATATTCCAATTTCATACTCTTCTAAAATAGTTGAGGCAACAACAAATGTCACTATAACTATACAGAAACTTTTAAGCACTGTCTCTCAATTTTGTGTGCACCATCTTCAAATCTGGCGATCAGTGTATATATAGTACCTGAAATTATAAATTTATATAAGTGTGTTGGTCAGTTAGATATAAATTTAAGGAAAGAATGAAATAAAAAATCTAAATGTAGTTGTTATTTAAATATTGAAAATGAGTAATACACTAACTGAAGAACAACCACATTTAATATCCTGACGGTTCAAAAAAAGCGACGAGGTAAAGAACCGTAAAGAAACCCTCGAAGGAGCTTATATATCGCTCACCTAAAAAAATTAATTACATATTTACATTAACATAAAAAAAATTTATAACTTATTCTTCAGAACTCGGACTTCCATCTGTGGTTGCATTCATGTAATGCTCCGATTCGAGTTGGTACGATGACTCTTGAGCCCGACGTCTTGCCAAGAGCCAATCTTGGTTGCAAACCAGTGTTTCAAGAGATTCAGCGTTAAGACAACTTCGGTAGTCGGTTAGAATGTTGCCGCCAGCACTGAATTCTCGTTCAACTGCTACGGTTGATACTGGGACGGACAACACTTGTCTTGCTAGCACGCCGAGACATGGGAACATGTGTTCGTTCCGCTTCCACCATCCGAGCACGTCAAAATCGACATCGTCGTCATCGTAATCGCATGGCACGCCCTGGTACATAGCAAGTTCGTTGTGCGAGCTTACTGTTGTACCACTTGAACTCGTCGAAGACTGGGCACGTTTCCCTTTCTTTACAAAAAGGCCACCGACTATGCCGGCAAAACTTTTTTTTGATTTCGGGGGCAGAGGTGGTGCTGTTTCTTCTTGTACAGTACCGTATAACCCTTGATATTCCTCAAACAAATCCTCAAAAAGAGTTATAGCATTATCTCTTTCATTTTTCCATTTTACTAAATAGGTGTAGTAATAACTATTTTTATCTAAAAAACAACTGTAGTAATACTCAATTAGAATTTTAAAATTTTCAATCTTAAATCGTGGATCACAAATAATACCTATTTTATAAATATCAGGAATGTACAAATAATAAGTACACCATTTATCTCTCATAGGAGAGACATAAGGATACAAATCTGGATCAGCCATACTTTCACAAAAACATGTTGCGATTGTAATACACTCTTTAAAAAATGTATTTGTAGTTGGTTGGTAAACATGAGAAAAAGTAAGAGTTGTGTTATTAAAAACTTCTAATACGGCATTCAACTTTTCAACAATAACAAATTCAAAAGGATTAATGATTATACGAAGTTCATCCCTAAAAAATTCAGCAAGTTCCTCTTTATATCCACGAACCGTCTACCGGACTCCCTCGACATTTTAATATATATTTTTTTGATATTAAAATATTATATTACTTTTGCAAAAATTAAAAAAATTTCGAAATTTTATATATTAAAATTTCGAAAATTTCAAAAAATAAAGAATATATTTAAATTATTTAAAGATTAAAGAATATATTTAAAAATTAATAATATTTAAAATTTTGAAAAATTTGAAAAATTTTCGAAATTTTATATATTAAAATTTTGAAAATTTCAAAATTTTAAGGCATAAAATTTTTATATTATTATATGAATATTAAATGTATAAAAATTAAATAGAGATAATAAGATTGAGAGATTGATAAATTGAGAGAATGAGAGGATTGAGAGATGGATTGAGAAATTGAGTGATTTTTTATGAAAAAAATAAGATAATTTATAGAAAAAACTTGGTCCCCCCTCCCCCACCTCAACGGCTAAATAGCCGTTTGAGGTGTGCCCCCCACTTTTTTTTTTTAACTTTTTGCATTTCAAATCAAAAAAAAAAAATTATACCGGAACCGGACCGGTACCGCCGGAACCGGTACCGAAAGTGGCGGTACCGGTTCCCGGAACCGGTGACACGGCGACCTTGCCGGTGACGGTGGCGGGTACCGGCGGTACCGTTGCCGGTGACGGTACCGTACCGGTACCGTGTCCACCCCTATTTGTGAATACTTTTATATTCATATACAAAAATTGAAACTCAAACAAAAGAATAATTTACACATCATAGAACTTGAACTAATTTTTTTTTTAAAATTATTATTATGTGAAGGAATATAAAAATATTACTCCGGGGTATTATTTTTATAATATTTTAGTATATATGTTCGGTATGGGATTTTCGGTATGAGACGTCACCTCGTACCGTTCCCGAATACCGTACCGACCATTCTTCCTTCTCGGTACTTTCTCGGTTCGGTATTTTTCGATTCGATATTCTCAGTTTTTTCGGGAAATTTCGGTATCTCGGTTCGGTACGATTCGATTCCTTCTCGGTACTTTCTCGGTTCGGTATTTTTCGATTCGATATTCTCAATTTTTTCGGGAAATTTCAGTATCGATTTGGTATTTGCTAACCCCTAGGATTATGTTATTCGGTTGAGAGGGCCTACTTTATATATGGATATACCGTAGTATGGTCCTCATATTTATTTATGGCTGAAAGGTGTCGGTACCAAAAAGCACGTGTCCATCGCCGGAGAATCTCGGGCCCACTGTCACCGTAACGTTCAGAAAACCCTTCTGTTCACGTTTAAAACCCTTTCACCGCCGGCGACGAAAAGGTGTTCATCTCGAACACCTCTTTCTATTTTCGTCACTCTCAGTTATTTACTCTTTTTTCTTTGTCTTCTTTCTCCGAAATCCGCCCTTAAGATCTCACTCGTTCATGAAGAATACACCTTAACATGTATTCGGACTCGGGCCGGACTCTAATGGCTTCTTCTTCCAAGAACAGGACCAAAACAGGGGTTTTCTCCGAGGCCTTCATTTGCACCGGCGGCACACTCTTCGCCTTCCTTCTAGTTTGGACCTTGTGGTCTTTCATTTCCCCCAACCCGGTTTTCAGTTCCGGGTCCCCGAACAGATCTGCCGGAAGATTGAGCTCCGCCGCCGGGAATTGCTTCGGGTTGGGGCAGGGGTTTGACCTGAGGTACGACCCGCCGGCGAGGAATTTCTATGACGACCCGGATCTGAGTTATACCATAGACAAGCCGGTGAGGAATTGGGACGAGAAGAGGAGAGAGTGGCTGAAGCAACACCCTTCCTTCATTCCCGGGTCGGAGAACCGGGTTCTCGTGGTGACCGGTTCGCAGGCGACGCCGTGCAAGAACCAGGTCGGCGACCACTTGCTGCTCCGGCTGTTCAAGAACAAGGTGGACTACTGCCGGATCCACGGCCACGACATCTTCTACAACACCGTCCTCCTCCAGCCCAAGATGTTCTCCTTCTGGGCCAAAGTCCCGGCGGTCCGAGCAGCGATGCTGGCTCACCCGGAGGCCGAGTGGATCTGGTGGGTCGACTCGGACGCCGCCTTCACCGACATGGACTTCAAGCTCCCGCTCGACCGGTACAAGGGCCACAACATGGTGGTCCACGGCTGGACGGACATGATCGAGAAGAGGAGCTGGACCAGCGTCAACGCCGGCGTGTTCTTGATCCGGAATTCCCAATGGGCCATGGATTTCATGGACGTCTGGGCCAAGATGGGCCCACAGTCCCCGGAATACGACCGGTGGGGCAAAACCCAGAGGGAGACATTCAAGGACAAGACATTCCGGGAATCGGACGACCAGTCCGGCCTGATTTACCTGATTTTAAACGAGAAAGAGAAGTGGGGGAGCAAAATATACGTGGAGAGTGAGTTTTACTTCGAGGGGTACTGGCTGGAAATCGTGGGGAGGCTGGACAACGTCACCGACATGTATCTCGGGGTGGAGAAGAGGGCGAGGGAGCTGCGGCGGCGACACGCCGAGAAGGTGACGGAGAGCTACGGGAGGCTGTGGGAGGATTACCTCAAGGACGCCGGGTACGGGAGGCACGGGTGGAGGAGGCCGTTCATCACGCACTTCACCGGATGTCAGCCGTGCAGCGGGGACCACAACCAGATGTACTCCGGCGAGACATGCGGCGATGCTATGCACAAGGCGTTGAACTTTGCGGACAACCAGGTGCTTAGGAAGTATGGGTTTATGCACAGGGATCTGATGGACACCGCCACCGTCTTGCCGTTGCCGTATGATTTCCCGGCGTAGGCCGCCGGAATCTGTACTTTCTTCTTTCAAGCATAAAAGTATGATATTTATTGTTATGTTGATGATTACTCCGTATTATGTATGGAAATTAGACTCCGTAGCAAAACTATATTGCCCCTTGTTTGTCTCCGGCCTCTTCTTTTTCTTTCTTCTTCCAGAATTCAATTGGATGTCTGTATTGCTGCAACTAAATTCACCGGCACAGTTTAGAAGAAGAATCTAATTAATCAATCAATCAATCAGGACGCTTTGATCCACAGATTAAGACTCCACACTTCAATATTTTGACTGTTCGATTCATGGTAATGTTATTTTGTTTAGCCCAATTTTATTTAAAAAAGCACAACTTTATTAAATAAGTAATGATTTCAGTTAAAAATAAATAAAAAATGTTTAAAAAGATCATAAACATAAAGAATGAAATATATACTTTTTTCTAAGTATGTAGAAGATTATCTGCAGTGATTTTTTAGATATATGATAAGTAATCCTAAGATATATCCCAAACCATTTGTTTGTGATTTCTAAGTAGAAATATTTACACTAAATAGCACTAAAACTTAAGTCATTTCTTTAAATAGCACCTAAATTGTAACTTACCAAATTTTAATAAAAAATTACGCTTTCCAATAATGTAACTTACCTTTTTGCTATTATAGTTTCGGACAGTTTAAAAATGACAGTTATTTATTCTTACCATAATTTCGGACGCTTTCCAATCAGTACTCATAATAACGTTGGTTAATTATTACCATGTAATACGTTGATTCCAATTTTAATAAAGTAAAATTGTATTAACTTCAATACGTTAATTATTATAAAAATAATTATTATATTAACTTCACGTTTTCCATTTTATATTACTATAATTTCAAACACTTACCATTTAATTTCACGATTGCCAAATGTAATAGTCATACTTCATGCACGGGTAAAAAATGAACACTATATTTTCGGACACTTACCATTTATATAGCACTCTAAGAGCATTAAAATACTCTAAATAGCAGTGTTATATGTTTCGTACATGTAATTCCGATTTTGTCCTTTAATTAAACAGCAAATGTTCATTATTCACTGCCAAAAAAATTGATTATTTTGGCAGTGTGGTTGTTCACTCGTAATTGTGTAGTGGAGTGTGGTTTTTTATATGTGAGTTTTTAATGTGGCAGTGTAAAATGGATATATGTTGTTATATCTTGCGGCAGTGTGTAAATGTATTATTGTGTTCCTTAATTTCATGTTGTAGTGTAATGTCCATTGATTTATGTGGCAGTGATTTCATGCATTAATTCTACACTGTCAAAAAATGTATGACTATTTTCATTTTTGAATTCCACACTGCCCAAAAAATGTATAGCTCTTTTTATGTATGAATTCCACACTACCACAATGCCAAAAATGTATATGATTGTTTTTATTTATGAATTCCACACTGCCCAAAAATGTATGACTGATTTCATGAATAATCTATTACACCCAAACACACTGGCCAAACATGGGCTTGGCTTTTTTTGGTCTTTCTTGATTTTGTATAATGTTAGAAGATGTTAGTATTAGACATATGCTGAATTTCATTTATGTGGTACTGAAAAGAAATGGATAATGAAGGTATTATGTTGTAAATTTTAACACTTTGTAAGGAGTATACTCTGCAACATTATGTAAAATCGTGCAACATAGCACACTGGCCAAAACATAGGACATAACACACTGCCAAAAAGTATACCTAGATCACAAGCATTCTACACTGCCAACAATATTTGAGCTTACACTTCATACTTTGTTTATTAAAGTTATTCAAGCACTAGTCATTTTGGTGATTTTTTGTGTCCGCTTCCAATGGAACTCAATGAATAATTTATTACATTGGGATTTTTAGATATAAATCTCATTCGACCAAAACACACTAGGCAAACATGGTCATAGGACATTTCCAAAAAGTGTAGCTAGAAGTTGATTATTCCACACTGTCAAAAAAATATCAGCCCTATTCAGTAACACGTTTCCATAACGAACTCTTGAATGTTCAAACCCAATAGTCATAGAACGAAGCACATGACTTTTGCACAATATGAAATTTAATTCATAATTCATAACATTGACAGTTTTATATGTATGTATAATTTCACTTCCATATTATTAATGGAAGTTAATGAAGTACATACAAATATGTTTAGCTCGCTAACTTTTATACACTGCCATATTTTCACTCTTGTCTGCCACATTATATATAGAAAACAAATTCACTGCCAAAAAGTGTTTGCATAACATGATCAATCTGTACTGCCCATATATTTATAGCCACCATATTGATTAACACATTTCATAACAATTTCTTTCATGGTAAAACCCCATTGTCATAAAATCAACCACAAGCTGTTTGCACAATATGAAAGTCAAATAATAATTTATAACATTGGTAGTTTTATATGTAAGTCAAATTGTCACCACTTGTTTATAAAATTTTTTATGTAGTTTTTTTAATATATAATTCCTATTTTTTAATTATACAATAATTTTTACTTATATTGATTTGAAAATAACTTCAATCAAACATCGTAAATCGAATAAGAGCCCTGTTTTGGGATGAAGGAAGTATTTATAATTGGCATATTTTTATGATATAATTTTGATATATTGTATTTTTATTATATATTTATTCAAAACTACATTTAATTGATTGATGAAAGAATTTGATAAAAAAAAAGTACTATGCCACTATGCACAAAGTATACATTATGTGAGTCCAAATTTGATATAGGAGTTGAAAGAGGAATTGAAACAATTGATAGTGGGATAGATAAAAGGGATTGATAACATAAAGGGTATGATTGGAAGAGATTGACAACATAAATAGCTAATTTGGTAAAAAAAACAATAAGCAGTGCTAAATGCGTAGTATTGGATGAGTTAGAGTGCTACGTAGGGTGATTTTTTTATGTAATAGTCATACTTCATGCACGGGTAAAAAATGGATACTATAATTTCGGACACTTACCATTTATATAGATAATAATTAAACGGAGTAATAATTATTATATTTTTTGGTTATTACCTTTCTTGCTATTAAACATAAATATAAATATGTATATTTAAAGGGTTTTACCATATTAATTTTTTTTCAAAACTGTATGTATAGTTATTCTTACCATAATTATAATATACTATAATCATACACACATTTTTATATAACCTAGTCACACGGTAATAATATAATTCTATAATTATGGTAAGAATAATCATACACATGTTTTAATAGCATTGATTGGCGTGTATTAAAGTTTATAAATAATTTTTCTCTATTTTATAAATATTTTTTTATAACTTACCTTTCTTGCTAGTATAAATTTAGACACTTTAAAAATGACGGTTAATTATTATAAATATAATATAATAATTATATTTCTAAAACATAAATTTTATATTAATATAATTTCGGACACTTACCACTTTAAGTTCACATTACCATATGTAATGACCATATTTTTTGGGCGGAGAAACGCAATATTGACTCTATGTCTTTTTAAATAAAGTATGAATTTTTTATAACTTACCTTTCTTGCTAGTATAAATTTAGACACTTTAAAAATGACGGTTAATTATTATAAATATAATATAATAATTATACTTCTAAAACGTAAATTTTATATTACTATAATTTTGGACACTTATCATTTTAAGTTCACATTACCATATGTAATGCCAATATTTTTTGGGTGGGAAAACGCAATATTGACTCCATGTCTTTTTAAATTAAGTGTGGATATTCTAAAATTTAATCCAGACGTCAAAAATATAGACCATAAAATATTAGGTCTGGTCCGACCAGATTACCTGATCTACTCTCATGACAAGAAAATATCGAAGTTTTTAGCAAATACTCCACCCGTCCCAAAATATAAGCAAAACTCTACTATTTAAAAATCTCGGGAATTTTTATTTATTTTCACATTTTCATTGATTATTTGATAGAATAAAATATTCTTGTCACCACTTGTTTTGTAGAACTTTTGACGTAGTTTTTAAATATGTAAGTTTTATTTTTCATTTGTAGACCATTCTTTAAATAAAATGGATTGAAAAAATTCAAAAAAATAATTGAAGAATTGTATTTTCCTTAGATTAATTATGTGAGGAGTACATGTATATATATACAACATCTCAATCCTAATTATGGTAGGAGAGGTATTCTAGGAAAGCTATACAAGTATGGAAACAAATCATAATACAATAATATTAAATATATTTAATATATTTAACATGCTCCCGGCTACGTCGGATGTGCTGGGGGTCGGATACCCAAGCTTTCTCTGAAGTCCAGAAATAAAAGAGAGGGCAGTCCTTTTGTGAAGATGTCGGCGAACTGAGAGGATGAAGGAACATGAAGGACTTTGATCTGCCCAAGGGCCACTTTATCGCGTACAAAGTGTATATCAACCTCGACGTGCTTGGTGCGTTGATGTTGCACCGGATTTGATGATAGGTAGACAGCACTAACGTTGTCACAGAAGACGAGTGAGGCGCGACGAAGTGGGTGTTGCAGCTCAAGAAGTAGATTCCGGATCCAGCGGGTCTCTGCAACTGCATTGGCAACGGCCCGATATTCTGCCTCGGCACTAGAACGAGAGGTGGTGGCCTGGCGTTTGGAAGACCAGGAAACGAGGTTGTCGCCCAGAAAAACACAATAACCTGATGTGGAGCGTCTGGTGTCAGGGCAGCCAGCCCAATCAGCATCGGAGTAAGCCTGTAAATAATCGGTGGCGGATCGTGTCAGATGGATCCCGTGAGTGGCAGTGCCACTGAGATAGCGAAGAACTCGCTTCATGGCAGTAAGATGTGCATCGCGTGGTGCATGGAGGTGTAGGCAGAGCTGCTGAACTGCATATGTGATATCAGGACGAGTGAAGGTGAGATACTGCAGTGCACCGAAAATGGACCTGTAAAAGGACAGATCGGGTAGCGCTGAGCCGGCTGTGCTAGATAGTTTTGCCTTCGTATCCACCGGGGTAAAGATGGGGCGGCAAGAGACCATCCCTGCCCGCTCGAGAATATCATGAATGAACTGAGTCTGGTGGAGGAAGAGGCCGGTGGCTGTGCGCTGGACATTGATCCCAAGAAAGAAGTGCAGATCACCCATGTCTGTCATGGAGAATTCGGCCTTAAGTTGCTGAATGAGACTCTGAAGCAGTGCCGGGGAGGATGCCGTGAGTACGATGTCATCGACATACAAGAGCAGATAGGCCGTTCCCACGGGCTGTGAGAAAATGAATAGGGAAGTGTCGGCCTTGCATCCTCGGAAGCCGATGGTCTGTATGAAACCTGCAAATCTGTGGAACCAAGAGCGTGGTGCTTGCTTAAGACCATAAAGGGCCTTCTTGAGTTTGCATACATAATGAGGGCGACTGGGATCCTGAAACCCAGAAGGCTGGCTGGCATAAACGGTCTCCAGTAGTTGGCCATGAAGAAACGCATTTTTGACATCAAGTTGGTGAATGGGCCATCCACGAGACAGAGCAAGGCTGAGTACGATACGAACAGTGGCAGGCTTGACAACGGGGCTGAAGGTCTCGTCATAATCAACGCCAAAACGTTGGTTGAAACCACGAACCACCCAACGGGACTTGTACCAGGATTACTCACCTGAGGGGCCAAATTTGTGTCGGAAAAGCCATTTACCGGTGATAAGGTTTTGGGAGGGGGAAGGGGGCACTAATTCCCATGTATCATTCTTAATCAAGGCATTAAATTCATCACACATAGCAGCGTGCCAGTTTGGATCTTTTAGTGCACTACGGTAGGTTGGGGGTAAGGGGGAGATGGGGACAGAAGTGTTGAGATTAAGGATTTGTTTAGGGTAGAAAATGCCGGCTTTGGAGCGGGTTTGCATGGGGTGGTTGTTGGGTGCCGGGTTGGGTTGCTGGGCCGTGGGGGATGCGGGTTGGGGGGGTGAGGTTTGTGGGCCGTGGAGGGCTGGGAGGAGGAGAGGGGGTTGGGCTGGGGGTGGGTTGGGCCTGGCAGTGGGTGGGGGGCGAGGAAGTAGGCTGGGAGGCTGCCGAGGTGGGGAGATGGGCCGAGGGGGGGCTGGCAGGGGATCGGGCAGTGGGGAGGGGGCTGGGGAGGGGGGCTACCGTGGGAGAGGTGGCGGGATGGGTGAGGGGGAGGTGTTCGTCATCGGTGGAATCCAAGAATTGAAGATCGGGAGGGGTGAGGGGGTGAGCATATGGAAAGGTGTGTTCGTCAAAGACAACGTGGCGGGAGACAATGATTTTATTTGTTTCAAGATCAAGACATCTGAAACCACGTTGGTTCGAGGGATAGCCAAGGAAGATGCAGCGGGTAGAGCGTGGTGCAAGTTTATGGGGAGTGGTGGCTGAGATGTTGGGGTAACAGAGACATCCAAACACGCGAAGGTGGGAGTAGTGGGGGGGGGGGTGAGTTGTAGAGAACAGAGTGAGGAGTGCGATTGTTTAAAGTGGTGGTGGGTAGGATGTTGAAAAGATGGGCAGCCATGTACAAGGCTTCGACCCAGAATTCAGGGGGGAAGTTGGGCTTGGAAGAGGAGTGAGCGGACGGTGTTATTGATTGTGCGAATGGTTCGTTCAGCACGTCCGTTTTGTTGACTCGTGTGAGGGCAAGAGAAGCGGAAAATAATGCCTAAGGAGTTAAAAATATTTTTAAGAGGGGAGTTTCTGTATTCAGTTCCGTTGTCGCTTTGAACAGCTTTGATTGTTGTGTTAAAATGATTTTTCACATATGCCATAAAAGAATTTAAGTGAGTGACAACATCACTTTTATGTCTTAAAGGAAACACCCACAGATAATGAGAAAAATCATCCAACAACAACATATAAAACTTAAAACCAGTAATGCTTGGCACATGAGATTGCCATAAGTCTGTATGTAAAAGTTGAAACGGAAAATAAGAAACTCGACTAGAAGGGTAAAATTGGAGGCGCACATGCTTTCCCAACTGACATGCATGACAAAGAGTTTGTTGATAATTTTTAAATAAAGAAAAATTATGAGAGACTCCATGAAGGACTGCAGGACTTGGATGGCCGAGACGACGATGCCAGGTTTGATGATCTACGGATGAGACGTGCGCTTGGGCTGGTTCTGGTTGGCCTACAGGGTAGAGGGGACCCACATTATTGGACCGATGCGTCACGGTCCCCGTCTGACGATCATTCACAGAAAAGCCATGAGCATCAAATTCAACAGTGCAGTTGTTATCATGAGTGAGTTTGCGAACAGAGATAAGATTGTGGGTGATATGAAGGGAAACTAAGACATTATTTAAATAAAGGGGAGGGGTGGTTGGGAGGGTGTGGGTGCCAACCGCCGTAGTGTGAACTTTAGATCCATTACCAACAGTGATATAATGTGGTGAAAATAAAGCTTGAGAAGAGACATGAGAAAGAGTACCTGGGTTTGAGGCGATGTGGTGTGTGGCACCGGTATCCATGAGCCAAGTGGGTTCTCGGAGTGACATGGTGTCAAAGCTGTAGGCTAGGGCTGTGGGTGTGGGGGGGGGGGTAGGAGGGGGGTAGGCTGCGGGGTGGGGTTGGGGTGAAACTACCGTAAGGCTGGGGTGAGGTGACGGGTAGGGGGGCAGGGCTGGGGGTTGGGTAGGTGTATAGTAGGCATGGGCTGGATAGGGTAACGGGTAGGGGGTGGGGTTGGGCCGGGGGCCTAGCACCCCGGGGCTAGGGTTTGGGTAGGGTGAGTTCCAGGAATGTTGGGCGTCTGTAGGTGGTCGTTGTCTCGAACCGCCGTTTGAGCGCCCTCGACCGCGACCCCGATTGCCGTTGCCACGCCCTTGTCCACGTCCATAGCCTCCACGCTGTCCAGAGGAGGAGCCATCGCCATAATTGACGCCAAAGATCCGGTCTCCACTGCCGCCGTGAGGAGGGCCACGACTGCCACCGCCGCCGAGCTGGTTGCCGCTGAAGCTGCCGGCGCCCCGACCTGCCAGCAGGGCCGTGCTGCTGGTTTCGCCCAGTGGAGTCCTCTGTCGGTCGAGAAGGAGAAGGACCGACCGCACTTGAAGAAAATTCGGCAAAGGATCCTGAAATTGGAGAAACGGCGTTTGGGCTTGTAAATCGTCGGGCAGACCGCGCAGCATCTGGAGTACTAGTTGGTGCTCAGACACAGGAGCATCAACGTCAACTAACCAATCTGCAATATTCCTGAGCTCTTGACAATATGTAGCCATAGGGGTAGATCCTTTGACGGTGGTGCGAAATTGATGCTCGAGTTGCATGGCTCGAGCGTGCTTATTGTCGTGAAACAAATCATGAATCATCTTCCAGAGGGCAGATGCAGTAGAGACAGAAGAGAGAACAAGATCAGACACCTCATCTGTGATGGTGGAGAGAATCCATCCCTGAAGAATAGCATCAAGTTGGAACTATTCGTCGTCGTCGTCGGAGATGGGAGCAATAGAGCCATTGAGATAGCCATGGAGATTGAACCGCCGTGCAAGAAGGAGAAACAAGCGGCTCCACTTTTTATAGTTTGGTTGAGAAAAACTGAGTTGAATTGGAACATGAAGTTTGACATTTGAGACGGAGAAAGCAAGATGGGGAGGTTTTGGGCTAGAGGATTGAGATGTGATCTCACTGTCCGTCATGGTGGAGGAGGAGGAGCCGGCCGAGAGAGGAGGGAGGAGGTGCGGCGGCGCTGCTGCTCGGCAGAAGGGGGAGGCCGAAACTAGAGGGAGAGAATTTTAGGGTTTTTGGTGTGGCTCCGATACCATGAGGAATTGTATTTTCCTTAGATTAATTATGTGAGGAGTACATGTATATATATACAACATCTCAATCCTAATTATGGTAGGAGAGGTATTCTAGGAAAGCTATACAAGTATGGAAACAAATCATAAGACAATAATATTAAATATATTTAATATATTTAACAATAATTCGTTTAGCGTAATGTTGCTTATATTTTGGGACGGATGGAGTATAAGAATAGCATACAATTTTTTTAGCACAATATTATACTATTAAAAGTGAAATTTGTACTAAATAATACTAAAAAATATATCTATTTCCAATATAATACCTAAAAATTTTTATTCCATAAATAGTACTTGAAAAATGCTTAGTGAAGGTGGACATTTATTTTGAATAATGTCCAGTAATGTAGATATTTACTTTGAAATTAGCGAGTTTTGGGTTGTCGTTAAGTTGCTAGCGACGGGTTAACAGAGACGCATGTTTTGTGCAACAAAATGAAAGTTGAGATTATTTTTGTTTTTTTTTAATTTTAAAAATTAATTTCTACCTCCATTTCTTTTTTTAAAAAATATTAGTTTTATCTTAGAAAAAATTAAAAAAAATATAAAAAATAACTAAAATGAGAAAAATAATTAAAACCATACAAAATTAATGAAATAAATAAGTTAATCAATAGAAATCAAATTGAAACTGATAAGGAAATAAAATAAATATATATGGAGTGGTGGTTTTTAACATTTTACGTAATATACACAGTCTTAATGTACTACTTATTTTTTGAAAGAATAGAGTCATCGATAAAGTTAGAATTATTCTAGATATTCTTTTCTAAATATAAGTAGTAGTACATTAATACTTTGTATAATGCCTAAAATATTAAACCCACTGCTCCATATTTTTATTTTCTTATTATCAGTTAATTTCAAGTTAGTTTCTATTGATTACCTCATTTATTTTATTAATTTTGTATCGTTTTAGTTACTTTTCTCATATTTTTATTTTTTATATATATTGTTTTTATTTTTTTTAAAATAAGACTAATCTTTAAAAAATAAAAAGAAATGAATAAATGATGGTGGTAGAAAGTAATTTTAAAAATTTAAATGAAAATTTCAAAAAAAATTTAAAAATGAAAAATCATCAAAAATAATCTCAATTTTAATTTTGTTGCGCAAAATAGTCGTTCCCGTTAATTTGCTATTAGAAACTTGACAATAATCTAAAGCTCACAAATTTCATTAAAATTAGGATTGGTATGCATTACAGTGAAAAGTAAATTTTTTTTTGAAAGTTGAAGTAAAATTGGAATTATTCTGAATAATTTTTCTATTATTAAAATACAACTATTTATCAAATAATGACTACAATTTCTAACGCTAACGCTAGAAATTATCTGCACTGTTAAAATTTTATCTAAAACACTTACGCTAATCTCTAACGCTATTCCCATACAAGCCTTATATGGAGTATAATTAGAAATAGAGGTGAGATATTAGGGAGACCGAAACAAATACTCCGTACCATTTTCATTTTTTAGTCAACATTTCTATCTTAACGTACACATCATTTTCCATTTCAAGTGCTTTTCTTTTTCAGCTACAAATGCAAAATGTTTCCCAAAACCCAAAACTCCCTAAACAAAGAAATCTCCGCAAGATAGAGACTTTCTCCGCCAATGGATATCGCCCCGATTCGTCCTTGCCGGTATGCCCTAACTCCACATTGCTCCAGGGGTCTTTCTGATCTGGGTCTCAATTATTTTCCCTGATCTTCCAGATCTCTGAAATTGAATTTCATTGGCTGTGCACTGTTACTGTAGAGTGTTTTTATCTGTATGGGTCTGTCTTTGACCAGAAAAAGAGAGGATCATCAAAAAAGCGAGTCGCGAGTGAGATAGGGAGAATAAAGGGCCGTCCCCTTCCAAGGAGAGAGTCCCTGTGCGAGATTCTTGATACCTCCATTGCAGCTCTTGCTTTTCTATTTCATCACATTTCTCTGCAATTTTTGAGTTACAGAGGTTGTGTTTTGGTGGGGGCTTGAGCTGATTCACAATGCCTATGTATATGCCCTCTGGGAGGGGCGGCGCGGTAGGTTTTGAAGGTGGCGGTGATACCCACGTTCTAGATCTGGACACGGCGGTCAAAGATGGAGTCTTGGGCGGCGGCGGCGGCGGTTTCGATGGGCCTGTCGAGTTCGGGGAGAAAATGGATCTGAAGAAGGTGATTAGGGAGCTGAATTTGTCCGAGGTTCCGTCCGTCTTCATCTGCCCAATCTCTCTCGAACCTATGCAGGACCCAGTGACCCTTTGCACTGGCCAGACTTACGAGAGGTCGAACATCCTCAAATGGTTCAGTTTAGGGCACTGCACTTGCCCTACAACCATGCAGGAGCTCTGGGATTTCACAGTCACCCCCAACAAGACCCTTCACCATCTCATCTGTTCTTGGTTCCTGCAGAAGCACCAGCAAGTGAGGAAGAAATCCCAGGATGTTTCTGGAAGGGCAATGGAGATTCTTGAAACCTTGAAGAAAGTCAAAGGCCAGTCAAGGCTCCAGTCCCTCACAGACCTCCATTTGGTTGTTTCATCTCACCCAACTGCTAGAAAGACTGTGGTTGATGAAGGTGGGGTCCCACTTCTTTCCTCATTGCTCGGCCCTTTCACCTCCCATGCTGTTGGTTCACAGGTTGCTGCCATTCTTGTTCATTTGAACCTGGACTCAGAATCAAGAAAGATTCTGATGGAACCTTCCAAGATTTCTTTGCTAGTGGACATGTTGAATGAAGGCTCTACAGAAACAAAGATCAACTGTGCCAGATTAGTCAAACTGGTAATGGAGGGAAGTGATTTCAGGGTGGAAATGGTGTCAAGTCACAGTCTTTTAGCTGCACTGATGAGGCTAGTGAGGGACAGACGGAACCCGTCCGTCCACTCCCACGGACTCCAACTCCTGGAACTGATTTGCTCGCACGAGCAAGTCAGAGCCCTAATCGTCAGGATCGGAGCGATTCCTCAACTGGTCGAATTGTTGCCGGGCATGAACACGGATTGCCTGGAACTTGCATTGTTGATCCTGGACATGCTATCATCCGTGCCCGAAGGGAGAGCGGGCTTGAAGGAGTGCCCGAACGGGATACAGACAATGGTGAGGCTGCTTATGATGGTTTCCGAGAGGTGCACGCAGCACGCGCTCTCCATCTTGTGGTCCGTGTGCATGGTGGGGCCCACGGAGTGCTCGTCCGTTGCGGTGGAGGCCGGGCTGCTGGGGAAGCTGCTGCTCGTTATACAGAGCGGGTGCAGCCCAGGATTAAAGCAGCAGTCTTCTGAGCTTTTGAAGCTCTGCAGTTTGAATTACTCCGACACCGTTTTCATATCCAAGTGCCGGCTTAACCGGACGATACAATGAAGGAGGAGAGTGTTAATTTGGTTTGGGTAAGAAGAATTCAAACCCTTAGTACATAAAGTTTGAAGAGGAGGGTAAACAAAAATGTGGACAAAACTGCCCCTCCTCCTCCCTGTCCCTGTTAAAAGTTCAATGTTTATTATGATGGCAACACCATCAATATGGGCTTCCTGCAGAAAGTTTTGAATAAAATGGAGAAAGTGAATTGCCTATGCTCTTTAGACTCTAGCTATATAGGAAGCCATATTTTACATTGTATGCATTGTTTTAGGAGATTGCAATTACAATTGTAATTTGTTAACATGTTGCTTTCATCCTTGGTGATGCATGAACACATCCAAATTTCCCCATATGTAATATAATGATTGTATCTTATAAGTTATAAACAACCTTTATAAAAAAAACAAAGAAAAGTCTTAGAAGTTAGAACTACACAGAAAAAGTCTTTTATTTTGAGTTGTGAACAAGAATTATGTGTAACTTAATTGGTCTCATGTGTTAGCTTTCATTTTATTTTCTATAAGACTATAACTATACATGCTTTGAAAAAGAGGCATAGCTGGGAAGACATTGTTTAACTCGTTGATAAGAATTGTTGAACGAGATACTCGAGTTTGATTCATGACAAAAGTTAGAACTTCACTTGTTGGGCATGTTTGGGAATAACATTAGATATTAGTGTTAACATTTTGAAAAATCTATCTACGAACAACGTTTAGACGTTAACGTTTTCAAAGTTAATCTGTATCGTTAAAATTTTATCCAAAACGGTAATACTAATCGAAAACATTATTCCCTGACGTTATTCCAAGACGGATCCTTATATGCTTAGGGATGGGGTTTTCCATTAAAACAGACAAACCCCAAGTGGGAAGGGGGTGTGTGCTTTAAAAGAGAGAAAGACTGGTCTCACACTTTGGTCAGTTCTGAATTATTATTATTTTTTAAAAGAGAGAAATGGCTGACCTGACTATGAGTACATGGCTCTTCTGCTTTCTGTGTTTTTTTATATATTCGAAACAGGTGTGGATTCAGAAAAATAAGTGATCCCCCCTGCCCCCACTGCCCCTACCTTGATGAGCTGTATGGCCTGTATATTGATTCTCTCATGTTATTTTTTTTAAATCTTCAAAATAGAAAGAAAAATGCGCCCACTCTTGTTTTTGAAACGTTTCAAAATAAAGAGTCTGTTTGGGAATAGCGTTAGAGATTAGGGTTAGCGTTTTGGATAAAATTTTAACGGTGCAGATTACTTTGAAAGCGCTAACGCTAAACGCTGGCCGTAGATAGCGTTTTCAAAACGTTAATCGCTAACGCTATTCCCAAACAGGCCCAAAGTTTTTTTAAAAAAAAATGAAATGATTGAGCGGTTATTAAATTTCTTTCTTATTCACTTATTAAAGTTGAGGATGCATTATTGTGGTATGATGAGATAATTAGGCAGGTTATTTTATATTTTTATCATTACACTTTTATACCACAAGGTTGCTTTCTCTTCATATGAATTTATTAAATCTGTTCTGAATTATTATTATTGTTATTATTATTATTGTATCATATCGAATTTTTTCAAATCTTATTAAATTTGTTTAAATATTTACGTAAACTATTCGAAGGGTTAAACTTTATACACTTTGTTTTCTTATTTTTGTCACTCATTTAATAAAATAAAACAACCATGTTACCTCTAGTTTTGTATATCTTTAGATGTAGTTTTTTAATATATATTTTTTATTTTTTAATTTTATACCTAATTCAAATAAATTGAATTGAAAATAAAGTTGCTCAAAAATCATAATGCGGACTGGGAAGGTTCAAACGAGACGGAAGAAATAATAAGTAAAATGAGAAGGTATATGGAACAACCAGATGTACGGTACACCTGGATAGTACTCATTCTGAAGTAGAGTAGTAGTCATTCTCACACGAATATAATTAGCGTGGTACTCATTCTAAAATAATGTAGTACTCATTTTCACACATTAGTTCAATATAATTATAATATTAATATACAAATAATGTAGTGTTCATTCTAAAACAAAACAGTACTCATTCTCAAAAAATTTAGTGTTCATTCTCATGTAAAATAAAATTCATACCATAAATAATTTCTTGATTGTACCCAAAATTGAGTACAACTGGATGTATAATAGAATTTGCCAACAAAAGTAAGTTGAAGAGAACATGCTTTTAAGTGGTCAAATTGTTACATGAACACATGAATCATGGTAGAAGGGAAGACTAAGGAGCATATATTTTTGCATGTTGCAGGTAAAGTTAGTCAAAAGCCTTGCTTTGCGATGTGCATTGGTGTGTTACCTTTTACTGTGTTATTCAAAACTAAAAAAGCAAAATGTGGGTTCTTTATTCAAACTAAAAACCCAATTCAACTATGTGGATGTAGCAGCTAAGCTAGGTACCCATTATCCCATGAGAAGATCAAGTTTTGGTCTATGGAATGAGAATCTATTATCTATCCATCCCACCATCCGGTCAAATTTATAGGTGCACATTTGTGGGCTTTGGTTTCTAGATATTGACTTTAAGGGCAATGTTAGGGGACACCATATAATATATATGAAGTACTTCATTTGTACGTCGAGCTAACACAGACAAATACATACACATGATGTCTGTTCATGTACGGATATTATGTATCTGTATTAACTTAGTGTACAAATGAGGTACCATATATTGGTTTACTCCTAGGTTGATTCTAACTTTAAAGTGCAGTACGAGCAAAAATAGTAATCATAAGATCTCTACAAATATCATTTATAAACTCTATATTTTGTCAACCAATATATGATTATTTTAAAGAAGGAATGCCACCGGGACTTATTTTCTAGATCCGCAACTGGTACCCCTCCCATGTGTTTCTTCCTCTTCATCCCTTCATCTTCATGTTAACATGATCAAATCCTATATAATTATATCTTCTCGACGTCTTTACCATATCTCCTAAATGTACTTACTCAAATATCTAATCTTTAAATCTCCAACTTTCTACATTCAACATTATATTGTTAAAGATGTATGTATATTGATAGGTGCACACTTGTGGGCTTTGGTTTCTAGATATTAACTTTAAGGACAATCTTAGGGAGTTAGGGTACATGAGGTATTTCATTTGTACACTGAGCTAATATAGATAAATACATACACATAATGTTTGTTCGTGTACATATACCATGTGTAAATTTTATATTTTGTCAGCCAATATATGATTATTTTAAAGAAGGAATGCCACTGTGCCTTATTTTTGTAGATCCGCAAGTGGTATCCCTGCCATGTGTTTCTTCATCTTCATCCCTTCATCTTCATGTTAACATGCCTAAATCCTACTCCCTCCGTTCCTTTAAACTCTTCCACTTTTGACTTGGGTAAAAATAAGGAAAGTGTAATTTTGGTTGACTTTCCAATTTTGCCCCTGATGTGATGGGTAAAAATAAGATGTGATAGTTTGGTTATTAGAGAAAAAGTATGATGTGATAGGTAGGGTATGAAAAAGTAAGGGTAAAAGTGGTTTTTTAATAGAAAGTGGAAGTGTTTTAGGGAATTCAAAAAAAACGAAAGAGGAAGGGTTTTGTGGAACGGAAGAAGTATATAATTCTACTCCGTATCTTTCTTGACATCTTTACCATATCTCCTAAACGCACTTAATTGCTCAAATATCTAATCTTTAAATCTCTAACTTTCTACGTTCAATATTATATTGTACGTTAAAGATGCATGTATATTTATGTTTATCTCTTGGAGTTTAAATATAAAAACATAATTAACCATGTTGAATTTTTTTACCACAATCCGATAATGCCTTTTTCAAAAATAATACCCGGAGTAATAGAAAAAGTTTTTCACATAATAATAAGATTAAATTTTATAAATAGTCCCTAATTACAAGTTTTTTTATGTTTAGTCTCTCATTCCAAGATACGGAGTATTACATAAATGGTATTCAATTTTTTAAAACTATTCCATAATATCCTTTAGATCAAATAAAACAAATTATTTTTTTACATATAGTCTCCGAAGAGCCGAATATGGCACAATTTAAAAAAAATCGAAAAGATCATTTATATAATATCTTAAAATGTAGGATTAAATATGAATAACCAACTGTAATTAGAAATCATTTATAGAAATTACCCTATTAATATTATCAATAATAATAATAATAAATGTTATTTAAGTAGGTTTATTTTTTTCAAAATCAACGTTTTTTAATTTAACACGTACTACGTAAATGTTAATTAATGTGATTATTTGTCAAACAATATAATGGAGCAATTCAAGCGTAACGTTGTCGGTCTTCATAACACTATTGTTCTAACTTGTATCTCACCAAAGTGATCATCAAATCAAATGACTCAGTGTTTCAGAGAGCCAAAATTAATTTCCTAAAATAGGGTAATTTGCCTAAATAGAACTAAAACATAATCTATTAGTCATTATTTTTATTTTCCTAAATAGAAATAAAACATAATTTATTTAAAACATAATCTCAATATAGGACCATATGTTTTTATTTTCCAATTTGGATTATTAGTCATTATTCAATTAAATGTCCAGTATCACTTGGACATCATCCTTCTCATTAGTCATTATTAAGTCCTATTTAAAAAATAAAAAAATTTAAGTCTTACATTGAGAAATAACTTATGTTTTAGTCCTATTCAATGCAAATTATACTTCTTTTTCTAACTATCCAAAACGATCATCGTTTGAGTATTGGTTATTCTAGTTTGTGTAATCAACTATTATGGATAGTTGAATTTACTTAAAACTAGATGAAAATTTTATTAGACATTGAGAATGTGTGGAATGCAAACTCGTTAGGCCAAGTCATATTACAATTTTTTTAGCGAGGGTCATGATCCTCGGGCGGGCAGTGGCACGAGATTCAATGGATAGACATCCATAAACCAAATCCAAAATAAAGACAGTAAGTATTTGAATACTATTACGTACTCCCTCCGTCCCGTTTTAAATCGTCTGTATTGACTTTTGGACATATTTAAGAAAAATTAAAAATAGAGTTGATTTTTCGAAATTGTCAATACTTTCTAGTATCTGAATACTCTTATTTGTTAACTATCTACAATCTAAATGTGCTTAGCATTCGAATGCTATAATCACAATTAGACTATTTTTAATGCTAAAAACCTCGTCGTTGTCTAAACTATTCGAATACTACATGAAGTCTGATGAAGAGTTGTGTTGGTTGTCACCAAGAGAGATGTCCGGTCAACTTCTCTTTACAAATATGAGTACTCATCGATAGGGCTGGACACGGTACCGGTTCGGTACCGTCACCGGAAACGGTACCGCCGGTACCGAACACCGTAACGGCAACCGGGACGGCGAAACGGTTCCGAGAACCGGCACCGGTACCGCCACATCCGGTCTCGGTTCCGGTGCCCCAAAATCGGTACCGGTTTTTTTTTTTTCTCCTTTTTGCTCTCCAACGGTTACCTGCAAAAAAACATAGTTAGTGGGGGGGGGGGCAAAACGGCTAAATCATGGGGAGGGGGGGGGGGGGGGGGGTAATTTTTTCCTATAAATACTCATTTTTTCTTCTAAATTCTAAAAAAAATCACACTCATCAATCCATATCCATCTCTCTTACTCTCTAATCTCTATTCTCTCATTCTCTCAAATTTCAATATCTCAATCTATCATTTTAATTTCTCAATCTTAATATCTTATTATCTCTTTTATACATTTTTTTAAAATATATTATATTTTAATATAAAAAATTTAGAAATTATTTGAAATTTTCGAAATTTAATATTTCTTTAATATCAAAAAATATATAATATATATTTTAAATATATTCTCTATTTTTTTTTTGAAATTTTCGAAATTTTTATATATAAAATTTCGAATTTTTTTTAAAGTTTCGAAATTTAATATATTATTTTTTTATATCAATATATATATATATATATATATATATATATATATATATATATATATATATATATATATATATATATATATATATATATATATATATATATATATATATATATATATATATATATATATATATATATATATATATATATATATATATATATATATATATATATATATATATATATATATTAAAATGTCGAGAGAGTCCGGTAGAAGGTCCGTGGATATGGGCGCCGTGAACCGAAGTTCGAGTAGAGGCAAAGCAAAAGTCACCTCCGACGGTTCGACCTCACGCGTTTCTCGAGGAAGACACTCCGTCTCTTCCTTTCCTACTATCCCCGATCACTTAATCGGGGACGCTATGACGGATGAAGAATTCGACCAGATTTATTCTGGTAGAGGGGACGCAAATCTCCCCACTCTTGATAGTGTATTCGAAGATATTGATGAAGCAAATCTGGATAATCTGGACGGGGACGATGAGCCTACACCGCAAAGCAACGACGTCGACGTGGAGGCAGGTGAGCCCGCGACCTCTCGAGGTCCGGATAAAGGTAAAAAAAATATAAATCAGAGTTATTTGTTTATCATTTTGACAAAGAAACAAAAGATGACGTAGTTTATGGAACTTGTAAACATTGTGGGACCGTCATAAAAATGGGAGTCTCCGGCGGTTATGGCGGTCCGGATAAACACCTAAGGTCGAGGCATCCCGTGGAGTTTGCCAAATACGAGGCAAAAAAGAAGGGACGACAAGAAGTGCAAACCCAAATTTCTCGGTTTGCTAACAGAGGTAAGGACGGCCTTTTTGCTTATAGCGACGAGCAAAATAAGCAAAAAATGGCCGAAATGATTTGTGAAGAAAATTTGCCATACATGTTTCCTGAGAAACTTGGTTTTATTGATTATTGTCAACAGGCATTAAACCCTCAAGCACGAGGTTTTTCAAGAAAAACAATTAAACGAGAAATTATTCGTCAGTATAAAAATGGAAAAATAAATTTGGCAAATTTTTTTCTTTATTTTAATTCTCGTGTTGCTATTTGTTCTGATATTTGGAGTGAAACTTATCATAATTTGTCTTATATGGGTGTTACTTGTCATTGGATAGATAGTGATTGAATTATGCATAAACGTGTTCTTGCATTTCGTGATTTCAATGAACAACATACTGCTGAAAATATTTTCCTATTGCTTCAGAGTATTCTGCGGGAATACAACTTATCTGACAAAGTGTTTTCATTTGGTTTTGATAATGCTACTAATAATACTGCAGCCATTCCTAGACTTAGAGAAATTTGCCCACCGTCTACGGCTATGGGTAGATTTCTGCATCAACGGTGTGCCTGTCATGTTTTAAATTTATGTGTTCAACAGGGACTAGAAGCTATGGGCGGAGTTTTGACGAATATTAAAGAAGGAATTAAAAGAATTTGGGGGCTCGTCTTGTTTCGAAAAAATGGAAGATTTTCTGTAAGTCTAAAGGTAGAAAAGAAATAGTTTTTGCAAAAGATATCCACATTAGATGGAATAGTACATACAAATTGATTCATCAGATTCTAAAATATAAAGAGGAACTTGCTGAATTTTTTAGTGATGAACTTCGTATAATCATTGATCCTTTTGAATTTGTACTTGTTGAAAAATTGAATGCCGTATTAGAAGTTTTTAATAACGCAACTCTTACTTTTTCTCATGTTTACCAACCAACTACAAATACATTTTTAAAAGAGTGCGTTACAATCGCAACATGTTTTCGTGAAAGTAAGGCTGATCCAGATTTGTACCCATATGTCTCTCCTATGATACAAAAATGGTGTTCTTATTATTTGTACATTCCTGATATTTATAAAATAGATATTATTTGTGATCCACTCTTTAAAATTGAAAATTATAAAATTTTAATTGATTATTACTACAAGTGTTTTTTTAGATGAAAATAGTTATTACTACTCTTATTTAGTAGAATGGAAAAAAGAAAGAGATAATGCTGTAACTTTTTTTGAAAATTTGTTTGAAGAATATCAAGGGTTATACGGCACTGTACAAGAAGAAACAACACCACCTCCGCCCCCGAAATCAAAAAAAGGTTTTGCCGGAATAGTCGGTGGCTTCTTGCAAAGAAAGGGAAGCGTGCCCAGTCTTCGACGAGTTCAAGTGGTACAACAGTAAGCTCGCACAACGAACTTGCTATGTACCAGGGTGTGCCATGCGATTACGATGAAGACGATGTGGATTTTGACGTGCTCGGATGGTGGAAGCGGAACGAACACATGTTCCCATGTCTCGGCATGCTAGCAAGACAAGTGTTATCCGTTCCGGTATCAACCGTAGCAGTTGAACGAGAATTCAGTGCTGGCGGCAACATTCTAACCGACTTTCGAAGTTGTCTTAGCGCTGAATCTCTTGAAACACTTGTTTGCAACCAAGATTGGCTATTGGCAAGACGTCGCGCTCAAGAGTCTACGTACCAACTCGAATCGGAGCATTACATGAATGCAACAACAGATGGAAGTCCGAGTTCTGAAGAATAAGTTATAATTTTTTTTGTTAATGTAAATATGTAATTAGTTTTTTTTAGGTGAGCGATATATAAGCTCCTTCGAGGGTTTCTTTACGTTTCTTTACCTCGTCGCTTTTTTTGAACCGTCAGGATATTAAATGTGGTTGTTCTTCAGTTAGTGTATTATTCATTTAAAATATTTAAATAACAACTACATTTTTAGATAACAACTACATTCCGGTACTTCATTCTTTCCTTAAACAATTGCAAATTTAAAATTTTATACTTAAAAATTTTAAAAAAAGCAAAAAAAAAATAGGGGGGGGGGCGAAACCGACCGGTCCGGTACCGGAACCGCCGGTCCGGGAACCGGAACCGGTACCGGCCGGAACGGTGACGGTTCCGGTGACATGGGGTGGCGGTACCGGAACCGGCGGTTTCGAACCGGAACCGTACCGTGTCCTCCCCTACTCATCGATTAATCTTTGTGGAGTTACTTTTATGTATGCATTTTGGGCGTTTCATGGAGTAAATAATAAGTTACTACAATATTACATGCTTGGTGTCACGATTGTTGGTGCACAGACTATTAAGGCTATTCACTCTTGGCAATGTCGATGAACGGAAATCGTAAATTACACCGCTTCTGGTAGGGGTGTTCAATCGGATCGATCCGATCCGATCTGAAAATTCAGATATCTGAAAATTTTGGATCATGTAAAACTCATTCCATATCCGATCCGAAAATATTTGGATATCCGAATTTTCGGATCGGATCATTAGATTATCCGAAAAAGTTGACTTTTTAGCCAAAATTTACAAACATCTATACATTATTTAAAAAGACATGAATTTTTTCCCGCCCATGAATGACACTCATATATGGAAAGTGTTGACAACATAAATGGTAGTTTAATTATTTTACCTTAATGTTTTCCTTCCATTTTAAGTATGTTTTCATTTTTATTTTTATTTAAATGTTACACCATTTAAGCATTTAAATTAAATTAAATTAAATAGTAGTGAACCATGGGGGAATTGAAGTATGGAAATAAAATACACTGCCATTTAAATATTAAAATAAAATTTAAAAATTACAAATTAATAAAGTATGGACAAGATTAAAATGATTTATTTCAAACAAACTACAAATTAATTATTTATCATTAAAAAATATTATAATTTACAAGCACAAACGCGTAAAAATGGTAAGTTTTCTAAAATAAAAGAGAAAATAAAATACTCCCTCCGTCCCCAATTTGATTAAAATTGCGGGTTACAGAGTAAAATTTCTTACTTTTTGAAATCATTTTATTTACAAATTGATATATCAATAAGATATAAAAATTACATAATAAACAACTACGTCAAAAGTTCTACAAAACAAGAAGTGATGAGAATATTTTATTTTATCAAATACTTAATGAAATCGCGTAAACAAACAAAAGTTATCGAGAGGAGAGAAAAAAATTATAATCTATTTAGGACAGAGAAAGTACATCTAAAAATGATAAGTGTTCTAAAATAAATTAGAAAATAATGTGGTTTGGTAAGTAATTAGTACGATTTAAATACGAAAATAAAATAAAAACTGCAAAATTAATATTAATACTATACTTTAAAACATGATTTTTTTAAAAAGGTAAGTGTTCAAATTAGAAAATTAGAAAATAAATACGGAATGGTATGTCACCACGATAAGAAAATGGTACCATTTAAACACAAAATAAAAAAAATGATAAGTGTTTTAAAATAAATTAGGTAAGTGTTCTAAATAAATTAGAAAATAAAATAATTATTAAAACGATAAGTATTCTAAAATATATTAGAAATAAATACGGTACGGTAAGTAAATGATACCATTTAAATAAAAAAAATAGAAAACTACAAAATAATACTATCAATTAATACTACAATTTACAAGCATGGTAACATGTAAAAATGGTAAGTGTTATAAAATAAATTTAAAAATAAATATGGTACATTAAGCAAATGGTACAATTTAAATGCAAAAATTAAAAAATTATAAATTAATACTATTAATACTATAAGCATGGAAACATGTAACAATGGTATAAGTATTCTAAAATAAATACTATTAATACTATAATTTACAAGCATGGATACGTGTAAAAATGGTAAGTGATCTAAAATAAAATAGAAAATAAATATCATAGGGTAAGTTAATGGTACCACTTAAATACGAAAATAAAATTAAAAAGTACAAATTCCAAAATAAATACATTAATATGTTGAATTATTGTTTAGATAAGTCAAATTATTGAATTATTATCAAAAACAATATCTGAAACATATTGAATTATTGTTACGGAAACTGGTATTTAGTCATGAGAAAGTGTATGTTGCAGTTTAAAGAGTAATAAATCGCAATGGCTTGAAGATTCTGATATACAACGAAGTGAATACTCACACAAATTATACATACGAGTGATGTAGTTTATAAATAAGTCTTTCGAAATTTGTAAATCATTTTACTTTTGTACTTTAAAATAATGAAATCTCTATATTCCATTATATACCAATTTATATTCTTAAAAATGATCTTAAGTTAGTACCGTAACTATGACCCGTGCAACGCACGGGTGTGATACTAGTAAGGGTAAAATAGCAAAATCAACCCACAATATCAAATTCAATATATATTTACTAAAAGCAAAATTCCACCATTATGTAATGGCCTAATAAAAAATGATACCAAATTCAATTTGGGAGTAACTTTGGTAATTTTGCCTAAACAAACCAAAAAAAGCACTACTAAAAACAAAAATTTCCAAAATGCTATTGCAAAAAGTCCAAAATGCTTGAGTTCCAAAATCAACATAAAATTGCATTAAACATATAGCCATAATGTATATCCATAAAATTCCATTAAACATATAGCAAAAAAATCGAATATCCGATTATCCGAAAAATTCCGGAAATTGAATCCATATCGATCCGAATTTTCTCATGTATCCGATCCGAAATATCAGAAAGCCAAAATATCGGATCGGATATTCATTTTTCGGATCGGATCTGCTCGGATCGTGGACGGATATTTCGAATCGGATATTTTTGAACACCCCTAGCTTATGGTTTTGTTTGTCGGGAAATGACAGGTAGTTGGTCGTGATTTCTGTACTTGGTTGCACAAAGAGCAATCAACGATAAGAAATATTGTATGATTTATGATCGCCCCGATCACATTTAAAACACTTTTTAAAAAATTTGAGAATGTTTAAGATTAAAATTTGTCTTATTTACAAAATTTTTGCTACTTTCAAAGTAACGATCAATACATGGAATGTGTTTTGCATGTGGCATTGTTACGATTTTAATTTAGGAATCATTAATATGTGTGCTAGCTTTTGGGCTTGAACATAAAGCCTGAATGCAACCCTCAGGTTTCTGAGTCTTGTCTGTTATGAGCCTGGCCCAAAACAAATAGTGCAGGCCCGTTTTAGTGTGGGCCAATCAAGTATCTGGCCATCTGGGCATGTGATCAGATTTCCTCATAACAAGAAAGCGACGTCGTTTAATTGAGGAGTGTTATACCGGTATTGGCGATAGAAAATCAGACTTTTTCTTTCTTATCCCCTCCGATCTCTTCATCCCTCAGATTTCTCCTCTCCGACAGTATAGCGGTCACCGCCGGCGATCTCTAAGCTTTCCGGTCACTTTGTCTCCGACCATTACACAATGTCATGGTTGGCTCGATCGATTTCCAACTCTCTCAAACTTAATGACGACGATGACGGAGAAGAAGAAAACGATAGTATTTCTGCTTCCATGCGTGGTCACTCCAGTGATACTTCAAAAGAAGAATCGATGCAAAATCGGACACAATCGGATGATCCTTCGCCTCCTTCATCTCCGTCACGCGGTGTCCGAGAGGATCTTTCTGAGATCACCAAAACCCTAAGCCGGCAATTTTGGGGCGTTGCATCGTTTCTAGCACCGCCGCCGCAATCCGAGTCGCCTAATGAATCCCAACCGGACACTGACCGGGAATCGGAAGCGGATACTGGAGGATCCGAAGCCGTGGTACCGACTGGGATCAGGAATGACTTTGCAGAGCTCGGTGGGAAGTTCCGAAGTGGCATATATAAGCTATCAAGCAACATGGCTGTGTCAGAGATCACGAAAATAGCTTCGAATATTCTGCAGCTGGGGTCGGATGATGAAGAGGAGGATGGCGGTTTCACAAAAGGTGCCGTCGGAGTTACTGAGGAGGTGGTGGCATTTGCAAGGGACATTGCCATGCATCCAGAGACTTGGCTGGATTTTCCTTTGCCTGAAAATGAAGAGGATGAAGGTCAGTTTTTGTTATTGTTTTTGACAGTACGCTTGATGAAGTAGTAATTGTGAAATCATCTTTAAGTTAATTGGTTTTGGCTTAGCAAAATGGGGTGTTCCAAGCAACTTATTGACTTATGGGCAAAAAAAAAAGATCAAAGCTTTGTTTATGTGTACATTTGGTGGATGCTAGAAATATATTTACCGGATGATTAGATATTGTTTGTGCCATAGTATTGGTTGGAGACTAGCTTAACACTATGCAATGAAAATGTTACGCAGTACTCCCTCCATCCGGGAATGTTCTTCACAGGTTGACTTGGCATGCTTATTTAGGAGTGTTAAAAAAGTATTGACTTTCCATATTCCTATCCCCTTGCGCCTCCATCAATCTTCGACTTTTCTCTCATTGTGACGGATAAATTCCTTAATTGAAACAGACAGATTCCAGGAGTGATGAAATCTGTCCCCATTTACTCATTCCTCCGCAAAATCATCACTTTGCCATAGAACTGATTGAGTATAAGACATCAAAAATCATACAGTTTTCTGGGAAACATCCGACATGGGGGTGAAACCTAACACATCTAGCACGTTTTCAGAAATTAAGAGTGAAAATCTACCTGATGGCCAATTGGCCAAATCGAACTAGAGTATAACTAAAAAGCAAAATTGGAATCAAAGCGTTGAAGAAAATTGGAAACCAGAAACCCTCTTGCATCTGAAAATTTGGGTGAGGAGGACAAATTGAATCCCTCCCCGACCCTAGGTTTCCAATTTGGCAGTGGGGACGATCTAGAAAGATGAGGGGAGAAGAATAGTTGAAGGAGGAAGAAGAAGATGGTGGTGACAGCAGCATCTTCGGCCATGGCGATGGCGGAACTGCCCATTGCAACAGCGGCATCTTCGTCCATGATAACGGCGATGGCTCCGATAGAAATGAGAAAAGGAGTCTCCCTCAAAAAAGAAGAAACGAAGATTCCCAAATCACAATAAGAATAAGAAGATGGGTATACACATATGGGTTAGTGGTAGTGGGTAGGGCTGTTCAACATTAGGTCTAGACCGAAATAACCGACCGGACCGGACCGTTAAGTCCAGACCGAACCCGGACCGATTGCATTTAGGGTCGGTCTTCGGTCCTAGTATTTTAATATTTCGGGTTTCGGTCCGGTCCGGTCTATACCCGAATTTATATCGGTCTAGACCGAAATAACCGATAACTCTTGCAGAGCATATTTCATCCGCTGTGCACTCTAGACTCCAAGACTAATTTGCATCTTCTCTGATTCTCCCAGGTAGGGTTTTTTTCAATTTTATGCGTAGTTTGGCACAATCTTCTCTAACTTAGATGGCTCTTCTATTTTCGTCTCCGACTCCGTCCTTCGTCTTCCATCTTCAACTATGTTCTCCGTCAGTAGATGACCATATATAGACTCCGAGTCAAGCATTTCTGCAACTCTATTCTCCACGTTCGCACTCCTGTTCAAGTATGTGAGTTCATATACTTTTCAATTAGGCTTTAATTGAGAATCTGGGATATTCAGTGCTTCACCAAGGAAGAATTGATAGTGGAGTAAAGGTTTGTCTCGGTCCTATTCGGTCTTAATCGGTTCGGTCTATCATATTTCGGTCCGGTCCAGTCCAAAACCGAATATATTTAGGTCCGGTCTTCGGTCTTGATTTTGCCTCAGTTCGGTCTTCGGTCCGGTCCGGTTTTAGACCGATGAACACCCCTAGTAGTGGGAGTTGGAGGGTATATATGACATTAACCATTTAAAAACATGCCAAATAAAGATATTGGAAGAACATTTTTGGATAGACTGAAAAGGAAAGTGAGTTCGAGAAAGGAGTATGTGAAACAGATGTTCATGTTACATGATAAGAAACTGTATTATTTTTTTGGTGGAGTAATTGATATTCATATAGAATCCTGAATATGAATTTATTGTCAACAACTTTTGATTAGGCTCTATAGCATTTATTGTTGCCTACTCGCAGCAATCAATTTTTTCCCTCTACTCGCAGCTTGGACCAATATTTGTTTTCATTTTTGCACTCATTGGTTCACTGATAGGATTGGGTATCAATATTTTTCATTTCATGGATGGCCTTCTTGGGGTTGGTGTGGTACTAACCTTTTGATCAGCAATTGTTTTGTTCAATGATCAGTTGGTCACTTCTTATTCAGGTAGCAAACATTCATTTTTTTCTCCATGCCCAGCCAATGTGTGAGTGGTATGAATGCCGAGGCTGACCTATAGTCTTGTAAGATGAAAAATGTCAAATTTGATGACCATCCAAATTTAAGATTTGAACCAGCCTTTCACCCATTAATCAATGTTTTTAGATGACATTTTCCTTATATTCTGTCTAGCAATAAAATGAATTTCTTCTATTTTAGAGGATTTTAGACTGTCAATTGGCTTATAATTTTTTTAAAAAAAATTATTTCATCATGCTAGACTTTGACATGTCTGATGCTCAACAAGATCATGCTTTGGCTGTTGAACATCTCGCTCCAAGATTAGCTGCTTTGAGGCTTGAACTTTGCCCAGGTCATATGAGTGAAACTCACTTTTGGAAGATTTACTTCATACTTGTTCAACCTAGGCTAGATAAAGACGATGCGGAACTTCTATCAACACCCCAGGTAAGGATCGCAATAATGGCTTATATTTTATATTCTTGTTATCGAGATATTATGTATCGAATGTTCTTTTTTTCTAGTCTAGATGTATCTTAAGGACAAATTTTTTGTGTGAAAAGCATCACTTTTTTTTTGCTTGCAGATTGCAAAAGCACGGGCCTTTCTAGGCCATGAGTTACGCAAGAGAACTGATGCAAGCTCACAAGACGGCAATAAAATTGCAAATGAGGAATGTTTATCTGTGCCACCCGATGATGTTTCCGTAAAGTTTGTCCAGGTGACATCTGGTTTGGAATCAACCCCTGATGCAGACAAACTCCTCAATGCTGCTAGTGCCAATTTCCAAATGGTAGACAAAGTTGTGACCTCTGATGCAGACAAACTCCCCAGTGCCAATATCCAAACAGTAGACAAAACTGTGATTGAAGATTGCAATGGAAATGCAACTGCAGATGAAGCTCTACCATCTACCAACCTCAACATATTAAACGAGGAAGACGGTGCGGATGATTGGCTGAAGGAAGAGAGTTCAGAAATGCAATTTGACAATAAAGCCCCCACTCATATAGAGAATGATGATGTGTCATTTAGTGACCTTGAAGATGAGGACGACAGCAACGTGACCATTAGCTAAAAGAAAGAAAGGAATCGTTCTGATAAAGAGTCACGAGACAGCTCTATCAGCATTGAAAAGGTAAATGTGAGAGTTCCCGAAAACAAGGAATCTAATGATTGGCTTGATCTTCGATGACATTGAAGTGGCATGAACTGATTATATTTCTCTGTGTGTGTGTGTGTGTGATTTTTTAATTTTCATATTTCCTTTCATGTTGTGTCTGGGTTCCCTCTTTTTCAATCTGTGTTCCTAGATTCTCAAAGAATGCCTGTAAATATATAAATGTACAATGACTAAGAAATATTTATGTTATACGGAGTATATTGTTCAACCCGTTGTCATAAATTGTGAATCATATACTAAATTTTCATAAATTATTCGTTTGCCTCTTTTTTCATCAACTTATTGACAAAATACACGAAAGCAAGACAAAATGAATGAGAAATATTTTTTTGCTTCTATATATCCGTGTGAAATTTATTGCTAGAGTAAATGTGTAAATGGGCACCCTACCTACCTGTATATATATATATATATATATATATATATATATATATATATATATATATATATATATATATATATATATATATATATATATATATATATATATATATATATATATCTACATACATGTGAATGTGTTGTAAGATTAGAAAGAAAAAAAACTACTCCATATTTGTGCAGGTTTAAGATCTTATGGGTCTGAAGTTGCTTGAAATCCTCTCGAGTTGCGCCCAAAGCAAGCTTCCCAAAGAAATCCCTCCTCCTCCGGTGGCCTTATCCACTTCTTCACGGTTGATAGCGGCCGCCGGAGCAAACCAGCCCGAGGATTCGTGAACCACCATTGCGGTGCTTCCGATTTCTCGCCTAACGGATTCCACCGTTTCTTTGCTCACAATGCTTTGCCCCGAAGCGTCCTTCACGTAGAATGTGCCTATCGCGCTCTCGCCTCGCGTCCCGATCTCGGCCCTAGAAATGGACAACCCGTTCTCTCGGAACACTCTCGTGACATCGGATAACAATCCACGCCTGTTTCGAGTGCGTATGTCCAGCCTCAGTCCCTGTATTATTATTCAGAACTCGCTTAGTTTTTTCAGATTTCAGGGTGTGGTATCATATATCTTTCCAAAACTAACTTACATGAGAAGCTCTTCTTTCAGTGGCTGCAATCAAACATTGTGTCACTCTGTTCCTCTCACTCTCCAAATTCAAAGTGCATCCATCTTCATGCCTTAGGTAATATTCCTGAACAGACATACAATGGGTAATTAAGATGTAAGAGGGGTAATTAATGAGGGTAAATTAGGAATCTTGATTTTATTATTATTACCTGAACAGACATGGAATCCTGAGAGCTAATGGATGCATGGGAAACGACGTACCGCATGTCGGTGAGGGCGCAGACGGTGTCGAACAGCAACTTGGGTCTGTCCCTGCACCACACTGTAACTATACTGTACCCTCCCTTCTCTTTACAGTTCTCTATCTTCACGCGGGCCCCGCCGCCCTCGTTCCTCGGGCCGCACTGCTCGAAGTCTCCGTCAGCTGCCATCAGCTGGTGGAGCCGCCGCTCGGCGTGCATGGCACCGGGGTCTGAAATCCTCACGCTCCGACGTTGCCCATTCTGGTGGTGAGCTTCGACGACGTTCTCCAGCTGGGCCTGGATTTGGGCCACGCGGTACGGGTCCCTGATCGGACCACGCTTCGCGTCGTCGTCCTCTCCTTCTTCGACGTAAAGTATGCAAGCGGCACGGGCGTTGTGGGTCCACGCCACCGCACCAGTGATGTGGCATCCCATCTCGGCCAGAACGGCCGAGATCTCGGACATTAGCCCCGGCCTGTCCGTTCCCGTCATTTCCAGAGCGGTTGTTTGTTCTGTAAACACAAATCGGGGCCCAACGTCTCCGCGTTTCAAGGATTGGATTCCCCGCCTACTCTCACAAAGTGCCTGTTTGTTAACACAATCAGTTTACCACTCAATTCATACACTTATATATACAGACTACAGAGTATATAAACTGTGACAGCAAATAATTAACCTGGGTGATGTAATGGATGATGCTTTCCTCGATGATTTTGTTTCCAGATTGGTCAGTGACATGGAACACTGGGAAACAACGTTAAATTAGAACATTTTTGTGCTTGAATCAATATGATGATGGAGGGAGGGCTAAACATGGGGACACCACATATGACACCCCACTCTGTGTCTCACAGAGACTATTTGTGTGAAAAGATCATGCTAGGAATCGGGTGCCCCACGGATGACAATCATAGATGATATATACATATACAGACGATAATTGTATGTGAACACAAACCGTTATCTTCTATGTATGTATAACTTATAAATCATCCGTGATTGTTATCCACAGGAGCACCCTGCTGTGTTCCAAGCATTTTTTTTGGTGTGTGGAATTCTTGTACGTGAAAGATTGGGATGTCATATCCGGTGTCATACTTGGCGTGACTAAAACATGATTCACTAACCATCCATTAACCATCCGCCATCGGAACTGATATAAGATTTGGAAATGACCAAGTCCAAATCTGTCAAAACTTGAACCATCTCCAGTAGTATCCCATGCTTATTGGCACTATCAACCTGTGACCAATTCAGAGGACATAAATTATGATGATTGATGCTGAGGCATGTTTGGCTAAAAGCCCCCTTCAATCCCAAATGATTTTCATGAACTTAAAAATGTTTCGTCAATGCGACAATCCTCGGAAACAGGGCAAAATAAAGAAAGAAACAGACCTTGACGAGGGTGCAGTCCGGGAACGCATCATTGTCGATGCAAACTCTGAAAATCCCAAAACACACAAATAAAAGCCAAGACAAATATGGTGTTAATGAAACCAACTGATTCAAAAGTTCAAGTTTGTGGTTGTAAGCGCAGTAATTAATTAAGATTGAAAAGAAGAGACGTTGAGAATGAACCTGGGAGGGTGAATTCTCTCTATAAGTAACTTGAATTCTGGATGAACAGATGGCCGCCTGTAACATATCTCCATCCCTTGACAGCTTTTAACTTTTCTTTTTATTATTTTAAATTTCCTGCAATAAAAGGGGGTCCATTTTCAAGGAATATATTTTCTGCTTCTTTGAATAGAACATAAATGTCAAATCTTTGATACCAAGAAAACCGAAAACATTGAAATAAATGACTTTCTTGATTTGTTCCTAAAAGCAGAGATTGACAGATATATATGTGTGTGTTTCTACATCCCAAGCTCACCCTCGAATCAAATTCAGCTTTCATAAAACGCAGAATAAACCATGTTTGGTGATCATAGAGATGATCTGTAATATATTAGGAGAGAAATTTTACAAGAATCTCTTGAATTCTTGAAGCAAGAATTTTACCTCTAGAAGAAATTTTTCCAAACAATAAGAAGAAGAAGAAGAAGAAGAAGAAGAAGGGTTCTTTGATAGGGAGCAAGATGTTAGGATTGGAGGAGAGAAAGTCAGTTAATAGAAGAATGAAGCAACTATAATATAACTCCCAACTTCAATTGAATTGATGACAGAAAATATTTGACGTAAAGGTTACCTGAGCCCCTTGCTGCTAGATGTGTGTGTGAGAGAGAGAGAGAGAAGAAAGATGTGATCTGTGGGAATAATAATGGAATTATATATTATGGGAGACATGAGACACCATATATGTTTATACATATACAACTCCCCTCTTAGATTATTTGTTCAGTTTTGATTTTTTTCGGACAACTATTTTCAACATTTGACATATAATTATTAAGTAAGATACAGAGTACATATTATATATTAATTAGATAAAATAATATTTTGAAAATATTTTATATAATAAATCTAATAAAACTATTTTTGTATAATATCTAATATCATTTTTATTTAATTTAAGATAAAAAATAAACAAATACTCAAGTACGGAGGAAGTATATTTATTACGGTTGGAGTCGGTTATTATCATTTGGGTTTGGGCCACACTAGCTTGGGTGACTTGACCAAACTAAAAAAAAAAAAATTTTTTTAAAAAAATGTAAATGCCAAAGTCATAAATAAAAGGATCACAAAATACACAGCATTATTATGTGTGCATCTAATCAAGAAGTTAAAATAAATTTAAATAATTAAAAAATAGGAAATATAAATACACAAATGGCGGATTAGATTGTTTTTTGACCTTTGTGTTTGGGAGTCTAATATTCCTCTATTCTAATACTCTTTAGGGGGGAGGGCAAGATTGTAGGCATAAATGAGGTAATTTAGTTTGTTTATGATTCTTTTTTTTGGGGTTGAAATAAAAGAAGGAAAGGGGGGGGGAGTAAATGCAAAACATGTGGGGGTAATGATATAATGTTGGAAGAGGAGTCTAGTGGATTGAGGATTTCTTTATTTTCAAAATAAAAAAAATAATAAAAAAAGTGAATATAGTTGCAATATATTTGTGTTAGTTAAATGGGTAATGGGGAGCCACTAATTTGGTAAATCCGTAAAATGCGCATCCACTCTTGGCGGAGGAGGAGTCTTTCACCGTTCCCGGCGGAGATGGAATGATTTACACCTTTTCTAGTTTCCATTCTTTGTCGAATTTAAATGAAAACCAGATTTTCCAGCGATTATTCATTTTCCATTGACACGAAAACTTAAATATTTAAGAGATTTAAATTTATTATTAAAAAAAGAATAAATCAAACGAAAATTAAAATATTTGAAGAGAATGTGGTTTCATTCATTCAATCAAAGTACTCCTTCGTCCCCACTTAAATTGATTGTTTACTATTAACAGAGTTAAATTTTAATCACATTCTTTACTCATTTTCGTTACTCATTTAATAAAAGAATCTAGTCATGTCACCTCTGTAAAATTTGTTGGTCGTGAGTGCATCAATTGTCTCTTGACGGAGGCTCTGTGGGCCAAATCACAATTATTTTGGAAGAGTTGATAATTTTTTATTTAGTTTCTAAATGTATAAAATTTATTTTTTAATTCTACCGTAATTTTCATATAAATTCATTTGAAAATAACTTCAATCAGATATCGTAACTAACAGCAGACAACTTAAAATGGGACCAAGGGAGTAGAATAGATCACCCATTTCTTTCACTAAATGGATTGTGAAAGTGTATCAATGGACACTGGGAAAAAATGGATATTTATTTATTTATTTTGAGGGAAATTTTATTTATTAAAAAAAGGCTTTGGGAGCAGAAAAAGAAGAAAACACAGAAAAATAAACTTCAAAGGTTAATTATTCCCTCAATCTTCCATCAACAAAACTGTCCTCATGGAAGTAGACTTTTGTGTATACTTGAAATGGGAGATCTCAACTGGTAAATAGCATTGCACTCTTATCATTGAAATCAAGTGGCTCAGAATGCTTACAACTGAACTGGAAATCAATCTCATGGGATGAATCCTCTGAACTTCTAATTGGTTCTTGTATCATTTTCTTTCCTAGTTTGTTCCTCCTGATGTTTCCTCTTCCAGTACTCTTCGAGCGGTGGCCCAAATATAGCTTTCCCAGACACAACTCCGACCCTAAATCCACAGTACCAGGTATTAATAGCAGTAGTAGTAGTAGTGACGACAACGATGATGATGCTGCTTTGCAGTTTTAGCAATTCGACTACAAAGCATAAAAAGGTCCCAATTCATACCATGAATGCATACTGAGGCATTAAACTTCTCTAGTTCTCTTGCTTGTTACTTTCTATGATGTTTTGTGCAGTAAATGCAGCACTACATTTAGTGTCTAACAAAAACAACCTCTTTGTTTCTACAAGAGTAAGATTGCATACATTTTGACCCCAGACACCAACAGATTCTGGATTAAACTAGGTTGTTGTTTTTGTTGTTGTATAAGTCAGTTAATGGTCAATAAACAATGTCATATGACAACTTTGGGGTTTGTTGTGAAGAAAATAAATTGACAATTCAAGCAGGAAAGACATCCTAGAAAACTCAAAAATAATGATAGAAGGAAGAAAACAAGAGGAAACATATTGTTAAGCGAAAGACAAAATAGGTAGTGCAAATATTTCCAAAAGAAGCATAACCATGTGAAGTAGCTAATGCAGCAAGAAATTGTGTCCCTAACATGACACCAAACCTGCAACCTCTCTCCACCATATATATTTCATACTCAACAACACAGGCTGGGCAACTCCCTGTTGAGTCATTTCGGCTACTTTCCTAAAGCTTCTCAATCTTACTGTTCAGTTATGAATGATGGGTTATAATGCAAGGCATACGGCATACCGTTTTAGGCTTTGGACCAACACTACTTTATCAATTCGGGAAATTGTTTTAGACTACGCATACCAAACAAGGCATTTGTTTAGTCTCGGGCAGAACCAACTCCCATTTTTTCATAAAAATAAAATAAAACAATTATCTCCTAGAAAAAGCACATAGTATTAGATCTCAGCTGGTGCCTATGGGATTCTTTTGACCCCCACCCGTCGTCCTCATTGAATGTTCTTAGCCAGCCGTTGGATGCTTAGTGCAGAACAGCATGTATATATGCGACTCGTCAGCTTGTTGAATTGCTTAAATCTTAAAACTTTTAACATTTTTCAACCAAAGCTTATTGATTCTAAAATGCTTCGATAATTTTCAACTTTTTTATGTTCCAATAGTTTCCCCTCCCACCATCCAATCCAGGCTTCCTCTCCTATGGCTACACTTTTCTTAGGCTCGACGATACCCTAGAGCATGCATATGAGGGAAAATTAAGCAAGACAATTACAACCCCATTCTTTCGGTCGCCCGGTTTCCAAAATAAGCTAAATTCATGGAATGAATGGAAAAAAACAAAAAAGAGTCATAGAAACCAGATGGATACAATGCTAAAATGACATTTAGATCGTACTCCATATTTTTTATACTTCACAATAATTTGTTAACTACATACTCCTTATATAAGCCTAGTTCACTCGCTTAGTCTCTTTGCATCCATGGCTGAATGGTTAAAGTGCCCAAATTCGTAGGTTCGATTCCTGCTGGATGCGTTGTCAAGAAGGATTTCCGGGAATTCCAAAGTGACTCGAACAACGTACGAAGTCGCTAGAGAATTCGTTTCACTATGTGAAACGAATCACTGTTCTATAGCTACTTTGTACCTATTTCGTTACACTCATTTCGTACATTTGCTCTTTCCCCGCCTCAGTTGACTTAACTGCTTGAGCAGCCCGATCAATTCATGAATACAGCTTATAAAGTGGAAAAAGGGAATTCTGGTTCCAGGATCAGGGAATATAAATTATGTCTCTGAGACATTTCTTCGAACACTTGGCAGGATTAACGTTTGGGAACGCCATAGCAACTCCTACCATTACTTTTTTCTAAAAAGTTTTCTGTTTTCCTTTTCATGGAGTAGATTCACGCATAATAAATAAAAATTGCGAAGTACTACAAACAATAAACAGTAATCTTAAATTCGTAAAGAACTGAAAAAATGAGACTTGGAAAAGACGAGTGGAGTAACCCAAAAAAAGCTTCTGCGGAGAGAAAAAGGAGAAGGAGAAAGAGGAAGCTCACATGACGGCGCCAATGACGAGTGGAAAGGACAGAAATCTTCTCCGGCCGAACATTTCCGTTCTCTGCTTCTCCCCAAACTTAACCTCTCCGACGTCAATTTAGGATGGCAATATTTGGGTTTGACTTATTATTAGGGAGTACACCTGATCAAAGTGCGGGCCGGGCCGAGAACTTTACAAAACATTTCTAGGCCTGAGCCCGGCCCGGCTCGTATAACGGGCCTAACAATTGAAGCCCAAGCCCAGCCCGCATGGTTACCAGTGGGCTTCAGGCCCGGTCGACAAAAACTTCTAAATAATTTAAAAATATTTTTTTAAAAAAAAAGTAACAAGTTAATATATTAGATATTTGATACAAAAACTTTTATGAGTAAATGAAAGAAAAATTGATGTATAAATATATTTTGTTTGATATTGCTACTGTGTATGAAGTACAAAAAATTATCTATTAGAATGTCATAATCAATGTGTGATACGTTGCAAACAATACGGAGTAGTAAAGATGTATTCATTTTATTATATATACCTATAGTTTATTTTTTCTCTCCATAGAAGTACGTATGTGTGTTTATAATAATTTAAAATAGGTTTGTTCTTTATTATTATTATTATTAATGTTGTTATTTATTATTTTATTATAATTATATTAATAATAAATATTTAATTTATTCGGGCCGGCCCGGCCCGTGGACTTGAGCATAAACCCGAGCCCGGCCCTAAAATATTCAGGCCGACATTTATAAGACCTAAGCCCGGCTTGTACCCTAAAATGTCAAGCCTAAGCCCGCTATTTTGCGAGCGGGCCGGATATCTGGGCCCGTGATCGGGTCTATTACGGAGTATATTCCTTGGGGGGTAAATTGGGAGTAATTTATTTTTAGAAAAAGTGTTCGAGAAGTAAAAAAACGTGCACATAAAATTTGCCTAGAGTTTTCCATTTTTTGTGCACATAAAAATAGTCTAGTTAGGAAATAATTTAGAAAAATGCTAGGGGTACCCCATTTGTCCCCCACCCCCTCAAAAAAAAGGCAATAAAATAAAAAAAATTAAATAAAAAAATAAAAAAAATTGAATGGTGGAGAAAGGGATGGGGGACAAATGGGGTACCCCCTAGCATTCCTCAACAATTTATAATGCTAATTTTTAAGGTAAAAAAACGTACGTTACATAAAACCATTCCTATTTTGACTTTGTGCCAAAATAAAGAAAATATAATTTTGGTTGACTTTCTAATTTTGCTTTTGATGTGATGATTAAAAGTAAGATGTGATAATTTGGTTATTAGTGAAAAAGTATGATGTGATTGGTAGGATATGAAAAATAGAGATAAAAGTGGTTTTTTAATAGAAAGTGAAAGTGTTTTAAGAATTGGAAAAAACGAAAGATGATGGTTTTAGAGCACGGGCAATGGCAAGTAATGAAATGGAATGTCAAATGTTGACGTGGCACATTTCAACCAATAAAAGACAATTCAGTCAGCGTGTGGCAAATGAGTGGAGATGCATCTCGTGCAATGGCAAGTCATTGTTTTTGTAAATTTTTATGATTTTTAATGCATTTTAATTATTAAAAATTATTTCATTTATCTTTTTTTTATATAGATGTACTCTTTTTTTAAAAAAAAAATTATTTCTTTTAAAAAATAAAAAAAATGAAGATGCCTCGCGCCTCACACGCTTGGCGTGGAGGGAGGCTGAAGCCACGCGAGGCAAATTGCCAAGGATGCTGTGTGGCACTGCGAGCGAGGAAATGCCTCGCCGCTGCGCATGCTTTAATGGAACGGAGAGAGTATATAATTTGTTCTAAGACGGAGAAAAAGAAATGAATAATTTACTTATATAGATGGATGTGATATTTTAGAGACTACTTTTTTAGCTTATTCTCACTAGACTCGTACCCGTGCGTTGCACGGTCTAATCATAAATAAAATAATTATGGAAAGTATTATTGTTTCCAATTGAGTACCCAAAGTTTAGGCGGGAACACTACTCATTTTCTCCTCACCATTGTAGAGATAAAGATGTATGAAAAGTAAACTTTGAAATTTTATTCCAAGACATAAGAATAGTTGTGAAACTAACAATAAACAAACACAATGTAACTATTTTTTGAGCAAAAAGTGTTGAATGTTTTACTATGTAACATGAATGTTTTAAACATATCAGGACCTAGGTGCACAAAACACATTGATTTTCCCAAAAGAGAATGTTCCACTGTATAAACCATATGAATGTTTTAAATATCAAGCAAATGTAAATAATATATTCATATCATACTTAAAGTAGAACTCAACCTATTAAATATTCATAATTAAAAAGTGATGCAATAAGATATAAAAAATATTTTTAAAAAAAGATTTTCATAAAAGAGGTGATCCAATAGTTACTATCTGATGCAAGAGTTATATAATCTAAATTACAAAATCAAAGCTTAACCTATATTAATAGAGTAATAAAAAGTAAATCGAATAATCCAATTTATAATAACCAATGATTAAAGTCCAACAACAATAAAACTAACATTCTTAGGAAGTTCTATTCATAGTCTAACAAATTCCCCAAATCCTTTGAATTTTTGGAATTTGGCAGCTTTACCTGAAAAACAAAGTACCAAAAAATTGAATTTAGGTGACTGCAAAATAAAAATAAAATGAAAATTCTAGGTGACTGCATGGTGCATTTATTTTTAATAAACTATATACTTGTATGGTTTCATATTAGGTGGGGATAAAGAGAGAAAGAAAGGGAACACTTGGGATTCAAAAGCAAATGCCTGTTTAATGAGGCAGAATAATGTTCTTGAAAATGTAAATACAAATTTATGAAGGCAAATGATAACAATCAATGTTTTGTGACTAATTGTGAAAATAATCTCCAATCCATAATGTTACTTACTACTCAATATAAAGAAATCCCATGTCAATAAAATGAGAACACTCTCTACCTTCAAGCTTATTCAATACGTCCTTGACTCACAATACCGAACCCAAAGTACCTCTTGCAGGAAACTTTTTGTGAAATACTCCGGCCACATATATATGCATAGTGATAGCAAACTTACACCTATGGACATTTGAAACTAACGCATTAAATAAGAAAAATTGAGCTTTCATCGGCAAATTCATAAATAAGCTCGGCAAATTCATAAATAAGCTCATCCATGTCTAAAGTTTTACCTTCTTGGATGTTGACAATAGTAAAATCGTCAGGAGCACACCGAATAGAGGGAAGCATCCTTGCAAGAATAGGTGTTACCCACTCACGAATAGGCCCAAATATTTGGCTAAAAATGCTACAAATAAAATTGTAAGAGAACATTATAAAACCAAGTTGATAGAATATGGAATACATATAGGCAAATAAGGAAATTCCATAACATTAAATTATGAAAAGTACTGATGAAATCATCAAACCCTGACGAATAAGACAGGTTAGAGATTCATATCTGGTTTTTCTCTGCAATGCAATCCTTTTTTTGGCATATCACGAAATGTAGCATAAGACAATGAAGAAAAGGAGCTCCGTAACAACCACATAGCCTCTTTGTTTTCGTCTCACGTTTCCCATCGTCATGGTTGTCTTCCACCATCGTTAAATCTAGAGTTTTAAAATTTGGAAACCCCAAGTACAAAAAATATTATGAGCATTCTCTGTTTACAATTGGATACCCAAATTTTAGGCGGCCCCCATCTCTACTCTGAAACTACAATTTCAACTTGAAAATAAATTCTCAAATATTAGTAAGTATTTTAAGAAATTCCGTAAAAAAGTAAACTATATCTACTCATTTAAGAATGCAATCTAAAAAAACAATTGTTGTCCATGGCGAAGTTCTAAAGATCTTATAAATAAACAAACTAATCAAATAAAAAGAAGGTTTTACCTATTCTCTGAATGCAACATCTACTTTGTGTTGCCCCGTCCATCCTCTATGGGGGAAGATATGATTGTAACCTTAGCCTAGCCCTGTTGACTTCACCTCTGCCAGTAGCTGCACCATCATTGGACAAAATTAAAACTCAACAGCTTAGGTTAAGCCACATCTTGAATGAAAGAAATGGCTAGCGCAAGAGCCCTAGACTTTGTGTATGTTCAAATTTCACGGCGATTGAATCCAAAAAGGCATCAAGAACAAAACCCTAGATTAAACGTTTACCTTTTTTGGATGTTGTAGTCGGCAAGGGTCCGGCCGTCTTCAAGCTGCTTCCCGGTGAAGATGAATTTCTGCTGATTCGGCGGAATTCCTGTAACAAAATGCATCGAGATATGTACTTTTTTATAAATAAGGTCAAAATTTTGTTTCTTCAAAAGAAACTGACATATTGGATGTAGACACCAGAGATGTTCTCCACACACCCTCTCTGTACATCTAAAATACGGAGTCTAATATACACTCAGAATGTGTCATCCATAGTATGCAGGAAGCTTTGCAAACTTTTTTGATCGGAATGTGAGGTCCAAATCTTGCGACATTTACAGAGTACAATTTTAAAGGGAAAAAAATTCAAACTTAATAGCTCTACATTCCCAAAAAGCCGCAATGGTAGAGGCTATCCGCAGTGTGATATCTCAATCTTCTTGGCCTTGAAAATCCTCCCGCAATACCAATTGAAGAGCAAAATTGCAGTGATAAGATGAAAGAAAACAGAATTGCTAATTGGAATTAGGGGATAATGTTAAAACCATTACTCTCACAACTTCAAAATTAGAAAGAAAAAAACATTCAATCAGCGGCTAGGCTACTTACCTACGGTGGTCTGCTCTCTCTCTCGCTACGGCAATGTGCTGATTGGAATTTGATGGCGATCGTAGACGGTGAAGCGGCTGCGAAAAGAGAAGAAAGAACATGTGGATCTGATGGAAAACTTTCTCCATACGCTCCCCCTCTCTCTCTTGAGATGTGTACGCAGAATCCCTCTTTCTCCAGGTGGCCGGATCTGACGGAAATATCCAGCGCCCAGTGGCTTAGCTTCTCCCATACTCTTTCTCTTTATCACAATTCACATGAGTATGGAGGAAGCTTCACCAGATATTTTTATCCAATGTGCAGTCCAAATCTAGGCTGCTACTGTAGCTTATCAAATGGGCGGGAACACTGTTCCTAAAATCCTCTTACCATTTTTCATAATGAAATCAAATAATATCCACCAGCAAATAAAAAAAACTTTAAATTAAATGAGATTAGGTAATTAGGTTAGATCAAACCATAAAAAGTTAAATTAAATTAGAATTTAGTAAATTCAAATTGTCGTTTGACAACATCACTAGAATTTAGCTTTAGAGTTTGAAAAGACCATCTAACTGTAACATTTAGTATTAATGTTTTCAAATCCAATTTACCAATGTTATTAGAACCGGACCGGACCGGCCGGTCCAACCGGTCGGACCGCAAACCGGTGAGGAATCCGGTCCGATTCAAATGTAAAACCCGGATCAGCATCGACCCACCCAGACCCGGTAGACCCGGCGGAACCGGTGAACCGGGTCGACCCGACCGACTCGCGGGTTTCTTTCTTTGCCTATAAAATAAAATGATGGAGCTGGGATTTGAACACCAGACCTCACCATATAATTCTCCAAGTCTATAACCATTTAAGCTACTCAACTCTTGTTAACAAAATCATGCAGAATAGTATATATAGTGTTTTTTATTTGTGTTGAGTGAATTAAGAAAACTTCTAACTATTTGTAAGAAAGATCATGTTTGTGTTGTGTGATTATTTTATAATCTTTTAAAATATTTCAAAGTAAAAAAAAATTATTTTTTGTATTAAATAGTAATGAATAATTTATATCTAAACAAATATTATCATCTATAAAATGAAGAAATATATACTAATTATAATAAAATATGGAAAGTGTGAAAGAGTATATGAACAATGACATTGAAAATAACATAAAGAAGAAAAAAATGCAATTTTAAATATGTTATTTAACATCGACAATAACATTTACATCTTTCCTTAATATGTGTGTCCGATTCAAATGGAAAGATTAAAGTTAGACAGAGGGAGTATGTGCTTCGTATTATTTTGAAATAATATGCATATTTAAGTTATGTGATAATATTTTATTATCTTTAAAACTAGTTCACAAAATATGGTATTATTTAATTTTTTATTATCTAAACATAAATATGAATATTATATACCAAGTAATGGGTCGTTAACCGGGTCGTTGACCCGAGTCAACCCGGTTCGACCGGTTGACTCTTAACCCAGTGGCTTGTCCGGTTCGATGTCCGGTCCGATTTTCAAAACATTGAAGGATACCCTAATATATTCCCTAACGCCATCCGCATCAGATGAAGTAATAGGGCGCGGGACAATTCTTCATCTACTCGAGAACCATTAGATGGAGTAGGAGAAGTACTTCTCCGGCGCAATTTTGGAGGGGTCCCATTTATATACTTCATCCGTTCCAGAGAATTTGTCTGTTTTTGATTTTTTTCAACAAAAATTTGGTAAATTTTGATCCAAATTAAATAAAAATAATTTTAGATATAAATACAAAATAATTTTATTAGATTTATTATATAAGATTGTTTTAAAACATTATTTTATTTAATTAATATACAACATATGTTTTATTTAAATTTGGTCAAAGGTTAAAAATGTTTGATTGAAAAAATCATAACGAGACAAATACTCTAGGACGGATGTAGCATTTGTATATGTATTTTTTTATTGAGTAAATTCCATAAAAGGTCCCCAGTTACAAGTCATTTTACATATTTAGTCCTTACATATCAAATAATACTAATCTAGTCCCCAATTATTATATTTGTTTTCATGAATGGTCCTTTGTTAACAATTCCATTGAGAATGTGGATAAGATTGTAAATTCACACTCCGTTCTCTCCTCAATTAAGCTTCCTCTCTCCCTTTGCACTCCTTTCCCAAACCCGTCGTTGAGTTTAAAACTTTAAACCCAAAACCGAAATCATCACTCTTCTCTCAGTTGTCTGTCTAACTTGTGGAACCCAACTTTGAAACCAGTAACATTCATGAATGAGTTTTAATATCTTTTTTTAAAATTTCTTGAGACTAATGAATAAAACTTATCCATAAAGCTTATTGGTTTTAATTTTAGGTTCCACCAGTTAGACAAACAACTTAGAGAAGAGTAATAATTTTGGTTTTGGGTTTAGAGCTTCAAACTCAGTGACGGGTTTGGCAAAGGAGGGCGAAGGGAGAGAGGAAGCTTAATTGAGGAGAGAAAGGAGTGTGAATTTAGAATTTTATCCACGTTCTTAACGGAAATGTTAACAAAGGACCATTCGTGGAAATGAATATAATAATTGGGGACTAAATTAGTATTATTTGATATGTATGGACTAAATATGTAAAACGACTTATACATGGGGACCTTTTATGGAATTTGATCTTATTTATTTATTTATTTGTATCAACCATTAAAATTAAAAAAGAACACTACGGTCGGAAGATTAAAAATTAGATTGTATTTATAATTTCTTTTGATTTAAGATTGCTATTTTTGTGTGTGGATTTGATGATTTGAAGTTATGAATTTCACATATTTTTACTTTATTACCCCCTCCGTTCCACAAAACCATTTCCATTTTGACTTTGGATAAAAATAAGGAAAGTGTAATTTTGGTTGACTTTCAGTTTTGCCCCTGAAGTGATGGGAAAAAAGTAAGATGTGATAGTTTGGTTATTAGTAAAAAAAATGATGTGATAGGTATGGTATGAAAAAATATGCGTAAAAGTGGTTTTTTAATAGAAAGTGGAAGTGTTTTGTAAAAAACAAAAAAACGAAAGGGAAAAAATTTTGTGGAACGGATGGAGTACTATAGTGTTATTAAAGTACTCCGTATGTAATTTTGAATTTAAAAGACTATGAATTCTACATTTTATTATTTTTATTACTATAGCATTAATTATTGTTAAATAAATTAATTGATAAACTTTATTTCATTATGACACCATAGTGTATGTTCTCTGTCTTTCAAGGCCCATAATTTTTCAAGACGGTCCTGTGGCTAATTCTTATTTGTCATGTGACTACTTTTCTAATTTTTTAGTATTATATGTGTATTGAATGAACTTCTTCTCGGGCTTGAGTGGTAGCAAGTCCACTTCCCAGAATTTATGGGGAAATTTATCCAGGTTCGAGCCCCAGCGAAGGCAGCAGCATTGGCTATTTGTATGTCATTAGCTTGAGAATAGTATGAACAGAGACTACCTGGTAATAGAGTCAATAACATTCAAAAAAATTGTGTATTGAATTATTTTTTAGTAGTCCTTTTAATTTGTTAATATTAATAGTATATGGATGCCCTAACATATTCATGTGACTAATGTTAAACTAAACAAGCCCATATTTGTTGTTTAGGCCGAGAATGAATGTTAACGGGCCGGCCTGCTGTTCTTAGCCAATTTGTCTGAATCAGTAATTAATTATAGATAAAAACAAAATAAATACAGACAAAGTTTATGTAACACCCTAATCCGTCCAGATCTGCAGTCACATTCGGACTAAAGTATTTAACTTGGTAATCGTAAAAATTAAAAACTTTTCAAACACACCAATAATATTTTTCAATACATATACAATACGGAGTATTTAACAATATTGCGGAAGCGATTTTAATATTGACATATCATAAATTGTTTCAAAACTTGTCACATCTATCCCGACAATCTCGCCCCATCTGCCGCCAGGATCACATTCTACTTTCTGCTTACCTGCGTGTAGCAAATAAAACACACTACACGCTCAGCGGTAAAGCTGAGTAAGCATATCTAATGCGTCGAACATCCATATAAACTGAATCTAAATTCATAATCAAATCATTTGATATCATGCACACAATGTTCATTTCAGACATTCACAGTTTTGGTATTGTTCAGTTCATATCAATACATTTTATTCAATTCAGATACTATTTCAATAGTGCTCTTAAATTATTCTTAATCTAAGGCCAGATTATAACAATGCTCTTAGCTATTCTTAGTCTAAGGCCAGATCATAATAATGCTCTTAGCTATTCTTAGTCTAAGGCTAGATCATAATTTCTATAACCAGATTCTTAAAAGGCAATCATTAATCAGACACTTAAACTATCATTAGTTTAAGGCAATCGATTTCGGACACTTAACTGCAGTCAGTTAAGGCAATCAGACACTTAAACTATCACTAGTTTAAGGCAAATGATTCGGACACTTAACTGTAGTCAGTTAAGGCAACAACAATATAGCGATTGATGAACATTAGATCGAGCATTCCCAAACGAGTGATCCTCTAGTTTGGTCTATGAATCCCATTTATGCGTTTTTATCTAATTCATCAAATGTTCATGTTTTCATAAGCCTGTTCTAATACAAGATCTATTCTAGAGGTCTTCTAGATAGCCTTAACATCAATTAACTAATAGGTATATCTTAGAGTTCTTCTAGATACCGCTTAACAATACAAATCGTTTAATAATTATCAATATATTCATTACTCTCATGGCTGAATCATCAATAATCATTTTGATCAGTTAGTTCATTATTCATGATCATCCATAATAATCATTCATCATAATCATTAATCAACATAACAATTGATAACAAATAGCGGTCTAGTTTTGAGTGTTAACACTCTAACTTACCGTCATGCATCACATAATGTTTTATATGCCTAAAACATCATTTTTATTATACAAAATCATATTTGTATTGTTCATAATTAATTGTTATCAAAAATAGGATTTTAGAGCATATTTTCAGGAATATATTTTCGTAGCAGGATCTAGAATTGAGGAAAATAATTTAAAATAATAATTTAATTTATAAAAATTGATTTATATAATTTTAAATAATCCATTAATTCATAATAATCGATTTTTACAATTTAAATAATCAATTAATTAATTTTAATCGATTTTTACAATATAAATAATCGATTAATTCATAAAAAATCGATTTTTACAATTTAAATAATCCATTAATTCCTAATAATCGATTTTTACAATTTAAGTAATCAATTAATTCATAATAATCGATTTTTACAATTTAAATAATCAATTGATTAATTTTAATCGATTTTTACAATATAAATAATCGATTAATTCATAAAAAATCGATTTTTACAATTTAAATAATCCATTAATTCATAATAATCGAGTTTTACAATTTAAATAATCAATTAATTCATAATAATCGATTTTTACAATTTAAATAATCAATTAATTCATAATAATCGATTTTTACAATATAAATAATCAATTAATTCATAATAATCGATTTTTACAACATAAATAATCGATTAAATGGTACTGACTTCGAACCACTGATCTGAATAAAATTCTAATCGATTTTTAGTAATTAAATAATCGATTTTCGGCCACTGTTCATCATCTTCTTCCTCGGGTCAGTTTTAACATTAGCATTTTTAATCAGCAACCCTCAATTTAATTATATAAAAATGTTCTCCAATGTTCACAGATCATTTTAGAGTCATTAATTCGTAATTTTAACAACAATTTCATGGTTTATGATTCTTGGTTCTTCAAACATGTCAAACACAAAACTCAACCAAACAACCGTTTATGAACGTAGAAACGATCTATACGAACATTCTAGTCACTAGATATATCTACGGGCTTACCTCGAAGCTTATCGAAGGTTTTGAGAATTTTCCGGCGAAACTTCCGGCGACGATTACTCTCAGCTCTGGCGACCTCTCACCAAATTGACAACACCAATGAACTCTCCACTAAACAAGGAACTGAATGATACTAAACTTACTAAGTTTTGGTGCAGAAATGGAAGCTGGTTTTTCCCCCTTATATAGGAAAATGGAGAAGGAAGAAGACAATCCTGTAGCTAGTTCTGCGTAGGAAATGACTCACGATCGGCTGAGTGGAGGAGGGGGCGCCGTCTGCACAGTCTCCCTATTTGGGACCAATTTTGGTTCCAGTTGGGGTACACTTTTTGGTCAAACTTTCTCCAAATTGAAATCCGTTCGCACCGTTGCGATCAGACAGTCGAATTCTGTTCAACGACATACTTTTCATAATTATTTGTAATACTTTTTCTGACATCATATTTATGGGTGGTTGACTTTGATAGAGTAAAAATTGGTTTAATTGACTTTTCTCATAAAAGGTTCTCATATTTAACTCATATCAATTATTCTCATGATTTATTTTAACAAATCATTTAAATATTTACATTATAAACAAATTTTTCATTTACTCTTGATTTGGGTCTGTACTCAGGTTTCCAATCAAGACCACACAAAAAGTCAATATATTGGATTTATCTCTATGAGATTTATCCAGAGTGCGATAATAGATATCAAAACATATTTCGTATCGGCCCAAAGCCCAACAACAATTTATTTTAATCAAAACAAATTTGTTTAAACGAATAATTATTTAATAATAATTCTAGGGTATGTTTCGGGGCGTTACAGTTTATTTGTAAGCAATTACTCCATAACTAATTATACAGATGCACAGGTTATACTCCCTCCGTCCCAAACTATTTGCAACGTTTGCTTTTTCAGCAGTTGCGGAAACTTTTGTTTATTTCAATGTTTTCATTGGTTATTTTGATAAAATAAAATATTTTTGGCGCTTCTTATTTCGAAAAACTTTTCATATACTTTTTTGATATGTAAATTTTATTTTATATTTCTATACCAATATGTAAATAAAATGAATTGAAAAAGCTTGATACATTATCTTGGAAATACAAGTGTAACAAATATTTAGGGACTGAGGAAATTCTTTATTTGCAAAAATATTATTAGAGACTCATATTATTAATGTAGAGAAGGAATTATCCATTAATTTAAGTCATAAATGTTCAATCATTTGAAAGACTGCACGGCCACATGCAAGAAGATCTTCACTTAATGACAATAATTAAATTATTTTGGGATTTGAATTGATTAAATTACATGAGCTCCTAAGATTAGAGGTCAAGCGGCCACATGGGAAAAACAAGTTCATACAATGAAATTTTGCCACTTGGGCGCGTATATAAGATACTATTTAAAAGAATATAAGATTCTTAAACCATAGCCTATATTATTTTACAAGATATCTATCATTGATAAATTTTATTTTTGATTCAATTTATTTAATTATGAGTATCAATGTAATTATACCTGAATTCCGAAGGCCTATAAGATATTGAGTTCCATCCATGAAAAAAATATATTAGATACTCCGTAAGTCTTAATCATATCGTACCTTAGATATTACCAGATGTACTTCGTATAAAGTAATTCTCATATAAAGTAAGTAATTCTCACGACATAAGTAATTCATTTCCATACGTATAAAGTAAATTTTTTAGTACCAAACTAAATTTCTCATGAAGAGAGCCTAGAGTTGATCCTTAATGAATGCGATAAATCTCAGTGTTTCAGTAAATTAAGAAAGTATGTATAAATAGATATTACATTTGTAATATAGTCATTAGTGCTAAACAAAATCTCATTATTTTTGAAGTATATAGTATCCGAAAAAAGTTGAAAAAAATTGATTTTGAAAACAACATTTTTATTAATATTGACATTTTAAATAAAGTTATGATGTAAAATAGTATATTAATTTTGAAAACATTAACGCCAAACTGCTAAAGGCTAATATGAGATGATTAATTGGCTTAAATCAATAATATAATTTAATTCTAAAATAGTTTCTGAAAAATAAACTTTTAAAAATAATATTGATTAAATTTAAAATCTTTAAATTATTTTTTTCAAAAATAGATAGATGACTCTTTTTTGAGACGTCTCAAAAATAAAATATATGATCTAGAAAATATAGGCAGACTTAGAAAGTCAAAGTAGAAAGTAATTCATTCCTCCAAAACAATTTTTTACTCTTTTTACTGTGTATTTTTTGTTTGCCTTAAATAAATTCTTTATTTCCTTTAAAATAAATATTGAGTCTGTCATATAATTTCAATTTCCTATGTATAAATTTTAATCATAATTTTTCTAAAGTATAAAACATTTAAATTGAGAAATTTATTTTGAGACAGCTAAATACTCCCTCTGTCCCCAATTAGATTACAATTTTTTTTATGTTCTCTCGATAACTTTTGTTTGTTTACGCGATTTCATTAAGTATTTGATAAAATAAAATATTATTGTCACATATTGTTTTGTAGAACTTTTGACGTAGTTTTTTAATATGTAATTTTTATTTGTTATCAATATACCAATTTGTAAATAAAATAATTTCAAAAAGTGAGATAATTCTTTTCGTAAACTCCAATTTGATTACAAATTAGGGACGAAGGGAGTATATGTTTTTTACTCCCTCAGTCCCAAATTATAATGTCTGTTTACTATTCACAAGGTCAAACTTTATTTACTTTCTTTCTCTATTTTCGTTAGCAATTTGATAAAATAAAATATGATTGTTACTACTAGTTTTGTAGATCTTTTGATGTAGTTTTTTATTATGTAATTTTTATTTTTTTAGTTCTATATCATTTGTCATATAAATTGCTTTGAAAATAATTTCAGTCAAACATCGTAAACCGAAACATGATGGACCCACCCTCTCAAAAATTCAATGACAAAACAAGATTTCAACAAGATTCAGTTTGATCAATTATGGCAATCATTTTTTAATTAAAATACTCCGGTAGAAATAAAAGCCAAGTCTTAGCGCTAAAGTCATCATCGTTTAATTTGTCTGATTTCTTGTCTGGGTCCCACCTCGCTAGTGACAAGTGTCGAGTGACTCAAAAGTTAAAGCTGAAAAGACAAAAACACCCCTCGTGGGCCACCACCACCGGCTCCTCCGCCCTCCCATAAATACTCCACTCTCCCATTCCGTTCCCTCCCTTTCCCTCTCCGATCACACTCCCCGCACCGTGTAGCTACTTTTCCGGCCATGTTGTCCGCTTTTCCGGCGACATTTGACCCTTTTTTCTCAAGCCCATTCCCTGATTTCCCATGGGATTCAGCCTTCGACGACCTCCAACCAGAAGAACCGGCGGCGTTTCTTTTGCCCACACTAGAACCGCCGCCTCTTCTCTTGCCGCCCATACAAGATCCGCCGCCCCTTCTCTTGCCCAAACCAGAACCGGTTTCACAAGAACCGGGTCTGTCCAATTCCGAATACTCCGATGAGAAACCGAACCTTATTAAATCCGACGAGAACTCGATCTCCGGTTCAGATGAAGGGAACCGGAAAAGGGGCGCAAGCTCCCGGTCCGGTTCGGAGATGGACGAGCGAAAGCGGAGGCGAATGATCTCGAACCGCGAGTCGGCACGCCGGTCGCGGATGAGAAAACAAAAGCACCTGGAGAACCTGAAGAACCAAGTGAACCGGCAGAGAGAGATGAACCGGGTTTTCTTGGACCGGCTTCGGACCGCCACGGTCCAGTTCCAGCTAGTCGAGGCGGAGAACAAACAGCTCGTGGCGGAGTCGTCCTTTCTCCGGCAAAGACTGTGGGACGTCCGGCAGGTTTTGATGCTCCGGCAACTTCAACGGCCGCAGCTCTCTTCCTCATCGTCATCATCTGCATGGCCGTACAGTTACGACGTGGAACAACAAACAATGTCATCGTTAATAACATGATGACCATATAAACAAATCTATATATAAATATGAAGAAATGAAGTGATTAAGTGGATGAATAATAATCGATTCGTAAAAATGTAAAACCCGATCAGATGCTTTTAAAACAAGATCAGAGAAAGTAGCCATTATAAATGGAGTATTGAAACCTTCTCTCTCTCTCTCTTTGTAAGCTAAGTGAGAGAAGAATATGTTAATTAGCAGATGATTATATTATTATTGTTGCTGTAAAGAAGCGTTTGTCCAATGTTCGTTTGGTTTTGTGATTATTAAGTGGAATTAATTGCACGTAGTATCGAAATTGAATAATAATAACGGAGTCTTTAGTACGTTTGTAAAAAGTCGTTAGTTGCAAAGTCATTTTCAAATAATTCACCGACTAAGAAGTGAAAATTACTTTAGCAGTCAGTCTCTTTTAGGAATAGTTTTTACTCCGTTTACGTCCGTCCGAATGGAGATGGATCCAGCGCATTAAAAGATTCATTCCATTTCTAAAGGGTGACTTTCTATCTTTTCTAAATTTTTGTTACAGTATGAATAGAAATATAGTATGAGATCTTAAACACGCTTTCCTTCTCGTGCCGGTGGACATACACACTTCAATATTTACCGGCGGCATATCGTGATCTTTTATTCTTCTCCCCAAATAATTGATAGACGTGCCTATTTACTGTGTTTGACCGACATAGTACCATCCACGCACGTCACCCTCGACCGCCATGAGCCCATGACAACCTCAGGATGTAGGCACGCTAGAGACAAGATTGGAATATATACAAGTATACAAATAGGCCCAATACTCGGCCCAAAAGACATGCTATGACTATTTATGATAAATACAGACTCTTGGCACATTAATGTTATCATTTAAGAATGCTCAACTTGATTAATAAAAAGAGGAATTTAGTTAAATAGCACCAAAATATGATGACTTTCTCTAAATTGCATCACGTGTGTTTTTCTTCCCAATGTAGCATTTTTAGTCATTATACATTAGTCATTATTCAAGTAAATATTCATCATCACTGGACATTATGGAAATTATTAAGTGCTATTTAGAAAATAAAACATTTTAAGTGCTCTTTAGAAAAATGACTTTAGTTTTAGTGTTATTTAGTACAAATATTTCTAATAAAAATTACTCCCTCCGTCATTGAATGATATGCATTCAAGAACATTTTGAGAATCGATATCAATGTGCTTCAGAAGTTCATGAAATATCTAATTTGCTGCAATAAATAGAGCAGATTGATAACAACAAAATAAATGTAGGAAAAAACAAGATTGGGACGCCAAGATCGAGCACCAAGAACACCACCCGCATCCACCATATGTCTACACATGCATTTGCCATAACATGATACTTGGCCTCTGTGGAAAGGCCGATAGAAAAGAGTATGTTTTTTTCTTTCTTTTTTTTTGAAGTATTTATTTAGACCATGAGTCAAATTAGTCCATATATATAATAAAATATATGGATCAAGTTAGTCATAAAAAAATTATTTGATGTCACTAAGGATTAAAAAAACCATTACTTATAACACTCGTTTTCACCTGCTTCACCTCTTTCACCCGCGAGTGGTGAATGGATTGGGTGGTGGATGATGTATGTAACGAATGATGAATGGTTCGGTAATAGAAATGGATGAGGGTGAGGGGTGGAGAAATGGTTCGGTAATAGAAATGGTATGTAACGAATGATGAATGGTGAAGCTCCACCTAATTAAAACTCGATCTGTTGTCATCCCTAATGCTTGGGGGGAGGGGTGGAGGCGGTGTAACGGTGTTCCCCGTCGGGACCGGCTGGCGTCTATGCCGGATGCCTTCATCACCCCCTCCCACACCCACACGTGTGGCCTAAGCATTTAAAACCTTAATTTGTCATCTAAACTTAAAGACGAAGGAAAGGTAAATATGCCTTAGCTTTTTTCCGGGCGAACAAAAGAAAGCAAATGGCACATGCATGCGGCATTTTATTTAATGTGGTGCACATGTGTACGTGCATGTATATAGCTTCTTACCTTAGCTTAGGAAGGAAAATTATACTTTCTTTTAACAAATAACAAGACTACCTGCAATATGCTTCCTCGGTTTTATAAAGATTTTCATATTTTGACTTTTACAAAATTTAGTAGAGTGATATTTTTGTGTTAATTTTTTAAAAATATCCTTGAAATGAAGAATAAAAGTATGTTGTGATAGATAGGTTAAGAATTAATATAAGTAAAAGTAGTTTTTAAATTGAAAGAGAAATGCCTTTATCACTAAAACAAAGAAAGGAGGAGTTTTTGGGAGAGATGAAGTATGACTTAGCTTAGGAGTATAACATATACACTCTAAGAGCAACTCCAAAGGAAGAAGACAAAAGAAGAAGGTACTTTAATCTTTCACCTTCTCAAAAAGATGATTATACCTTCTAAAAAATTATTTGATTCCAATGGATAGAGGGTATTAGAAAAGGTAAACATACTTTTCCCAAATTAAAAGACATTTTAGGCTTAATTTCAAAATTTATTTCTTTTTAATTTCTTGTCAAATGTTCCTCTTCTACAAATTTTAGATTAATGAATCGGGAGATGAATTTAAGGCAATCATAGCAGCCGCACAAGGGGAAGAGACGAGTCCGAGCGCCATTCTGTATGGTTGCTTTTTTGTCTCCCTCATCCCCAAATACAAAACTCTATCTACACTCCTCTTTCACTTCATTTGTTTCTTAATTTCATATCTCACAATTCCGTCTAATTTTGAAAATAGAAGATCGACGATGCACCGGAGATTACTTGGCTTTGGCATCAAATATTTTACCTTTTGTACTTGAGGAGGTAAAAATACCTTTCCAAAATAGAAGAAGGTAAATTACCTTTTGATTTACCTTTTCTATTGGATGTTTGATTTGTGTGAAGAAAAGACAAATATGGCAATTATGATATCTTACCTCTTCATTTGCCTTTTCAATTGGAGTTGCTCTAGTTTCAAAAGTAGTTTGTCTCATTTGTGGATCTACTTTGCTTGTTGCTTCTTTAATTTGGTCCACATACTACTGAATTTTTCTTCTCTTTAATCATAGTTCTCGGCTCATCACTTGGGCTACGTTATAAATTAAACAGAGAGTAAAGAAATTGAGTAGAAGTTTATTTTCCTTGGGATTGCTTGGAAAGGAATTAATTAAATTAGACGTGATGGGTATATCCTTATACCCGACCCGGACAACCGAAAGGGACAGGTAAAAAAATGACCGGTCATTTTTATCAATCACCAAATGAGGTTAACTCTTCGATTGGGACGGGTCAAAAGTTGACCGGTCACTTCCACTAAAAAAGTGACCGGTCACATTTTGGGCGATAGCCAAAATGTCGCCTAATGTTACAAAGGACATTCTAGAAGACCAAAGACGGGTTGAGCACAAAGAATGACCGGGTAACTTTTGAGAGAAGGTGACCGGTCATATCACTTTACTTGGCTAACATTGGTTCAGTCTCTTAGGCATGGTGAACCACGTCAGAGGTCAAGGGGACACCCCGCCGCTCATCCATCACGAGGCACACAGTGAAAGGGATGTTTGTCATTTTGCAGGGTTGATTGGATTGAGAATATCCATTTTAGTCTTTGATTGAACAGTACATGTCTTGGCATATAGTTACTAAATTCTATGATTGTACAGTGTTCCCATTATCTACAGTGACCTTCCCACAAGCTTCCTATTTTGTCCATGGATGAACAGGGGAAGGTCACAAATCCTCCTCTATAAATATGATGATATTGGATAGAGGAGGGGATCCAATTTTTCTCTCACTAAAGTTCACTCTTGAGATAGAGTAAGAAATATAATTCGGACTGAGGAGATTTACCCGGTCTAGGTCATACTTTGTGTTCTTGTTGTGTTTTATATTACGGGTCGAGTGTGTCCAGGTCAAACCCAGTTAACCCACCCCGCTATATTTACACCATCATTTTTGGCGCCCACCGTGGGGCCCATTTTTAAAGTTTTTTCAACCAGGTCAAAACTTTACCCCCACTAAATATCCACAATCATGTCTTCGAGCAACTACAACGCTGTGTCAAGCCAGGTTACGAGTGAAAGCACTCCTGCCATCCCATTGATGATGTCGAGCATGGGGACGACCTTTGCTCCGATCACTACTGTAGGATCAATTGGCATGATCCCAATCATGTCAACCCCAACTCCTACGCCGACGACAACAATGTTCCCAGGCTCGATAACAACGCCTGGTGGAGCATTCACACCATACCCGTCAGCTTGGGCTCAGTTTGCTACTGACCCGGCAAATGCTCAGGCTCTACAGGGCTATCAACAGGTGATGGCCATGATGCAACAGGCAGGTGGCTTCATGCCATTTGCCTATCCTGGTATGATGCCGCCAATTATGCCACCTCCAGTGTCGACCCCGTCGACATTTGTCCCTAGGATGGTCCCTATACATCCGGTGAATTTGACGGGGACTTTGAATGAAGCAGCGCCCTCAAATGCCCATGAAATCAATGAGACGGAGCAGGAGGCGGCCCGCAGGAAGAAGGGTAAGGCTATAGCCGAACCCAGCAAGACTCGAGATTCGGCATTCAAACGCCTAGGGGGCAAAGAGGATGGACCCCGCAAGTCTGCCAAGCTATGTCTTGGTCCTGAGATGGGCCGGACTAGCGCAATGGAAAGACTTGGCGGGGGTCGTCGCGCCCAATCTCGTCGTTCTAGGGAATCTGAGACGATTCACCAAGACGAGGAGGAAGCAGAAAGCCAGCCGAGGGCGTCGGCATACACCAGGCTCTCATACGATGAGGATGACCTGGACAAGATAGAGAGCGTAGCAAGGAAATTACGTGCCCTGGAAGAAAAGGTGGAGGAGAAGGCGGGAGCGAAAAAACACACCTTGGCTAAATCTCCCTTTTCGGCCAAGGTACATGCGCAGAGGTTGAGGCGGAAGATTAAGCTGGACGTGGAGAAATTCACAGGAAAGGAGGATCCAAACGTCCATCTTGACACCTTCCACAATGCAGCACAGATGGCCGGGGGCACTGATGCTGAGGAGTGCTTGCTCTTCTTCTCATCCTTGAGAGGGAGGCCTGTGGAATGGTTTAACGGCCTTCCCAATGGCAAGATTGGGTCCTTTGAGAAACTTGCTGAAGTTTTCCGCAAGAAGTACCAGGACAACTGCATCAAGAGGAAGAAATTTACCTACCTTAACACGGTATGGCAGAGGGAGAAGGAGACCTTGACTCAATTCTTAACCCGCTGGAGGGACGAGGTTGACAAGGTAGAAGAGATGGACGATAAGACGGCCATGTCTTTGTTGATGAATGCCTTCCGGTCAGGTGACCTCTACACTGAATTCTGTAGGAGGCCGCCCTCCTCTTATCAGGAAGCCTACAATATGGCATGGGAATATGCCGAGGCAGAAGTGCTGAACAAGAATAAGCGGGAGCTGGAAGAAGGCTACACAAAGTCGAAATCCGACAAGCCGAAGAAGGATGAGCAGACAGGAGGGTCCAAACTAAAGGCCACATATGACGGATCCATCCACCAAATAAGGGATGATAAGAAGGGAGAGCAACCCAAGAGACAATGGATGGAGAAGTGGTGCACATACCACCAATCCGATCCCCACAACACGGTGGATTGCCGAAATGTCAAGGCTGTGCTCAAGGAGATGGCCTTGAAAGGAGAGCTTGGGGAAGGTTACGCGACGGGTAATAAGAAAGACCCGAAAGCGAACACCTGGACCCGTCATCAGGGAAAAGACCAGGGAAGGAGAAAATCCGGGAAGGATAACAACAATCCAGATAAAGAATTTATACAGATGATTGTCGGCGGCCCAGAAGGCGGGGATACTGCCTCCCAGCGGAAGAACTGGGCCAGGAAGCTTGCACGTGGCTGTGGTTTCCCTGGAGTCACATGGGAAGCAGGCAAGGAGGGAACCTATCACTTTCACTGATAGGGATCTGCCCAGGACGGGGGGGAGATCATAATGACCCTTTGGTCATTACAATGGACATCAACGGGGCTGATGTGGCTAGGGTCCTGGTTGACATAGGAAGAAGTGTCAATGTTCTATACTTGGATGCTTTCAAGAAATTGAAGCTGGACAGGTCCATGTTGAGACCGTTGCAAACTCCATTGTCAGGCTTCACTGGAGCTAGCATAGAAGCGGAGGGTCAGATCACCTTACCAGTTACCTTGGGGTCGGGTAACAGGACAGTGACCAAACAAATGAGATTTGTTGTGGTCGACATCAAGTGTGTGCATAATGTCATTCTGGGTAGGCCTGGGATCAACCTGGTCAGGGCTATTATTTCCATGGCACACTTATGCATGAAGTTTTACACTCCCAATGGAATCGGGGAGGAAAGGGGTGATCAAAAGAACGCCCGGTCCTGTTACCTGGAAGCAGTGAAGAAGATGACCCGCCAGTTCGAACAAATTGAATTGGTCTCCCAGCAGGTAGACAAGGGTGAGGAGAAGGCTAGGATCGAGCCGGATGCAAACACGGAGGAGATCCAGATTGATGCCTCCAATCCTGAGAGGAAGGTCAAAATTGGGGCTGACCTTCTGAAAGAGCTAAGGACTGAGATTGTCCAGGTGTTGACCAGGTATAAATCATTCTTTGCCTGGAGTGTTGTTGATATGCCCGGGATTGACCGGTCAGTCATTTGCCATCGTCTCTCTGTTCTTGAGGGGTCTAGGCCTGTAAGACAGAAGAAGAGATTTTTGGCAAGTGATAGGAGGGACTTTGTGAAGAAAGAGGTCAAGGACCTACTTGAGGTAGGTCATATCAGGGAAGTAAACTACCCTGAATGGCTGGCCAATGTAGTCCTGGCTCCGAAGGGCGATACCTGGAGGATGTGCGTAGACTACACACACCTCAACAAGGCATGCCCAATGGATTCTTATCCTCTCCCCAGCCCGGACCAAATGGTTGATGAAACTGCCGGGTGTGAGTTGCTCAGCTTTATGGATGCCTTCAAGGGGTATCATCAAATCTTCATGGCGGAGGATGATGAGGAGAAGACGACCTTCCTCACTCCGGACGGCACATACTGTTACAAGGTGATGGCCTTTGGGTTGAAAAACTCAGGGGCAACTTACCAGAGAATGGTCAACAAATTGTTCAGGCCTTTGCTTGGACGGACCATGGAGGCCTATGTCGATGATATGCTGGTGAAGAGCAGGGCAAGCGGCACACATGCTCAGGACCTGGAAAAATGCTTTGAGATTATGGCTAGGCATAATCTTAGACTTAACCCGAAGAAGTGTGTTTTTGCTGTAAGGACGGGGAAGTTCTTGGGGTTCATGGTCACGAAGAGGGGGATTGAGCCAAATCCTGAGAAGATCAAGGCCATTGTTGAGATGCAACCCCCAACCTCGGTAAGGGATGTCCAGAGATTGACGGGGCGCCTGGCGGCCCTAAACCGGTTCTTGTCCAGATCAGCTGAGAAGGCCTTACCTTTCTTTAAAGTATTAAAGAAAGCCAACACCTTCTAGTGGGATGATGAATGCGCCAGGGCATTCGAAGAACTGAAGACATACCTGACTTCGGATATTGTCTTGTCCAAGCCAGAAACAAAGGAGACCCTCTACCTCTACTTAGGGGTTACTTAAATGGCTGTTAGCTCGGTCTTGATGAGGGATGATGGGGTCCAGAGGCCTATCTATTATGTAAGCAAGGCCTTAAATGGGGCAGAAAGTAGGTACACTCCTACGGAGAAGGCAGGGTACGCACTTTTTATAACAGCAAAGAAACTCACGTCGTACTTCCAAGCCCATCCCATTGTCGTATTGACCGACCTACCATTGGGCACAGTCATGAGAGACTCCACTTCATCGGGAAGGATGATCAAATGGGCCATGATGCTTACCCAATTCAACATTGAATATCGTCCGAGGACGGCGATAAAGGGACAGGATGTGGCTGACTTTCTTGTGGAGATGACGGGTCACCAGGAGGAGGAACCGGCAAGGACGATCACAGAGCCTTGGTGGTCCATGTCAGTAGATGGAGCCGCTGGACCGAAAGGTTACGGTGGAGGTGTAGTATTCACAACTCCGGAAGGGTTCAAGGTATATCATGCCTTGATCTTTAACTTCAAACTCACAAATAATGAGGCGGAGTATGAGGCATTGATAGGGGGCCTGAGATTGGCCAAAACCCTACAAATCACATGCCTCAGGATCAAGTCCGATTCAAGCCTGGTGGTAGGCCACATTAATGGCAACATGGAGGCCAAAAGAGAGAAGATGCAGAAGTACAGAGACTTGGCAAGGGCATTATTGAAGGATCTGACTGAGTATGTGATGGAGCAAATCCCTAGGGGGGAAAACACGGATGCTGACTTGCTATCAAAATTGACGCAAGCAGCCCCGGAGCATGTGTCCAAGTTGGCCAGGATTGAGACGCTGGAAAAGACTAGCATTGAAAGGCTTTCTGTGAGCCTGATAGAGGAGGATGGACAACCCAATCTAACCCTGGTGGAACCTGATGATATTTGGCTGGATGACTTGGTCAAGTATTACATGACCGGGCAATTCCCTGAGGATGAGGATAGGGTAAGAAAAGTAAAGTTGAGGGCTCCAAGATTCCAAATGCTTGATGGAAGGCTATACAAAAGGGCATTGGGCGGTCCGCTGCTGAGATGCTTGACCAGGGCGGAGGCAGAAAGAGTGATCGCCGAAGTTCATGAGGGTGTCTGTGCAGCCCACCAAATGTCCAGGACACTCGCACAAAGGATCATCTTGCTAGGTTATTTCTGGCCTACAATGAACCAAGATTGTGAGAAGTATGTGCAAAGGTGCAAGACTTTCCAGGTGTTCTACAAGTTTCCGGGAAGGCCTGCGACGTACTACCACCCAGCTTCCAATGTTATTCCATTCGCAAGATTTGGGATGGACATCATTGGAGCCTTCCCCCAAGCACAAGGGAGGAAGAAGTATGTCATGGTTGCTATCGACTACTTCACAAAATGGGTAGAGGCCGAGGCATATGCAACCATCACAACCAAGCAGTGCCAGCGCTTCGTCTGGAAGAATATAATCACCAGGTTCGGGTCTCCTCGAAACATTGTGACGGACAACGGGCCTCAATTTCGGAATCCAGGGTTCACCAAATACTTGGAGGACTTCGGGATTACTCACAACAAGGCTTCCGTGGCCTACCCGCAAGGGAATGGTCAAGTGGAGAATGCGAACCGCACAATAGTCGATGGGATTAAAAAGCGGTTGGGTGAGGCAGGAACAAATTGGCTAGAGGAGTTGCCACATATCATCTGGGCTTACCGAGTCACTTCGAGAAGGGCCACCGGGGAGACACCTTTCGTCCTTACTTATGGATGTGAGGCCAGACTACCCATTGAAGCAAAGATAATGACCTTCCGGGAAAAGATCTGTGAGGAGAAAGGGAATGAGGAGGACCATTTGGCAGAGTTGAACTTGTTGGAGGAAATGCGGATGGTTGCTGAGGCTAAAATGATAGAGTACCAGCAAGCAGCCAAGGCTTACCATGATAACAAGGTAGGTCCTCGTTATTTCCAAGTCGGTGATGAGGTCCTGAGACGAAGGGAGGCCAGCAAACCGGGTGATGGTGGAAAGCTTGCAAAGAAATGGGAAGGTCCATATAGGGTCACAGCAATATTACGCCCTGGGACATACAAGTTAGAAACAATGGAAGGTCGGGAGTTGGAAAGGTGCTGGAATTCCCACCACCTTAGAAAATTCTACCGATAGACCAAATTGGCAAGACATACATTTGTAATATCCCTTCGATGATGAATAAGAGATTTCTTCAATACTTGTGTTGCTGGGTCAGTAATACTAAACTAATGTCTTGATGTAAGAGGCAAGGTCAAAAAAAAAAGATTAACCCTTGAGATAGGGGCCTTGATGTTGAGGTATGGCCTTGAGATAGGCTGGGTCTGGAAGAGGACTCGCGTCCATACTTACATGGATCCCTACCAAATTTTCATTTGGATAGGGGCAAAAAGATGCCAAAGTAAAAAAATGATTACCGTCTTGCATGAGCCATCCTTTGCGGATTGAAGGGTCTAGGGAAGACTAGAATTCACTTCAAACGCATAACATATGGACATGTAAGATTGGATGAGGGCTGGTTCTCACCGGCATACCCCCACGTGGGAAGATTGGGTTGGCTAGGTCAACCTAATGATTAGAGAATGACACATTAAAAAACTTAAAACCTGGAAGAGGGGCCCTGGAAGAAGGGTGTTGCCTGGAAGAGGGCTGAACCTTGGAGAGGGTTCGCGATCATAGGACATGGTCAAAATCTCCGAAGAAAGTTCGGGTCTTGATGTTGAGACTTGATGATTCCAAAACCGTTTCGGATTATTCGTTCGAAATTTGAGCAAGGTTGCTGTTAGGCATGACACCCAGGCTAGAGGGGGAGAAGATGGTGGAATGGTCAAAAGTGACCGGTCACTTTTTGATGTTCTGGATTGACAAGAAAATGCGAATGGGAAAAAATTAAAATTTGACCGGTTAACTTTGAGAAAAGTGACCGGTCACTTTTTAGTTGGCGGATTTGATGAAATCAGACAAAACTGGAAAAAATATTTTTTGACCGGTCACATTTTTGACCCGACACCTGGACAGGAAATTTGACATCATGCTGGTTACATATTGCAACCAAGCCATTAGAACCTGGAAGTTGACTGGGTCAGGAAACAGGCGAGGAAGAAACCGACCTAGACGTTTTCAAGTCAAGAGACCAGGACATGAGATGACCTAGAAGTTTTCAAGCCTTGCGTCTAAAGTGGTCTTCAAAACTTCCAACCTAGCCTACTACACCAGGACATGAGATGACCTGGACGTTTGTTGCAGTTCAACCTAGACACAAGCCGGTCCAGAAGACTAGTCAGGCCACAAGATCTGGACATTTTCAAGGTTACAAGACCTAGATGTTTTCAAGGCTTGTACTTGACCAGGACATCACATGACCTGGACATTTGCAAGAGATGGAATTGATCAGAACATGAAAAGACCTGGACGCTGTCAACAAAGCCTACCAGACCTAGACATTTCTAAGGCGTTAACCAAAGACCAGGACATGAGGTGACCTGGACAACTGAAAAGGATAAAGCCGGTTACTTCTTTTGACTTGGAATCAAGCATATTCAATAAAATCGTCAACCAAGCCAATGAGGCCTGGACGTTTTCAGGACCAGGACATGAGATGGCCTGGACATTCTTTAAAAACGATTCCTGAGGTATAAGGTCGGTTAGTCTTATTGACTTGGAAGTACATTCAAAGGCGATCAAGAAGAAGAAAAGAAAAGCAATAACCATGCATAGAAAAGGACAAGCATGCAAACTGAAAGAAGAAACAAGCGGGTAAATTGAAAACCATGCCAAACAAAAGACAATATTAAACAAGTCAGAAATAGGCCGGACATCCCCCAGGCCTTGGGAAAATTCAAAGTTTTTTAAAAAAACCAAACCCTAACCTATTCTAGGGGAAAAGGGGGAGCCGGCTCTTCCTCGTAGAGGGCTGGAAGCTTCATTTTGGCCGGGTCAAAGGAAGGATCCCTCTTCAGAAGTCTGGCATAAAGAAGAGACCTCTCATCTTTCTGACCACACTGGAATCCATAAGACCCTATCTACGTTATCATCCTCTTCCCCTCCGGCTCTTGATACATGACTTTGAAAAAGTCCATGGTTTCCTCCGGGGTAGTGAGAAGGGACCGGGCAACCTCCGTGTGATGGCGCGCAGCCCAGCCAGCAGCTTCAGAAGGAAAGGCCTCCTCCTTTGCCCGGGCAGATTCTTCAGCCTGGCCCAGCGCATCCTCGAGCTCGGCGATCTTTCTCTTCTTTTCCTCCTCCAGAAGAGCAAACCGGGCCCTTTCTTCCTTCAACTCTTCCTCAAGTCTCCTCTCCCTTTCTGCCCGGTCATTGATCTCTAACTTAGCAGAATCAAGGAGGAGGGTGAGTTGGGAGACCTGGTCTTTCTCCTTTAATGTTTGGCCAATCTCCTCTGAAATGACCCCGGCCTGTAAAAATAAAAAATAAAAAGAGAGCAGGCATATCAGTAAAAGTGAAGGAAAAAACTTGAACCGGGAAGAAAGGCGGAGATGGAATACCTTGCTGAGTTTTTTGGCCAGGGATAGGAAGGCTTCTTCGATGGTTTTCCCCTCCCTGCCTGATAAGCTAATCTTCCTCTTCTTGCCTCCCCTGGAACTCTTATGAGAGCTCTTCCTTTTTTGGTCCTTGGCTTTTGAAGAGGAAGATGCACCGACCTCTTTAGCACCTGATTGGACCGGGACTTTGGGGGGATTAGCCCGGTCAACCTCAGAGTGATGCCTAGCTGAAGGAGATTTCAGCTTCTGGCTCTGCTCATGGATAGGGCTACACCGGGCACTTGTGGCCCCATCCATTCCAGGAGAGTTAGAGAGAAGAGACCGGTTGGAGTGGAGGACTTGGACATCATCGTCGTCATCCTCAATGATGGTGGTCATCCTGTTGAAGTTCATGTCTGCCAAAAAGAACAAAGTGACCGGTTAGATTTTACACCTTATCAAAATGAAAGTGGAATCAAAAGGTTGAGGAAAATTAACCAACCTGGATGAGGAGAGCCGGCCTCAGTGTGACCATCCGGGGAATCAGCCCGGTTATCCTCAGCGTCATGGGTCGCAGACGCACCCCCATCCGAGTTGCTAGTCGGAATACCCAGCCACCATAGGCATAAGGTTTCCCGGTCACAGGATCACCCTTGAGAAGTTTCTCGCAGGCGTCCTCAAGATCTTTAGTGGGCTCCGGTTGAACCCTTTCAGGTTATAACCCGGTCAGCCCACTCAGGGTTTGAGAGAGGAAATTGGTCAGGGGGAATTCAACAAAAACAAATCTTTTCTTCCATCTTTTGTGACTAGGAGGAAGACCGGTCACAAAAGATCTCTTATTACGAGAATGGAAATAGACGAAGCCCGGGCAGTTACTAGTCCCGGGCAAGACTTCGTACATGTGGAGAAAAAGCTCAAGGGAAGGGTTGATTTTCAAATTTTCATAGATATTTACAAAACAATTCAAGAACCGGTGAGCATTTGGAGTAAGCTGGCCGGGCAAAATCTTGAACTTGTTACATATTTCTACGAGGAGGGGGCGAAGGGGAAAGATAATGCCCCCCTCTAGCGAAGCGATGTGAAAACCCAACCGGTTTCCTTGGTGGGGTTCTATGATGTTGGGCCAGGTGGTGTTAGAAAGGACTTTATAGCCCGGGGGAAGGACGGAGCGCACCTCGGCCAGGACCTTTTTTGTAACCCTAGAGGACTCTTTGAAGACCGGTCCTGAGTCAAGGGCTAGGTAGCCCATTGATCCCAATCGTTCTTCCCACTGGTTCCAGCTGAGGACCTTGGGATTGAACCGACCGGGCAGTTGGTTCAAAGGAATAGGCTCATGGGCAACTATTTCCCGGGCCTGGGAGCTAGACTGGTGAGAGGGGCGGCGAATCAAAGGAGTGATAGGGGGAGAGGAAGATTCAGAGTGGGAAGAGGAAGAGGGCTGAGAGCCAGATCCATATGATTGGCCAGAGATGTTTTGGCTATCAGAAGACATTATGATTGCCGGTCAAAAAAGGGAAGATGAAAAATAAAAGACTAGGAGGACTGGAGCACTTACTTGGTGAGAAGCTAGAGAGAGAAAGCAGACCGGGCAAATTAAGAGAAACGAATGAGAGAAGTGAAGAAATGAGATGGGTTGGAGGAGTATTTATAGGAGAGAGAGAGGCGGTTTGGAGTTCGAGGCGACAGGTGGGAGGCTGGGGAGCTGACACGTGGATAAGGTAATGGTGAGGGGGGGAATTTGAATTTTGAAGGTGGAAGGTGAAAGGTTTTGGAGGGAAAACCCAAAACTAAAAGGCCAGGCTCAACGTTTGGACTCCCACAAATCCAAAAGTGCCAGGTCTGGTATGAAGACGGTGAATCCAAGAAATGGGCAGGTCTCCATGGAAAGGTCATGGGAATGGCTTGACAATTTCAAAGAAGGACAGGACAGGTCTTGAAAAGGAAAGGCTTGGCAATCTAGAGAAAGACGGGTCTTGAAAGAGAAAGGTATGATAATTACAAAAGTGACGGGTCTAAAATGACAGGTCAACAAGAAGGACAGGTCAATGAGAATGACTTGATAATTTAGAAGAAGGACAGGTCATGGGAATGACTTGATGATTTCAAAGAAGGACAGGTCATGAGAATGACTTGATGATTTCAAAGAAGGACAGGTCATGGGAATGACTTGGTAATTTCAAAGAAGGACAGGTCATGAGAATGACTTGATGATTTCAAAAGTGATAGATCAACATAAATATACTTCCCGCCCTTGATGACTTCCTCACAAGGCCGGTAAGTGGAGGACTTCTTGATGGATATATCCTTATACCCGACCCGGACAACCGAAAGGGACAGGTAAAAAAATGACCGGTCATTTTTATCAATCACCAAATGAGGTTAACTCTTCGATTGGGACGGGTCAAAAGTTGACCGGTCACTTCCACTAAAAAAGTGACCGGTCACATTTTGGGCGATAGCCAAAATGTCGCCTAATGTTACAAAGGACATTCTAGAAGACCAGAGACGGGTTGAGCACAAAGAATGACCGGGTAACTTTTGAGAGAAGGTGACCGGTCATATCACTTTACTTGGCTAACATTGGTTCAGTCTCTTAGGCATGGTGAACCACGTCAGAGGTCAAGGGGACACCCCGCCGCTCATCCATCACGAGGCACACAGTGAAAGGGATGTTTGTCATTTTGCAGGGTTGATTGGATTGAGAATATCCATTTTAGTCTTTGATTGAACAGTACATGTCTTGGCATATAGTTGCTAAATTCTATGATTGTACAGTGTTCCCATTATCTACAGTGACCTTCCCACAAGCTTCCTATTTTGTCCATGGATGAACAGGGGAAGGTCACAAATCCTCCTCTATAAATATGATGATATTGGATAGAGGAGGGGATCCAATTTTTCTCTCACTAAAGTTCACTCTTGAGATAGAGTAAGAAATATAATTCGGACTGAGGAGATTTACCCGGTCTAGGTCATACTTTGTGTTCTTGTTGTGTTTTATATTACGGGTCGAGTGTGTCCAGGTCAAACCCGGTTAACCCACCCCGCTATATTTACACCATCAAGACGGATGAAAACAAAAAAAAAGATGTGGACGGAGAGAGTTGTAATTTTTATTTTATATCTATCTTTAAATACTCCGTAAAATAAATTGAAAAAAAAATTAAAACTTCATTGTGTTTTTCATACTTCAACTCTAGTGTCTAGATTGGAGAATCTAGTTAAAATTAAAGTGCGAAAATTTCATGTAAATATGGATTCTTCAGTACTCAATAAACTTAGGTAGTGTTTCGCAACTAGCATTTCATTTCAATTCATGCATTTCATCAATTCCAAAATTTGAAATCTTAAATTTCAAATGACAAAGGGAGGTGCATGGATTTTAAATTAAGCTTTGTTACGAATGAGAAGAATTTGACTCAAATCCAAATTTTAAATTTTTAAGTTTCCTAAACATGTAATTTGAGCCAAATCCGGATTTGAAATCTAAATCCATGTTCTCAAACATACCATTAGGTAGTGTTTCGCAACTAGTATTTCCGTTCAATTCCAAAATTTGAAATTCTGAATTTCAAATGACAAGGGGAGGTGCATAGATTTCAAATTAAGCTTTGTTTTGAATGTAAAGAGATTTGATTCAAATCCAAATTCAAAATGCTTAAGTTAACCAAACATGGAATTTAAGCCAAATCCAGATTTGAAATCCAAATCCATGTTTCCAAACATACCATTACAGAAATTAAATTGAGTCTCGAGTAAACTTAGAGAGACCAAATTGACTATTAAAGTCCTTCAAAGAAACAATAATAATCTAAGTTACAAACTAGGTTTTTATAAAATAAAATATTGAAAACTAAAATAAACTTTACACCCAACAAAAGAAACACATTCAGTTTTAATTTTTTCTAAAGTAAGTTTAATTATGTCGGTGATGGATTGGGTGACGGGTGAGAAACAACTCCACCCGCATTCGACCCAATCCACGAATAGTTCATCCATCACCGGTCGATCACATTGAGTTTTATCCATTAGAACGGGTCGATTGGATCCATTATCCACCAAGTAAAAATTGTCATCCGTACCAAACACACTCTTCTCTTCTTCTCTCTTCCGGCTGTCCACCGATCCTAGCTTGCAGTGACTTGGCAAGAGGTGGCGAGAGACTACCACGTGCGGCACGGCCGAGGTTGTGGGAATGATATAACACATCCCGCACCGAAAGATTTGGAGTGAAGTAACTGGTACAATACTATATCTATATTATATAATGTTAAGTATCATATACTCTTAGGCTAAACTCTGTCATTAGTCCTTCAACTTTATCAATTGTGCACGATTGGTTCTTCAAGTTTTAAAAGTCCATAAATAGTCCTTCAACTTTATGAGTTATGCACGATTGGTCCTTCAAATTTTAAAAGTGCAAAAGTAGTCCTTCAAGTACACGTCAGCTCTCCAGATGAGGTCCTTTTGACTGTAAATGTTAAAAGCTAAATGGAATACTAGCTCCATATAATACGGAGTAGTCGTACCTAGTGGAATTTACTCGTATTATATGAAACTAGTATTTCGTTTAACTTTTAATATTTACTGTCAAAAGGACTTCATCTGGAGGGCTGACGTGAACCTGAAGGACTACTTATGGATTTTTGAAACTTGAAGTACCAATGGTGCAGAACTCATAAAGTTGAATGACTATTTATGTACTTTTGAAACTTGAAGGACCAATTGTGCCCAACTCATAAAGTTGAAGGACCAATGCTGGATTTTAGCCTATACTCTTATCCCTATTGATATAATTTCACTTTTTAGTTAAATTCTATAACATTTTGATTGCAATTAAAATGATGATACTCCCTTCATCTCGAGATGATTTTCAATTTTTAGTCTAACACTTTGATCATTAATTTATAAGTTGATTATAAGTAAAAAAAATATGGATGTTTTAACTATTTATTTTTAAATTAGTTTTTTCTTTTCTCTGTTAACTCTAGATTATATACTTACAAAATAATTTCTATCCATTTATAAATATATCTAGGTGACTGATCTATCATATAAGTAATTTGACTTTTACAAAAAATATTTAACTAATAAGCAACTTATAAAGTAAAAGTAGTTTATTTCTTATAGTATTATTATTGTTGTTGTTCTTATTATTACTCCCTCCGTACCCTTACGAAGAGAAATATCTCACTTTTTGAAATCATTTTATTTACAATTTGGTATATCGATAAGAAATAAAAATTACATATTAAAAAACTACATCAAAAGTTCTACAAAACAAGAGGCGACAAGAATATTTTATTTTATTAAATAATTAATGAAATCGCGTAAATAAACAAAAGTTATTAAGAGAAAAAAAATTGTAATCAGATTGGGGACGGAGGGGTATTAATTAGTAGTCTTTTCTAATTAACATTTCTTATGTGTGAGTTCAATGTATGTATCCATCAATTATGAACTTATTAATCAATCAATGAATGAAATATTCTCTTGTTAGTGATTTTTGTGTCATCGACTATTTTGTGTGATTTGATTTACTTATATCAAACAAAAATTTGAATAGACGTTCTCAAACGAGTTAGGAGATGCGGAGTGCGCACACATTCAACGATGTTACAAATTCATATCGGGAGTCTGGGGGCTGCCGCCATGCAGGTACAAGGGGCGGACTTTCAATGCCATTGCTTAGGTGCTTCCTTTAAGCCACACAGTGACTTTTTTAACTTACACACTTTATGATTGTTTCCGATATAACAAATCCTTCGGGTTGTTTATTGTAAATCTCTTCTTCCAATTCAGCATTCAAGATTGTTGTTTTCACATCTATTTGGTGAATGACATGGTTATGTTTATACGCTAGGGCAATCAACAACCTAATAGACGAAATTCTTGCAACTAAGGCATAGGTTGGTGTCAAAGTAGTCGATTCTCTCTTTTTGTTTAAAGCATTATATAACCAATCTAGCTTTAAACTTATTCATGGTACCGTCTACTTTTATCTTCTGCCTAAAGATCTATTTGCCGATAACAATAAAATCACCAACATCTCATAACCCTAATCTTTCTCCCCTCTCTTATTTTTCCTGTTCTTAATTGGTGTTTTCATTCTCCAACTTAACAAAGAAAACAACTAAAAGAAATGCAGTTGATCGCCGCCAACCAGAGTCGTGGCGGAATATTGCCGCACGACCGGATTATTGTCACCTAGCAATCTACAAAGAAAAGTCATAGCAGTAACAGTGCTTGGTCACACATTGTTGACAATGTAAGCCCACTAAGTCAATCAGAGCCGGCCCAAAATGAAAAGATATGAGATTGGTCCCGCACCAAAATCACATCTTGGGCCTTATTTAATTTTGTAGAGTACTTGTGTTTTTAAAATTAGTGCTAAATTTTATTTTTAATAACTATTTTTATAAACATTTGAATAATAAATATAAATTTATATTGAATTTTAAAATATCAAGTAATTAAAATAATAAATATTTAACAAAATTGGGCCCTACAAATTTGGGAGCCCTGTGTGGGTGGCTACCTTCCACACCCTTCGAGCCGCCCATGAAGTCCATCATGCAAGATTACAAGTAGTTTAATACTCGTTTTAGTCCCTATAAGTGCACTCACAAGTCAATTTTGTCTATGTAAGTTTGGTTTAGTCAAATTAATCCTTGTAACTAGGAAATGTAAACCAAATTAGCCCTTTATGCAAAATTTGTATTCTAAATTTATAAGTTAACATGTTAATTGATACAAAAACTAATACACAGAATTTTACAAGATAAATTGTAGGAGATAAATTGTTTTCAAAGGACTAGATTCACATTTTGTATATATAAAGATTATTTTGACTCAAATAAACATTTTTAATCAAAAAATATTTTTACTTTCAACTGAAATTTTGTTTTAACTCATACTATTCTATCCGTTCGGATTTATTCTTCTGATTTACCCTTTTATGGTCTCAAATGTAACACTTGGACCATCGATATCAATATTTTAAAATACCAATACCACGTTTCAAAAGGAAATTACTGATAGCAATACATTTATACTCCCTTCGACTGGAAATGTTCTTTCCATTTAACTTTTCACGGTCTCCAATATTGGACTTTGACCATTAATATCTATATTTATACATAGATATATTTTATAGAAAATTGATATTTGAAAACTACATTTTATTATGAATATATTGATATTAAATTTACATTATAATACAATGTGTTTATTCACAGATCGTAGTCAAATTTTATAAACTTTGACCAAGAAAAGTCAAATGTAATGAACATTTCCGAACGGAAAGAGTATCAAAACAGAATGTATATTTTTCATATATCAAGGTCAAAAATTATACATTTTGACCAAAAAAGTCTAATGGAAAGATTAAATATGAACGAAGATGTTATTTTTAACCCACATATTGTGGCTAATTATCAAGTATGATTTAGAGTACTCGAGATATTCTAATTCGAGTAGAAATAGAGTTATATGAAAAAATTCATATACTCTAATAATATTAAAGGACAAGGCATCACGAGATTCACGACAAAGAATAAGTACGAACCAAATTTTTAGCTTTTGGGTGGATATCTAAAAACATTTTTTTTACTCTAAAAGCTAGGTTCTTTTGGGTTGGATAGGAATTTTAGAGTTGAAAAACAAGAAGCTAGAAGAAAACTTGAAGGATTTGAAAAAATTTGGAAGAAGATGGATAATGTTGGAAGGTTTAAAGTGTTAAAAAATCACGCAATTAAATAATCCTGCAAATGAATATATAAGAAAATCCTAATTTTGAATAAAAATAATTCATCCTTGTCTGTGCTTGAAATAATATATTACAAATTTAGATATATAATATTATTGTATATTCATCGTCATTGGAAGACTCTGAAAAAATTGAAGGAAGTTGAAAGAAATTGGAATGAGTTAGAAGAAACTGAAAAAATTTTTGAAAAAATTGAAAGTTAATTTTTCCAAACCAAAAAAATATGGCCTAAAACGATCCATCACGTCCAAACGAGATTTGATTGTTCGAGCGTGTAGCCATTTTATAAAAAAAAATGAATGACTTTATTGGGCAAAATATGATTCAAAAATATGTCAAAGATCGATATTTGTGTTTCAATTGAAAGCATAGATGTCCTACTTGAGTACTTGATCGAATTGATCAAGACCTCCAAGAAGACAATCCTTAATGTAGAGTCCAAACCAAATAGCTTGTCAAAAGCTTCATTAACTCATTGAACTAAAGAACATGGAATGTCCAATTTTCTCCCTTTTGCATATTAAGATATGAACATTGTTGACATGAATGCATGACAAATTCATTTGACTTTTTAAAATTACAATAAAATGGGAAACCAATTTGGGACCCAACACCCAAAAGTGTATTTAGGAATGGGGTATAGACAAAGTCATTACAAGAAGAAATGAACATAAATGATTAGTATACATAACAGATACCTGCTGAAGCTACTAAATGGCTTTGATTCTCTTAGCCACGTCTCCTGCACTACAATCCGATTTCAACATAAGGAAGGCTTTCTTGGTCCCATCGGGCATGATACAAGTGTTAACCTTCTTGATCTGAATCTTGAATATGTTCGTGGCAGCATCCTTTATGAGCCTCTTGTCGGCACGCTTCTCCACGGCAAACACCAATGTGTTGTTCTGCGTGATGTTCTTGATTCCGGCCTCTGACACGATCGGATACCTCAGAATCTGGGAATAATCAAGAGCTAGCCTTTGAGATCGTGTGCTCTTTGCGCTTTTATTTATGGCCTTGGCTGGAGAAGATTTCTTAGCTTGCACTGCAAACTTAAGAAGAAGGCTTGCCTGACTAGTGTTTCAAGCACAATACTCAAAAGAAGTAAAGAAATTTTAAAATGTGCGCCGATTCGAAAGTTTAAAATGAGGAACTAAACAGAAAGAAAATGGGATAAGGTAGTAACTCACAGGATGAGGATATGAAGAGTAACTTGTTAAAGAACAAAACTTTCGAGAAAGTGAAGCTGGGTTAAATGCAGCGCCGGAGAAGGATGACTTGAAAGGAAGTAGATTCCTTGTGCCTTGGGTGGACGGCATAAACTTGTGATCTTGACGTTGGATCAGAGAAACCAAGGAAAGAGTGACTGTGGATGCCATTTTCTCTCTGTGGGTAAGCTGGAGGCGTATCCGTTGCAGTAAATATGCAGCTCAAATACCTCTGTTATGGACAACATTATTAAGAAGTGTCGAAGGACAACAAGCTAATGGTTATACAGCCCAACTCCACGTAGGGACATAGCTTGAGCAACAGGTTTTTAGCTTTTAATTAATCTCAGTCTGAGACCCCTCATAAGCGAGGGTATGAATGCCAGTTCATCCACCTAAGGTGTGTACAATTTTCACATTCTAACACTTCAAATTGCCGATATAAGATGCAGCTTAAATTACATATACTTCTTTGCATCAAATTCGTGAAAATCGTGAGCCAATATAAATACTCCGTATATCACAACATTTTTAGACTCTTAAATTGTCTACATAAATATCCCAATACTTTTGAGAAGTTTTAAAATGACTCAAATAAATACCCAGAGATTTAAGTCTTTAAATGTCTTCCAAAGGCCCAAATAAAAACACCTTCCTTACTTGCAAGTCCCTTAGCATGGCCAACATGTCAAAGCTTATATATGATCTTGTTTGTGTCCTCAAATTGAAGGAAGTTTGTTTTTTAGGAAAATAAGAACATTCTTAATTTATTGAAACAAGAACTATAAAGAGAAACAAGAAAACCAACAACTACAAGCCCATATAATCTCAACTACATTGGTGTCTAGGGTGTCAAGATTTGTGCAATCTTACCCCCTAAAAAACAGAGGGTTTGTTTCTGTTTCTGTTAGACCCTTGAAACCTTGCTGCAATTACTGTCCAAATCTTCAAAAAATGTAAGAATCTAGGGGATTTTAATGCTCAATTTAGATTTAATCCTTTATTTACCCCAAACTAAAACCTAGTTAAAAAATGTTATCTTTTATCTCCATTGGCAATGGACACTCAAATATTTCATCAATACTCCATGTTGATATCCAGTAAGGATTCAGCAAAACAATTTACACAACTCCAATTTCAATATCATAACAAAGGAAGAAAAAAATATAGGGTGTGGTTGAAAGAGTCGCTCAGAGAAATTCGCGCAACTCTAATTTCAGTCCGGAACTACTCGCGGAGGAATTAAGGTCTGAAATCTGAAATCTACAAAAACGTAGCTTCCGGCGTACCTGAATGTTGCCGCGGGTGCCGGGTGATTGAAGAGATTCGGCGTTAGAGAAGTGGAGGCGCGGTTAGCTGTGGATAAGATGAATCGGTGGTGATGATTCGACTCGGTTCGGCTAGGCTTGGATAATGAAAAATGATAGGGGTATTTTTAAAAAAATTAAATAAATAAAAGATCTTCAGTAATAGGTCGTTTTACATATTTGATATCTACATATCAAATATTAATAATTTAGTCTCCTATTATTCAATTGTTTTCTACAAATAGTCATTTTTAAATATTTTCGTTAAGGACATAGATAAAATTGTATATTCAGATACTTCTCTCTCTTCAATTAAGTTTCTTCCCTTCTCTTATACTCATTCTCAAACCGTCGCTAAGTTTGAAGCTTTTGTTCATCTTCCTGGTAGAACCTAAAATCAAAACTAATGACCTTCATGGATGAGTTTTATGGGTTAGTTTCAGGAAATTTCATAGAAAGCAAACATTAAAATCATCCATTAAGGTTACTAGTTTCGATTTTGTATTCCACCAGAAAGACGAACAATTGAGACATGAGTGATGACTTTGACTTTGGCTTTGGCTTCAAAACTTCAAACTCAGCGACAGGTTTGGAAAAGGAGTGCAAGAGGAGGGAGTAGGCTTAATTGATGAGAGAGATAAGTGTGATTTTACAATTTTATCCATGTTTTTAACGAAAATATTAACAAAGGACCTTTCGTAAAAAAACAACATAATAATTGGAAACTAAATTTTTCATATTTGATATGAATGAACTAAATATTTAAACGGACTATAACTAAAAACCTTTTATGGATTTTACTCAATAAAATAAACTATGAGCTAAATATGGAAAATGTATCAGAACAAGATTTTATATTTTTATTTTTAGAATAAGAGTTATAATGTCTATAATGTCAGTATATAATACGAAGTACTAAATAACACAGTGGGCTATCACTATACATTTCTATAATAGTACATTGCAAATTCCTATTTTGTTATTCTTAACTTGTTGATTCCTTCTCAAAATATGAAATTTATATTTTTACTTTCAAAACAGGAGTATTATGCAATGCAAAAAAAGATGTCACTCATATTTTAGAATAAAAGTCATAATTTAAACTCTTATTTTAAGGATAAAAACATGTCATTCTTATTTTGGGATTAAAGCTATTCTTTCTATACTAAAAAAAGACTTATCAATTCCTTGTTAGGAAGTCCCAAAAAAAAGTTCTGGTGGATACCCTGGAATTGGGTTATCCGGATTAACAAGGCCCGGTCCAGACCAAGTCCACTCAGCTAGACAGAACTCAAAGAAAATAAGGTCCCAAGGAAGCAACCACATTTGGACACACCCACGCTCGGCCTAGGGAGAACGCGCTCAGCCTCGGATCGTAGTCGGCCGGCTCTCCGTCGGAGTTCTCCAAAGACCAGTCCATGTGTACTCGGCCTCAACCCGAGTTGCCGCTGGACCTAGCCCACAGCGTATGTGAACGTGCATGTCTTGTCAAATCAGTGGGTCTGCGATTGGACTCCTGTCACGCCTTCGTCAGATTAGTTGTAGCCACCCTATTGTAACTCATCATGTGTAGTCACTATAGCGATAATCATGCGATTGACGCCGCCGGTCGAACGGCTGAATCTGGTGGGCCCGACCCGTTGGATTATAGACCAACGGTCTGGAAGGCCCATTTGTAATCTGTATATAAGTCCCTCTTCAAGAGGGGAAGAGACACGTTCACTTACACACTAATCCCTATAATTTCCTTTGATTACTAACTTGAGCATACTCGACTCTCGTTCGATACTCTTCGCCTACTTTCTTAGGCCCCCTAGGTTCTTTAACCCAACAAATTCTCTCTTTCTTTTTTTGAAAAACTTTGAATGACTCAGAATCTTTCTATCTTTTTTGTACCATTTTCAATCACATCTTTTTATTTTTCTTAAATTTTGTGGTATGTCAAACTACAAGCCTTTTTAGGACAGAAGTAGTATGTTTTATACTTTCTCCCACCCAAATTAATCTTCTTTATTTCTTCTTTGTGTTGTCTCAAATTAATCTTTCTTTTTTTTGAAAACATTTTTGTGACTTGCCTTTTTTCTCTCACTACATCACTTTCACCACACAATTTTACTTTTTTTAAATTTTATGAAAAGTCAAATTAGGATCATTAATTTTAGACGAACGTATATTCTTATCTCGGGTGACTTCTTAATTTATTAATTATCCCCCCATCCCACTATTCATATTTTTATTTCATGTTATTTGACTGAATAAATTTTAAATTATTTAACTCCATATTTGTAAAATAAAAAATAAAAATTATATTTGCGGCATTTTAAAAAGCTAAATAAAAAATTCTACCAAACAAAAAAAGATAAAAGAATACTATTTTAACAAATATTAAGTGAAAGTATATCCTGAAATATAAAGAAAGTAAATTAAATTTGAGCCAAAAAATAATGAACCAAAAACAGGAAAGGCAGATAGAAGTTTGGAAAGTATAGCCAGAAATATAAAGAAAATAAATTTAATTTGAGAAACTAGGCAAATACTACGTATGTAGTTAGTATGTTGTTTGACTTTCAGCTGCTTCTAAATATTAAAAATGTCACTTTTGTGTCCCATCCTTTTCAAGTCATATATATATAGTTTCATTGCTACTAAACCTCACCAAATTTGCATGGGGTAATATATGACCAAACCGAAAACCAAATTTGGAGTCTCATAAAACATCATACACAAAAGAACAGTCAACCTTATTCCATAGTTATTTAAAAGGAAAAAAACAAACAAATGAACGTACAAAAAAGGATAGTAAAACCGACACAAGTTGCATAACCAAACATTCTTTACTTAACAACACCATACACCAGACACAATATAATGTTGTGACACTCAGAACAACTTAAAACAAACAAGCCAGATAGCTTGACATCTTTCTTGGTCTCATCTCATCCGAGGCGGCGGGCTACTCCCCGAACTGCTGTTCGAGCGCGACACAAAGGTGGAGCCCCCCAAGACGCCCGTCGGTGAGGAACCATAGGTGCTGTTTATTAAAACCTCCCCGAGCGGACCCCCCATGGACGACGACGAAGTGTTTATATTGTTCCCCCAAGATGCAGCCGGAATCCAACCATTTGCTGATGTCTTTTGAACCGGTCTGAGGGAAGAATTGGAAGACCGTTCGTCCGGTTTCGGCTCCATGGGAATGGACATTGAGAGCTGAGTCCAGTCCGGTTTCGGTTCCACGGGGCCTCGGGTCGATTGTTGTTCCTTGGTCACCCACCCGTCCATGAAATGGCGAACCGGATGACGATGTTGTTGGTCTCCATCTTGACCGGATTCCGATGAGGACAGAAACCCATAACCCATCATGTCTTTGTAAGGGTAGTTGTGTTCTTGGGTGTCCTTCAAACTCACACTAGGATATGTCACAGGGACACCTTGTCCCCTGTCATACAAATATTTTTTTTCATTAAATCTATCATAAAATATAAATTAACACAATTTAATTTGGTCAAAATAATATACATTATATTACCTGTTGGTAGTGGGAAGGTTTGGAAGATTGGGGTGAGTGTTGTTATTGAACTGATGGTGGTGCTTCAAGGCACCGAGGCTGTTGGACGCGCCGCCACCATCACAGGATATCGCCACCGCCGGCGGCTGTGCAGAAGCGGCAACAGCAGGTGGCGATACCTTTGAAGAAGGGGCGGCAGATCCGGAAACAGTGCGGCCGGTGAGGCCTTCCACAGGCTTTCTTGAACGGTGGCGGCCTCTGTTGATGTGCCTTTCACAGTACTTCTGATCGGCCACAGCATCTCTGGAGCATCGCCATTTTTTGCCGTCAGTCCGACGGCACCTCCCCGGCTCTGGATCGTTGCTTGAGCCCAAACCAACGCTCCATCCCCCTGCCCTCCCCCCACCCACCAGATACAGACCAAATATTCAAGAAATCGCATGAATTCCATGAATCAAACCAAAGAAACATATATTGTCAATCTTTCCCTTTTGGGACATAAATTGCTTGTCTTGTTTCCACCTTTGGAGAACAAAGTTGCAATCTTTGAGGTGTTTAGTTTGGGGAAGATGGACAAATATTAAATACAAACAGATGGAGCTGCATTTAATTTAGTTAGTGAGTTTGGGAATTAATTGAGATGGAAAACTTACAGTTGGAGGCATAATTAGAAGAAGCAGAAGTTAAGCCAGAGAAAGAGTATGGGTTTAGAGCTTTAGCGATGGGGATGAGAAGATTAGAAGGGATTGGGACATTTGCAACTAAGTGCTTGTAGATCAGGGCTTGATGTTCCAACTCCATCCACTGCGGTGGTGTGAATGGTCCGCTCGGCCGTCCAAATCCACCGCGCGAGCCGTCGCTCCACCCTCTCGCCGCTCCATAACCTCAAATTCACGGAGACAGAGTAAAATGTTATTGGGTAGATAAGGGAAAAAGAATTCACAAATCATTCGACCCGTTTGTGCATACCGGTAGCTCCGCCGCCGGAATGGGGAGCGGCCCGTTTCTGCTCCGCCTGCAAAAACGGGTAACACAAGCTTTTTGTGGGAGGGGAATCTTCGGCGGCGGAGAGAAAAGGAATCTCCTCCGAGGCGGAAGAGAAGCTGAGCATGGTGGGCGGTTTTCCGGGAACGCCGCTGGCAGCAGCGGCAGATCTCAGCAGAAAGGTGGGAGCTTTAGAAGGCCTCCGGGATTCTTCGGATGGCGAGGGCGGCCCAGATCTTTCTTGCTTGACGGGGTGCATAGATCCATGGGTCCTGACGCCGTCGCCGCCTGGTGGGTCGCCGGAGCCGGGTTTATATTCTGCGAGAAGAGCGTAGTTGTTGTACGCGGACAGGTGTCCGGCGGGCGCCGCCGTGCCGTTGTCCGGCGTCATCAACGCAAAATCCATTCTTTAATGATCAAGAATCGACGGAGTTCATTTTGAGAGTAGGTGGCTAGGGGAAAGGTGACGATGGGAGGAGGAAATAATAGGAATGCATACAAAAATTAAATTAGAATGGCGACAAACAAAGAAAGAGAGAGAAGAGTGTCAAAGTGAAATGGGGACTATCGATCTCAACATCTCTCGGACAGAGGGACATGTTAGACCGAGCTTATCTATTCTTGTTTCCCAAACACAACACTACTCCGTATTACAGTACAAAAAAACACATATACTACTAATGACGATAATCTTATGTATTTACGGAGTATATTGCTCGTTATTAAGCAACATACTATTTTCTTTTGATGGATGAAACATTATGAATTATAATACTCCCTCCGTCCATGTATGATCTTCCCATTACGCGTTACGAGGCTTAACTAACTTTATTTTCAATTCAATTTAATTGATTATAGGAGTAAAATTTTAAAATAAAATTTATATAGTAATAAACTACATGAAAAGTTTTACAAAACTAGAGGTGACAAGACTATATTATTTTATGAAATGACTAGTAAAATTGAGCAAACAAAGTGAGTAAAATTTGACCCTGTGAATAGTGTCTGGGAAGATCTATGGTGGACAGAGATAGTAATCAGTTTCTGCAGACGAGATTTAAACATATTATTTTTTAAAATAGGATCGGTTCTATATATATATATATATATATATATATATATATATATATATATATATATATATATATATATATATATATATATATTATATATATATATATATATATATATATATATATATATATATATATAATATATATATATATATATATATATATATATATATATATATATATATATATATATATATATATATTATATATATATATATATATATATATATATATATATATATATATATATATATATATATATATATATATATATATATATATATATATATATATATATATATATATATATATGCATACTCTAACATTTGGCTATGAGAGGTTCTAAAATGCTATGTCTTTGAGAAAAATGATATATTACACAAATCAAATAAAATAAGTCATTACTAAAAACAAGTGAAATTTGCATTAAATAGAACTAAAACATACTCTCTCCGTCCCACTGTCTTTGTCCACTTACCTTTTGGCACACCATCCAATGCATTTCTTTAATCCATTTTATCTTGTAATTTGTATATTAAGAAATTATACAAATTATATATTAATAATCTATATGTTAAGACGAATCAAACAAAATCACACATGACTATTTTTAGGCTTACACATTAAGAGAATTTGATGAGTCAAAGTGCTTAGATGAACAGTTCCAAAAGTCAAAAGTGGACAAAGACAATGCGACGGAGGTAGTAATTCATATTCCAATATGGGACTTAAAACTTTTCTATTCTCTAAATAGAATTTAATAGTCTATTGTGAGAAATAATGTCCAGTAATAACAGACATTTAGTTGAATAATGACTAATTGATAATGACCAAAGGTCCTACATTAAGAAATAAAAACATATGGTCCTATATTGAGAAAGTCATTATGTTTTAATCTTATTTAGGTAAATTTCTCAAACATAGAGAAAAGTACCAAAACAAGACTTTCATGTTTTTATTCCCGAAATAGAACTCACACTCTGGTAATGTGTCACTGTACACGTGCACATTACTATACTTTTGGTAATGTAAATGACCAAGTTGGTAATGTAAATGTATTTTAACTTCTATTTCGAGAATAAAAATATGAAAAATATTATTTTGGTATATTTTCAACGTTTTACCCTTACTTTTTCCTTTTCCCGAATAATTGTCCGATTTTTTATTTAAAATTGACATATTTTGACTACAACTAAATAAACATGTTATTAGATATAACTTATAATCTCTATTTAATATGAAACCAAAGGTCAAAATGATTGAGTGTAAAAAGTCAAAACTAAATAAATAATCTGAGATAGTACATACTCCGTATATTTTAAGAAGATGGTGTTTCCATGACATTAGCATCTGAGGTCATTCTATGACATGACCTCTGTTTGAACTTCTTACGGTGTTCTGTTCAAAAATCTGATACTTTCTACCCCATAACCCATAAACCTCTAACTTGATTTGACTCGAACCTGTCCCCCCACTCCGTCAATTGCACTACACAAGATTTAGTTGATTTTAAAATCAAATTTAACTTCAAAATTAACTAAATCTTGTGGGTGTAATTTGTGGGGGTACAATGAATGTGGGTATGAATATATCGGGTTAGAGTAGGGGTGTATTCGTGAAGTTAAGGTGATGGGAACTATTCTTTTTTTAAACGGAAAATAGGAGGGATCTTGATCATCCCATGACATTGAGATGCCCTCAATGTCATGTCATGGGAACAATGTGTTTTAAGAAACAATATTGGGGAGTATTCATTTTGATTATTAATTCCTTGTATAACTTCTTTTCTTGTAAACTTTCTCAATATAGTTTGTTTCTTTAACACTACGTTCGGTTCAAGAAATTTGGAAGGATAAGAAAAAATAATAATTTTTTCTCATTTCCCTCACCAAAATGAAAGGAAGGAATTTGGTTTTTTCTCTAATTAGTACATTTGTCTTCTCATTTTCTTTTCCTTCTACTTTTGTTATCTTTTTCTCTCTAACCAAACAAAGAAAACTATTTTCTACTTTATTTTTTTCCCTTTCAATTTTTTTGGACCAAATATAGTTTAAATGGTTTTCGTTAAGTAGGTTCTTATATGTTTATTTTGTCTTGTACAGCTCTTTTAATTGATCTAAAAATATTCAGGAATATTTCTCTAGGAACATAATTTCAAAAATTATAATGGTACATGATCGAAAACAGATTTTGTATTCAATCATACGTCATCATAAGAATGAATTTGTTGTTTGTTCCTAATTTGAGCTGTAATTTGATCTCAAGGTACTAAATGGAGACTCATTGGTTGGTTAAGTTCAAAGGGAACTTATGTGTGTTCCCGAGTCGCTCCTCTATGATAGTGAATGGTGCGGGGAAACATTTTACTAATCTCACATCCAACAATCAGGAAAAAACGAATTACCTATTCGATATCATGTTAAAATCTCGATGAGCCAAGAATAATAGGTAGATTATCGGATAAAATTAATTACTTGCATTTAAAGTCTGGATCTCCTATTCTGACCCAGAATCTTAAGCTGATCGGCAGGGTTCACCGTTCTATATATGTTTGTGGTATTGTTCTTTAATTTTCCGATGTATGAACTTCAACACTTCCCCCTCAAGTGGTAACTAGTCTTGCCTAGTTAGCACTTGGACAAACGGGTCTAACATCTCACGTCCAAACAATCAGGAAGAATCGAATCCAAACCAGACCTGCTTCGATACCATTGTAAAATTCCGGTGAGCCGAGAACAACGGAAAAAGTGTCATGTAAAGTTAATCACTTGCATATAAAGTCGAGATCCATTATTCTAACCCAAAAGTTTAAGTCGATATGTAAGCTAGGTTTCACTCTTTTATATATATGCTAGTAGTATTCATTTTTTTTTCCGATGTGAAAACTCCAACAAATTCCAAACTCTATCAACACAATACTCAATACGAAAGTAGAGAAACTCTTTACAAATTACAATACTTGCATTCCAAAATGCCCTTGTACATACTAAATATCCATTATCACTAGAAATTATTTCTACCATTAGATATTATTTAAGTACTATTTCGAAAATAAAAAAGTTTAAGAACTACATAGATAAATGACATATTTTTCGTACAATTTAGTGCAACTTTCACTTAATATATGGAAGCTTTATAACATCAATTAGAACATTTAAATATCCAATTTCATTAAAAACTAGTTTAATATCATAATATTTGACGGAGTATATTATTAAACAAAAAATTTCCAAAAGTAGCAAATTTATATACATATGTGTGGAGTAATTTACTGCAAAATAAACAATACTAACATCTTAAAAATCATGAATTATTTTAGTTTCTCAATAATTTTAATTTATATATACTTTTAATTTCTGTATAAATTTATAAATATAAAATAATTTTTAAAACATACTCACTCCGTCCACAAATAAACTTTACGTTAACTATTCACAGGGTCAAACTTTATTCACTTTGTTGGCCTATTTTCGTCACCCATTTGATAAAATAATATAGTCATGTCACTTCTAGTTTTATATATCTTTTGATATAGTGTTTTAATATGTAATTTTTATTTTTCAATTTTACACCATTTTTCATATAAAATGATTTGAAAATAACTTCAGTCAAACATCGTAACTCGTAATGTAAAGTTTCTTTGTGGACGGAGGGAAAATATTGTATATCCTTTGAAGTGAGACAATATTTTCGAATGAGTAATAACTACGGAGTAATATGTTTCTCCGTGATAAATTATTTCATTGAAAAACTTATACGAGTAATAGAGAAAATCAATGGGGGCAACACTAGGGGTGGGCATTCGGGTCCAGGAACCGCGAGTCGTAACCGAACCGCCAAGTTCGGGCCGAGTTAGGTCCGGGTCGTCATTTCAAAAATTTAAAACGGTCCGGGTCAGTCCGGTTCCTATAGATTTTAGGGTCGGTCCGGTTCCTCATTTTGAAATTATTTGGGACTCGGACCGGACCGTTTTTTAAATACTAATATTATTTTAAATATTTTTTTAAGTAAATATACGGTATATCCACCTATTCCAATTAATTTTAGTAACTCTTTCGGTCCTTCCATATTCCAATTGTTTTTTGGAGGTGTTTTGGATTTTTTGGAAGTCATGAAGATTGTCAATTTTACTCTTTTTGAAACATATTGACATTATAATGCCAAAATGTGGTTGTCTTTTTGTTGTTGTTGTTGGATGATCATGGGCTATATACTTTACTCTCATGCTCCTCTTTGTCATTGTTTTTTACATTTATTCCTCTTTTTTGAACTTTGAAGGCATTATTCTATAATTTCTATTTGTTTTGAAGAATGTTAGTATAATGATAGGTTCGGACCCGTTGACCCGTGGAATTAGCCCGTTTCAAACAGGCCGGGTTAGGTCCGATTCCAATTTTAAAATTTTGAAAACCCGTTCCAGCCCGGACCGTTTTAATAAAAACAAGCCGAGTCTGATTTATATAAATTTGGGGTCGGACCGGCCCGTGCCCATCCCTAGGCAACACCATTGGTGCAAAAAACGATGCAAAGCAGTGGTGTCGCCATTCAATTTTTCACACCAATAAAAATTGGAATATATTTCCTATGTTCTACCCCCAACGTCCTATAATGATCTTCCCGGTTCTGTTTACGAAGTTTGACCGACTTTATTTTTAATTTAATTTATTTGATTGTAGGTGTAAAATTAAAAAATAAAATTTATATATTTAAAAACTACATCAAAAGTTCTACAAAACAAGTGATGATAAGACAATATTATTTTATCAAATACCTAATGAAAATACGTAAAGAAAGTGATTAAAGTTTAACCGTGTGAATAGTAAGTGGGAAGAACATTTCAGGACGGAGGGAGTAAGATATATGTTCACCACATTTCAAATAATCTACAAAATATCATATTTTTTTAAAATTATTATACTTACAAATTGGTGGATAAATAAAAAAACATAAATTACATCATTTAAAATTAGATCAAAAGTTCTACAAAATAAGATTCAATAAGAATACTTTATTTTATCATATGATCACTGAAAATAAGTAAACAAACAAAAATTATCGAAAAACTGAAAATCAAAATAGTACCTGTGATAATATTTTTAGCAAGGAGTTAATATGTAGATTGTAGTAATACAAACACGTAACAAGAGCACGCATATTACACACATTATTTGTTCAAAAATATTACTCCCTCCGTCCCCAATTTGATTACAAATTGCATGTTATGGAGTAAAATTTTCTACTTTTTGAAATCATTTTATTTACAAATTGGTATACTAATGAGATATAAAAATTACATATTAAAAAACTACGTCAAAAGTTCTACAAAACGAGAGGTAACAAGAATATTTTATTTTATCAAATATTTAATGAAATCGCGTAAACAAACAAAAGTTATTCAGAGAAGAGAAAAAAATATAATCTATTTAGGGACGGATGAAATAGAACCTACCACAGATACAATTAGAGATATCAATCGCAAATGATTTAAGAGCAATGCTAGAGGTACACCAAAGATGTACCCCAAATGTACACCATTCTCTTTTCCACCACTCATTTTTATTTTATTTTTATTTATTAATTTTTTTTGAATTTCTTGCCTTTTTTTGTGGACAAGGAGGGGGTAAGGGACAAATGGAGTACACATTTGGTGTACCCCTAGCATTTTTCATGATTTAAACATATACACGAGATAGTCTTTTGTGAGTACAAAAAATTATTGTCAATGTTATAAACAAAAATGCTAGGGGTACACCAATTTTTGTACCTCATTTGTACCCCCTCCATCTCCACCATACAAAAGCAAAAAAAGAAAAAAAATAAAATTATAAAAGAAAATTTATGGCTATGATTGTTGGTGTACAAATGGGGTACACCAAATGGTGTACCATTCCTCATATATAAATAATGAAAAATGCTAGGAGTACACCAAATGTGTACCCCATATGTCCCACACCTCCTCCTTGTCCTTGTCCACAAAAAAGACAAGAAAATTCAAAAAAAATAAGTAAATAAAAATTAAATAAAAATATGTGGTAGAAAAGGAGGTGGTGTACATTTGGGGTACACCTTTGATGTACCTTTAGCATTCCTCATAAATAATCTATAGGGACTCCCTAACTATAAGATGGAGGAAATACATAAATTGAAATTAAAATCAAATTGAGGTTCCCAAGAGAACAGTATCCAAAGATGTGTAGGCAGCCAGCCCTACCCCTACCCCCATGAGGGAGCTGAGGGAGCCCCAAAATGTCTCATTGGAGTCATGTTGGAACTTGTAAATATTCCTTCCGTCCTAAAATTTTCTTCCCGTTGTGCAAAACGAAGAAAAATTACAATTTTTTTCAATCTATTTTATTTAAAAATTGGTATAGAAAAAAAATAAAACATATATATTTAAAAACTACATCAATAGTTCAACAAAACAAGTGATGATAAGAATATTTTATTTTATCATATAGGTCATGAAAAAACACAAATAAATATAAATTTCAGTGAAGTTGGAATAGTGCTTTCGGAAGAAAGTTTTAGAACGGATGGAGTAGTGTATAGTCTAAAAAAAATTCTTAGAGGGGCGAAACAAATTAATTGGAGTATGAAAATATATTTATCATTAGCTCGGAATTAAAATGAAATTGATGGGAGGACCATTTGTAAATTTTTTTTACATATGTTCTAGCTATAGGAACATTCTATGAACAAATGAATGTTCCAAACTGGGTTATAACTCTCAATCTCCATCCCTCTCATAATTGATATCACACTTCAAACAATGTATATAACTCATCACTTTGAAAATCATTTTTATACATATTGATATAAAAATAAAAAATATAAACTGACCTAAAAAAAGTATAAACTATATGATGGGAACCTAGTCCATCAAGACATTATAAGTGATTTGAGTTTAAGATAGGTACACAACCCAAGTTAGGAACCATACCTTAAAAAAAGGATCTGGCCCAGAGATAATATAGTAAATGGTCCGATGAGAGGATCTCTCCACATGAAGAAAGGAACTGGGGGGAGAAAGAAGGATGGGCATGGGAAGATGGGATGGACCTCAGTCCAGTAAGACTTGTGTAAGAGCATTATAAGATCCTTCAGTGTGGCTTGCCGTGGTGCACCGTGATGGCAACCAAACACCACATCTACCTCTACCACGGCATGCCCCCGTCAGTGTGACCATGATGGAGGTGATGCCCATCACTGTCATCATGACCTTTTCGTCCCCTAAATTAAATTAAGTGAAATTTGCAGTGAATAGGACTAAAACATAAGTCATTTCCCAATGTAGGACTTAAACTTTTTTATTCTCTAAATAAGACTTAATACAGACTAGTGAGAAGAATAATGTCCAAGTGATGCTGGACATTTAGTTGAATTAATGACTAATAGATAATGACCAATGGTCTTACATTAGAAAATAAAAACATATGATCTTATATTGAGAAAGTCATTATGTTTTAGTCCTATTTATGTAAATTACCATTAAATTAACTGTTTCAACGGTTAGTTTTTTACAATAGTATTTTTTCAATCATTTATTTAAACCCCAGACCTCTCACCCCCTTTAAAAATGACGCTTTCTGTCAACCTGTTTCATATACAAATTTTTCTCATTTCTATGAATATTTTTTTGAAATCACATTGTGGTTTCTAATTATTTACAATTTCTCGATTGACAGACCAGTTATTAATGAGTTCTCAACAAGTTTCGGGAATGGTGGAACCGACACTTATCCTTGTAAACGATGTTGAGAGCGTACTTGAAATGCAATCTACTCGAAAATCCAAAGGGAAGGTTGTGCTCAATGAAGAGCCGACTAGTTGGGGGACTCTGATAGAAAAATGAAAAAACAAACACAGACTAAGTGGCGCGGAATAGAACGGCATGATGGGTGTGATGTAAAGATGCACCCCAAATGATGTAATATGGGTCAAGCGAAATGATACCTTTCAATAACGAACATGTGGAAACTATTACAGCCAGGTACACACCAACAAATCAAAAGATCGAGTGGGTGACAGTTGGTGTGGTGGGGGCTCGAAAATGGGAGGCTGGGGTTTCGTCGCGCCGCTGTTTTATTCCCCACCCATATATACAATTCTGCATTTTTCTACACGCTGCTGCTTTAACTTATCTACTTCTCCCCCTTCCTTTAAATCTCTTTCACTCTCATTTTATGGAGTTTTACCATCTTGTTCTAAAGTACTCCATATAAAATGCAAGGTTATTATTAATAGTCACAGAGTATTCATTATCAGACAATCAGAATTAAAAATAAAAAATAATACGGAGCATATACTACTCTCTCCCTCCCCCCCCCCCCCCCCCCCGACCCGAAAAATTGTAAGGTTATTACAACTTTTTTTGGTTGACTATTTGATAAAATAAAATATTCTTATCGCCTCTCATTTTGTAGAATTTTTGATATAATTTTTTTAATACGAAATTTATTGATGTATTAATTTATAGATAAAATGATTCCAAAATATGAAAGATTTTGCCTCGTAACTATCGATTTATAATCCAGTTATAATCAAATATTTTCCCTAGAGTGCGTATAGTATCCAGTACTACAGTGGGGCTATAGATATCCGATCCTACAGATGGGACTTCTCTGCAATACTGTTGTCTCCCCCCTCCTACTTATACGGTTATAGATAGACTAAAACATAATGACTTTCCCAATATAGGATTTTTGGTCATTATCAAGTAGTTATTATTCAAGTAAATATCCATCATTACTGGTCATTATTCCTCCCACTAGGTCATTATTAAGTCCTATTTAAGGAATAAAAAAGTTTAAGTCCTATATTAAGAAAGTCATTATGTTTTAGTCCTGCAAATTTTATTTATACATACCCCACGTAAAAAAAATGTACTACTGTGAGTATTTGACTTTTCAGCTGAAGTATACCTAAATTTTACATAGGAAATAGTATTTTTACTATTCACAAAATATCAGTTCAATCCAAAAAAATTGTAATGATATTTTGTGACATTTTAAATCATCACATCAACATTACAATAACATAAAATATTGGTACATGACTTGGGAGTATAAAATAGAATACAATTTTTTGAGTATATATGCTTTAATCGAAAGATTTTACAGCGTTAGGTGTACCTAAAACTTCACCCATTTTATTTTTGACATTATTCTTCTTAGACTACCTAAAACTTCACCCATTTTAGTTTTGACATTATTCTTCTTAGACACCTTCACATACAACCTAGGTTTGTGCAATCCACAAACAAATGTAACATTGTAACTTCTTTGCGTTAAAAAAATGAAAAAATAAATTGGAACAACTCTTTGTCAATTACTCGTACAAAAAACATCAACCAAGCTCGCTTTTGAACTATTCCTGCCGTCCTGGGTCTTCTCATGTTTGTTTACCGGGTTTAACGGCAGAAAATTGCTGTCGAGTACCCTCGGTTTTGTGATAAGAACTCACAGGTCCCATCTTTTTTAAAAATATACTTCGGGGGACCTTTAATTATCCGAAAACTAACTCCGGGGAGACTTTCCGTCCTTCCCCCCGTCAAATTCATTTTTTCCGTTAACTTTTCATCATTTTCTTTCTAAAAATTGCTGTTAGGTACCCCCAATTTTATAAAAGTAACTTTCAGGTCCCATCATTTTTAAAAATATACTCCGGGGTACCCTAAAATATCCAAAAAGTTACTATGGGGGTTTTCCTTTTTTCCTATTATTATTATTATTGCGATTATTATTACTATTACTATTACTATCACGATTATTATTATTATTATTATTATTATATTTATTATTATTATTATTATTATTCTAGTGCGTGTAACGAAAATCCAATGCAACACAATAGACAATGCGGCAGCGAGTTACGGCTGCGGAAGATAATGATGAAGTGACTAATAATAATAATAATAATAATACTCTGTAATAAAAGTAACATTAGTAATAGTAATAATAATAATAACAATCACAATAATAATAATAATAATAATCTCAGAATAATAATAATAATAATAATAATAATAATAATAATAATAATAATAATAATAATAATAATAATAATAAAAGAAAATTCTTCCAAAGCAAGTTTTTGATGGGACCTGAAAGTTATTTCTACAAAATTGAGGGTACCTGACAACAATTTTTAGGAAGAAGAAGATGAAAAGTTAACGGAGATAATGAATTTGACGGAGGGATAGACGGAAAGTCTCCCCGGAGTTAGTTTTCAGATAATTAAAGGTACCTCGGAGTATATTTTTAAAAAAGATGGGACCTGTTAGTTCTTATCAGAAAACCGAGGGTACATGTCAGCAATTTTGTGGTTTAACGGGTGTTATTGTTATTTTAATTTATTTGATTATAGGTGTATGATTAAAAAATAAAATTTATATAGTTAAAGACAACATGGAAAGTTCTACAAAAGGTGATAAGACTATATTATTTGTCAAGTAACCAACTCAACCAAACACTCAAGCTTGTGGTTGTGTCCCAGGAATGATTGTTATATACTCTAACACACCCCTTCACGTGCAGGCGTGACCTTTTTGAGCCTTGCACGTGAAACCTTAATTTTTTTAAACTGGGTGGCGGTGAGTTTCGAACTCGTGACTTCTTGGTCATCAAGGCTCCGATACCATGTCAAGGAACAAACTCAACCAAAAGCTCAAGCTTGTGGTTGCGGCCCAGGAATGACTGTTATATACTCCAACATTATTTTATCAAATAACTAACAAAAATATGTAATATAAAAAAAGTGATTAAAGTTTGATCGTGTAAATAATAACTAGGAAGAACATTTTAGAGTGGATAGAAATATGGTAATACTCTCCCGATCCCAAAAAATGTTACAGTTCACTATTCAAGAATCACAAGAATTTTTGTTTATTTTTACATTTTCATCGATTATTTGAAAAAATAATATATTTTTGTCACTTCTCGTTTTGAAATTTTTTGACATAATTTTTAAATATGTAAATTTTATTTTTTATTTTTTTACCAATCTTCAAATAAAATAATTTGAAAAACTTTAAAATTTCACTTCGTTTTGCGTATTGTGACAACCATTTTGGGACGGATTGAGTATCTACTACCTCGAAGTATTATTATTCACTGCATAAATTATATTCTCTGTCTCAAAAAAAGACTCTTAATTGATATTCAGATGTCAAAATTAATTTTACTTTTCTTTATACATTTTTTCCATCATTTGAGATAATAAAATAACCTTATCACAATTCGTTTTGTGGAACTTTTAATATTGTTTTTTAATATATATATAAATTTTATTTTTTAATTTACACAATAGGAGGTCTCTGTGAACCACAATATATACTGTTCAACCAGTTGTACAGTGTTTCCTGTATATATGACGAATGCTCATTTACAAGTAACCGAATGTTCATTTTCGAGCAAGTGATGAATCCTTATTCTCGAGTAACTGAGTATTCATTTCTCCTCGAAATTGAGCAATTAA